>OY744541.1:84275546-84350546 GCA_963556195.1 Sepiola atlantica
TTATTTTTCATTTTATTTTATTTTTCTTCTCAACATGTCTACCCTACATGTATCTGTGCTTGCATGATATCTTTTCCCTATATCATCATCCTGATGAAGTCTTATAAATAAAGACGAAACGTTGATGTACACATAAAAAACATCCAGTTTTTGGTTTTCCTTTTTCATTTTACCATCACGTCGGATTACCTTCATCCTTCTCTTCCCATATATATATATATATATATATATATATATATATATAATATCTTAATAAAGTTAGGTATTTTTATGTTTGTATGTACAGAATTCAAACCATAAACTATTTAAATGGTTATTATGAATTTTGGAACACAGCTGATAGGCGTAAGGCTGGTAATGTGGGCTGTATTTAGTTTAATTTATCTTTGTACAAAGGGAGTGTAAGCTCTTCATGAAAATTAAGATACCTCTTATTTTTGTGAAATGTCTACAGTATGTATTAGGGATAAATTATTAAATATATTGTACAAATTTCAGTATTTGAGGGGGGGGATATTAAGAGAGTTTACGGGACATAATATGGGAACGAACCCCCATTTGAACACTCAAACATATCAGATTTGAATTGAATTAGATCTATATTTATTCGACACCAATGAAGCAAGATTATCTCAAATTCAATTTATTCTTAAGACTTTTAAAGATTAAGCCTTAAATTTGAGATATTTTCTGGAATCAAAATCACGTAATGGATTCTGATTATCGTTAGAATATTTAGACATAAGGTTTAGACTGTTATATATGGATTTTAATATTCTTAAGGGGACATGGAATTGGTGCAAAACTGTTCTATTCGGGAAAATAATTTCACTCATCCTTGGACGAGTATTTTTCCAGTATATATATATAGTTCTGTCTCCTAGTGTGTTCATTTACATACTTGGTAAGGCATGAACCCACAGGTAAAGTCAAAATAGTTACTTGTGTTCAATCTTTGACAATATATATATATATATATATATATATATATATATATATATATATATATATATATATATATATACACACACGAGTTACATGTAAACATTTCTTCACCTCATTGGCTATATTTTTATCATGCTACCAACACCCACCGTACACACACATACCTTTCAATACACTAATGAAGGCCTACAACACGGCCGAAATTCTTGTTTTCTTTTAGAAAGAAGCTTTTTTAAAGACATTTTGCATTCCTATACATCAATAAATAAGAAATAAGAAATAAAGAAAAGATATAAACATTTATATATTTTTCATATTAATTTTTATACATGTACATAGGCATGGGTTTATACATAATTTTATTGATCTCCGAGTAATTTTCAAGTATTATTCGGGCCTAAATGTTCGGAATTATCTGTGACCAAAAAATACCATTTATTGGAGCACTCAAGGTTTCGAAATTACATTGAACAGTTTGGATCATTTAAATTGGAGAAAACAGTCTGCTCATAGTTCGAATCGTGTTTGATCTGTTTCAGGGCTTAATTTGAGACATTTTTCCATATGGTTTTCACTTTTGCATTTTCAAGGTATTTACCTCTAATAATTAATTAATATTCAATTGTTATTGGTCAGACCTTCTGACGATAAGAGCGTTATCTTTGAAAAGCCATGGCTTAAAGGTCATTTTGTATTTATATTTCTTTGTTTGAACACTTGATGAGTTAATAAACTAGTAAACTATGCAGATTTTATCTATTCCATCACTTCATTATCCGTATGTATATATATATATATATATATATATATGTCTAAAGAAGCTTTGAGTAATTTTAAACAAAAACAGAAAATGCAGTTTAAATTCCCAGAGAAACTAACTAAATCCAAGATATTGCAGACTTAGCATTCGTTGAAAAAATTCATAAATAAAAAGGGGGATTCAAGTATCTAACAGTGAAACACACACATGGGGACCTTAACTTAAGCGTGAAATATTAAAACAGTGATCATCAGCTGTTTACTATGTAACTGTTTCGAAAATTTAAAAACAGGACAGTTATAATATTCATGGCTCTCCAATATATATATATATATATATATATGTATATATATATATATATATATATATATATATATATATATATATATATATACAGGGTGGGCCAAAATAAGTGTCCTATCTTTAAATTTGAATAACTTGAATTTGAATAACTTCCACAAAATAAAAGTTAAACTCACCAAACTTTATGTGTGTGTAGACTGACCCTTCCGAGATTTTTTGAAATAAACAAAACAAATTTTAGCCGAAAAACACTTCTTAAAACTTACAAAAACTAAAGTATTGTTTTTTACACTGTTTTGAGTTTTTTAAGCAAAAATAATGTTTTCTAAATGAGGGTACGTTCCTTAGGGCTAATACGGCTCATGCTTGCTTCGGAAGGGGTCCTTTACTTATTCTAAAAAAAATTTTAAAAAATCAATAAATAAAAAAGTTATGAATTTTTAAAAATAGGACCCTTATTTTTGCCCACCCTGTATATATATATATATATATATATATATATATATATATATATATATATATATTGTATTTTGGCATTAAATGATCAAAAGCAAAGAAACGAAACCATTGTATCACGTGAATTATTGGAAAAGGTAACTTCTTAAAACATCAATAACAAGAAAAAGTAACTTCGAAGGCAAAATCAATTAAAAATACAAATCTATCTGTTATCGCCGGTTAGTGTCTGGTTGGCGCAGATCACAACGAAATTCCAAGTTTTGATCGTTATTATTGAAGAGTTTTATCATACTCTTGGCTTGATAGGCCACCGGCAGCGGATTGTGCATTAAAAAAAACTTGGTATTATACAAATGGTAACCGATTGAAGTACTGATCGGGCTTAACATCGCTTCACTTTAATTTTCATGAGAGAATAGGCGTGTCCACGTGATTCTAGGTGTATACATATGAATTAAAATGTGTAATGGAAACGGAACCAAAATCAATATCGGCTCTCGGGTATCAATGTACTTGAAACATAAGAAATGAAACTGGAGATAAAATCAAGACGTTTAAATTTGGCCATATTTGATTTCCAACAAGTCCGCTTAGCCCGAACATTGGGAAGAAGCCATTAATCAGAAAAGATGGCGTCTTTATAATTGGTCTACATTGGCGGAGGAGGCTCATTTGTTTTTGAAGATGACATATTCACAGCATCAGTTTAATATTCTTGATGAAACACTCGGCCTATGAATGCATAAACAGTGGATAATAAAAGCAGAATCGACCAGTGATCAGTTGATATTCATTCACTTTCACAACTAGACAGCTTCGCAACACAATCGATATGCTACTGATGGACAGACGCACATTTAAAATATAGTCATCCACAGACAGCTTTTCCGTCGTTTCGCGACGCAAAAGTATAGCTAGATCTAGCGAGCGCATCAACAACGAGATTTGGATCCCGGACACTAGTCGCTACCAATAGTGACCACTAGTGTCCGACTTTCTACACTCTTAGCTAACGAATCCATTACTGTGCGTGGAAGAAGTTATATCGTTTTTAAATTAATTTTTCTTCATTTCTTTACATTTTGCGATGCTGATAACCGAATGAATTCTATTTCTTTTTATGGGAAAACCTTGCGTAAGTTTAAATAAGATTTATCATTTCCTCCACCACAGTGCTCCACACATAAGGTACTGTATATACATAGATATGCACACACACACATTATATATATTTATATATATATATATATATATATGAAGCAATCCAACAAAAGATATAAGCGTCAACTAATAATATCGCCTTCTGTTCGTTGGGGATTTGTCATGTCTGGAGAGAAGATCACTTATATATTTTTCGCTCTTCTGGCTAGATGTGATGGGAGTCCGTCTTATTTTGCTCAATTCGGATTTAGCGGGTTTTCTAATTAAACAACGAATTTGGATTTGATTAGAGTTGCACATGTTGGGATCTCGGAACTTTGATTGGACTTTTTGTATTATTTTGATTGATTTATTTATCATTAACATTGAATATGGACACATTTCGCGACTGGATAAATTTGCCGGCCCCTTCAATTTCACATATTTGGACTGCTGTTTGTATCTTGGAGTAATGTCCTTCCTGATTATGCTTCTCAACTTGTATGACCTGGATGGACTGTATGGATTCAACAAAAGTATGTTTTTGGATTGATATGTTTGATGGTGTGTATTTTTATATATTTGTGTATATAATTTTATATATTTTCAAAGCGTAATTTTATTGCCTGTAGTAGTATAACTGCGGTAATGGTCCTCTGAAGAGAAGAATTATCTTTGAAAACTCATGAGCTAAGGACTTAAGGATGCTTTGCATGAACTTTGAATTCTAATAAAATTTGATTGACACCTTATTTTATTACTTCATTTTTTTATATTATAATATATATATATATATATATATAAGAGAGAGAGAGAGGAGAGCAAGAGAGATGTTATCTGAAATACCCGTTTAAGGCAGGATTCATAATAGTGCTGCATATTTAAGCACTAAAATAAATCACACTCCAAAATAATTAAATAATGCAGTGGAGTGCAGTAGAGAGTGCATCAGTCGTGCATCACTATATATATATCTCGCGCCGGTACACTTTCATTTTTTCTAGACGGAAAGAGCGGTTTGAGATATATATATGTGTGTGTGCGAGGGTGTCTGTGTTAATTTATGTGCGTATGCGGACGCCACTATATCTATGTTTTATGGATATATTTTATGCCTGTAATTGTGTTATATTCTACATAAAACTATATATATATATATATATATATATATATATACAGGGTGGGCCAAAATAAGGGTCCTATCTTTAAATTTGAATAACTTGAATTTGAATAACTTCCACAAAATAAAAGTTAAACTCACCAAACTTTATGTGTGTGTAGACTGACCCTTCCGAGATTTTTTGAAATAAACAAAACAAATTTTAGCCGAAAAACACTTCTTAAAACTTACAAAAACTAAAGTATTGTTTTTTACACTGTTTTGAGTTTTTTAAGCAAAAATAATGTTTTCTAAATGAGGGTACGTTCCTTAGGGCTAATACGGCTCATGCTTGCTTCGGAAGGGGTCCTTTACTTATTCTAAAAAAAATTTTTTTTTAAATCAATAAATAAAAAAGTTATGAATTTTTTAAAATAGGACCCTTATTTTTGCCCACCCTGTATATATATAATGAAAAAGGAAAGCCATAAAAATATATTATTTATGTATTCATCAACGTTTCGTCTTTATAGTAAGACTTCTTCAGGATGAATTAAAATGAAGGAAATACAAGCATAAATTTGATTTTACTATTACCGCGCATCCTTTTTTGGATTCTTACTTGTTTGTTTATTTTTACTCACAAACCGGTCAGAACCCGTAGCTTGCAGGCAAATCAAATTTATGCTTGTATGATTTTTCCTTCATTTTAATTCATCCTGAGGAAATCTTATGATAAAGACGAAACGTTGATGAATACATAAATAATATATTTTTAAGCTTTCCCTTTTCATTTTCCATTACGTCAGATCATTTTATCCCTATTTTTATTCATATATATATATATATATATATATATATATATATATTGATTTTATTCCATTAGTTGCGACAAAACAGGTTTTGTTTCATTGGTGCGGATAGCTACCAATTCATCAGGCCGGCGAAAGGAATTCAAATGGCATAAAATTTTAAGTTCACTTTAACGGGAAATTGAAAATTGAAAATACATTGGAGGGGGAGGGGGATAGAGTTGGGGCTTTGTCTATAACGGCGACATGGGACATGAGAGGGGAGGGGGAGGACCCCAACAAGTCGTGTTTCAAATTAATACGTGGGAGGCTTTGCACGTGTCAGTGCTGCGACGATCTCAATCTCGGCCGGGGCGGGAGGAGGGAGATGGGGCGACGGCCAGAGTTAGTCAAATTCAAAATGAGAATAAAACCATGATTACAACCGTCATTTTTATTTTATTTTAATTCTAATAAGTAATTATCATGTGGATAAAAATGTTTGATAATTTTAATTTAGGGTATTAATTGCTACTTTTGCATTTTATTTATTTTATTTTAATGTTTTGTTTATTATTTTTAGTGAATTTTGTTGTGATTATATATATTTTTTTTTAAATTGTGATTATATTATACCGAGATCAATACTAGTGGAATCTTTTATAAAAGAAGTTTTCTGGTGTTACCAGTCTTATCACCAACAAAACCGATTATGACAATGGCAACGCCCGGCAACCATACACACGACAGTCGCAGCGACAACAGCCTTATGTAAAAGCCTTAATAAAAATAAAAATAAAATAAATATAAATAAAATTAGAATAAAAATAGAAATAGAAATAACAAGTTTGTAAGAATATTAATGATAATAACAATAATAATAATAATAATAATAATAATAGTATTAAAAAAAAATAATAATAATAATACTAATAATAATAATAATAGTAATACTGATAAATATCACCATCATTACCATCTTGCTACTTGTGAAGTCATTGGGCGAAATAAGTCGGCAAGTGATGGTAGGCTTTTTTAATTCCACTGCCAATGACAAGGACTAAGTACCAGTTAATAATTAAGTGTTCAAGGTAGTGATCGAGGGGTTAAGTAATTGAGATTAGTCTAAGTGATATCAGTGTTGATAGCTGTCCCAGTTATGGGTTTATGTTAAAATTGGTAGTATGGCTGAGAGGTTATTGAGGCTGTGCATTATAGGTAGTACGTAGAGATTTGATATTATTGGTAGTTTAGAGGGGTGGTTATATATTTATAGATTCATCATGACTTGTTGGGGTGGGATTGGGTTGTAAATGTGGGTGGGTAGGGGGTTATAGTGTGTTTTGGGGTAGTGTATAGTGGGGGTTAAATGTTATCATTCATTTTTGTAAAAAACAAAAACAAAAAACTGTTAATTTTATGTTGAAGTTAAGTAGGGTTGGTGTGGGGTTAAGGTGGGGTATGTGGGTTGCTAAGGAGGTAGAGTCTACTATGTTTACAGTTGATAGATGTCTCTTGTTTTCTATTTAAGAGTTTGTTTTTGTCCTTAAAGCGGATAATTTCCAGTTTTTCATTTAAGCATAATCTACATGGAGAGTTTATTGATTTGCAGGTGCTGGATTTTTTCAAGATTTTCCACTTTATTATGGGAGTTTCTTTTTTGGTTTTTAGTTTGTGGTAGTGTAGTGAAAGTCCGGTTTGCCCAGGATGGTCTGGGTTGTTGAAGGAGAGTTTATGGTTGTAGAATCTTTCCTTGAAGTTGTTGCCTGCCAGACCAATATAATAGTTAGTCTGGGATGGGTTTTCAGTTGAGGAGATAGATGCCTCATAGACCACTTGGGTTGATAGGCACTTTTGATTTAGGGGGCAGTTTGATTTGTTATTACAGTTGCATGTTCTTTTAGAATTTGAGGTTACTGGGGTGTTTAGTATTTTCATGTTGTGCTTTTTTATGATTTTTTCTAAGTTGTCACCACAACAATAGCTGAGTTTTAGTGTATTCTTATTGAAAATTTTATGGAGTATTCTGTTATTGGGGAAATGAGTGTTTATTAAGTTCAGGAATTTATTCCCTATTTTGGTTTTAGTTGAGTTGTTAAATGGAGGTGTATACCAGATAATTTTCCTATTTCTATTTTTGTTCCTATTAGGGTTATTTTGTGTAGTTGGAATATACTCTATTTTGGTATTTTTGTATCCACTCTCCTTTAGTGCTTTATTATAAAAGTTCTTATGTTTATTGAAGATATCTATATTGGAGGAGTTGTTGCTAATCCTTCTGCTAATTGATTCTGGGATGTGTTTACTTACAGATCTAGGGTGGTTAGATAGTGGGTTGACATAAAGGGGGTAGGAATTATCTTTAGCATAGGGCTCATAAGTATCTCTATTGAGGTTGAAGGTAATATCGAGGAAATTGACCTGTTTAACATTTGATGTTATTTCAGCCTTTAGGCCTATTCGTTTCATTTCTTTGGATATTATTTTTTTGGTTTGTTCACATTTTTGTCCGTTTGTGTTTTTAACGTACATTAGGCCATCATCTCTGTAGAGGCCGATTGAATCGACTTCAAGATCTTTTGTTAGGTTGTATAGTAAGTACAGGCCAACCAAGTCTGTTACCTCGGCAGAGTCAAGAGAGCCCATAGATACATCGAATGAAGAGAAATGGTCTTTCTTTGTCCATTGTTCTTTGTTATTTATTAGTACTGTGGTTCGGCATTTTTTGATTATGTTTTTTTCGTCTTCCGAGATATTAGAGAGGAGAGTGGCGAATTCTATGACATTTTCGAAGAGTGCTTTGGTTATTGAGGGGTAGTAATTAACTATATCGAATTGTATGAAAGAGCATTTATCTTTATTTCTAATTCTATTGAACCAGCTTATGGTTTCTGCGGTATTGATCCACTGGTTTAAGTTGTAGGTGTTTTTAATTTGCTTATTTATTTTTTCTAAGATGTTTTTACTGATTTTGCCTATCTCTTGTCGGGTAGGATTAATAAGCCTGGTTTGAGGTTTAGTGTGGAAATTGGTTTTGTGATCTTTTAATAGTATATATGCTTCTTTTGTTTTTAGTTTACCTACTCTATCGCTAATCTTGAGTTTATCAGTTATAGTTTTACTATCTGAGTTGATTTTATCGATTAGGTTAAGATCAGATTTTTTATAATTTTTTGTGATATTTTGTGTAATTAAATTCTGGTATTTTGTTTTAGTAAGTTTGTAAAAGTTATGAGTTTTGTCTGCTTTTACTAGCACAAGTTTGGAGTTATTAATTTCATTAACCATGTTATCCAGTTTTTTCTGGAAATGGGTTTTTTTCTTATAGAAAGTTATATTTTTTATCATGTTATATAAGTCATCTTCAAAATTATCAAGTTGTTCGACCCGGGGGCCGTTACCTTTATTCTTGAATCCGTAGTAATCCGTTGAATTTTTTGTGGATCCTTTGAGGAAGAAATAGGCTTTCCATTTCATCCTTCTTAATAGTTCTTCTGTCTTCATGATCAGAATAGTAAGGTAATCCTGTTTGTTTATGGAAGGGATGTTCTTTAGGGATGTGTTGAGGTTAATTTTATCCATTTGGCAGGGTATAATCCAGCGGTTTGGAGAGTGCTCAACTGGTTAGGAGCAGAGTATAATTAACTTGTTACAAATATCCAGGGGGTATGAATCCGAAGGAAGTTGAAACCGGGTTTATGAGAGTGCTCAATGAAAATCCAGAGCAAAATATATATATATTTTTTTAATTTTATTCCATTAGTTGCGACAAAACAGGTTTTGTTTCATTGGTGCGGATAGCTACCAATTCATCAGGCCGGCGAAAGGAATTCAAATGGCATAAAATTTTAAGTTCACTTTAACGGGAGATTGAAAATTGAAAATACATTGGAGGGGGAGGGGGATAGAGTTGGGGCTTTGTCTATAACGGCAATATATATATATTAGTTTCATGTATCAACATAAAATTTTACAAGGAGATATAATGATTTTCAGTATTTACTTTAACAGTTTAGCCCGAATCAAGTATCGATTTGACAGATACATTGCTATTTAAGTCTGACCTTGTACGGTCGACCAACTTTATTTTATATATTAAAAAAATATAAATGCAACAAAAACACTATTGTAAATATGCGTTGGTTCAAACACTGGCTATAAACAAGTAGTTACTTTCCAAAAGATGGATATGCATAAAGATTTTTACAAACACATGCAGCCATTCAAGAAATCGATATGGATCGATCGTCTTCCTGCAAATGTTTGGTCTTCGTCCGAAGTCAATTAATCAACTGACAGTAATCCATTGGCAGTAAAGACATCTTGCAGATTTTGCAAATCTCGCGTGATGAAAATGTCACGTGGTAGAAGCTGAAAAAAGAGTTCGCTGTCACGTGACAAAGATGGCGTAGAACATATAAACTGACACAATCGATGACGAAATCTTTAAAACTCACAGAGTTTACGCATTTAAGTATTCATGGGAATTTAATCAAATTTGGAGCTTCAGTCGCGAGGATTTTGACTGCCAGAAAACTTTTGGTCTGTTCATAGCTTAGTATTGGCCATGGCGTAGGATAAAACGATGCCCTTAGATGACCTTGAAAAATGTTTCTTCATTAAAAGATATAGAAAATGAGTCTAGGTTTGGCCAACTCTAGTAATATTTTATGAGGATAATGAAAGAACTATCATGCAAACAAAATGGATTTATTAGGAAAAAGACGATTGATCAACGCAAATAGATATTAAATGCCTAAATATTGAAATATGTTTTAATAGATACTGCATCTTAATAAATACTACACTAAAACTATTTAATATACTATTTATTTTAAAAATCATTCCCGTTCAGTGATTTAATTGAGTCTTTTATGTTTTGTCGAAATTTGGATATTTCGTTCAGTTCCATTTTCTCAATGACATTTTCTTTGTAGAGCACAAACCATCTCTGTGCCGTAGTTATTAGAACAACTTTTCTTCCAAGAATGTCAGAAGTGATTCTGGACTTGTTTCTGCGACTTTCAAAACGGTGTACGTTCGTTAGTATATCGACAAAAATATCTATATTCATTCATAGAAATATATTAATTAACTTTATAATTTGCTTTTTTTAATTGCTAATCTTAGTTCATAGCGTAGGAAGTTCATATTTAATTTTGTTCATAGCGTAAGAAATTCATGGCCGATGGAGTCCATAGCGTCGGATTTATTTTACTTTGTTCATCCCAAACAAAGCAAGTTGCGAGTCGAGATTTCGTTGGTTGTATTAGCTTAAGTAATACTAGAACTGCTACGAAGTATTTGTGACAGCGGGATCTTTTTAGAAAATGAATAGATTTTTTTTTGTCGTTTGAGAAAACGAATCAGCTCTCATTTTGAATTACCTACTCAACACCATCCTCGATCTCTCTGGATAAAGGTATGTCAGGACAACTTGACATGAAGATATTCCGCCCTACAAGTAAACCCTGACCAAATATTTAAAATAACATAGTATTCGAAGCCCAAATAAGATACCTTCGACACGGCTATACACTGGCTCATACGAAGAATGGTGCACCTTCTCCAATTAAGGATTGATATGCCGTAAAGGAAAACAACCAAACCAAAATACTATGAATAAATAGTTGAAGATGTATAGAACTTGAAGCATAAAACCTTTTTCCAAAATGACCGAAAATAGTTGATGTACCGTAAAAGAAAACACCCAAACAACTAAACTCCGACCACCGAATTCCTCCCTTCATTTTCCCCTCGCACAAGTGGCCCGCACCATGTATAGTTTTAACGACGAGAAGAAAAACAGATCGCTTCAATCTTTATTTAAATGAATCATCCCGAAAATTACCTTGTGTACAACGTATTTTTCTGTGTGACAATCTGCGTCTCCGTTTCAATCTGTGATGTTTCTACAACCGAACGGCAAACAAATGCTTATAATTTCCTTTTCTTATATTTTTCAGGTAAGAATCTTTTCATACATTTGACGTCCGAAAATGAATCCATCCATCAACAAAAATGACGCAAAGTTTGTTTGTATTCCTACTTTTCTTTTGATCTCAAGTCAACTAACACGTGCACATACATCAGCGTCATGATTTAGAGGGGAAAATAACGTGCACTTGTTTGTACACTTGTTTCTGTTTTAGTATAATCGTCTTCATTATGAATACAGAAATACACTTAATTATAAATATGGACGGCATATAAATAGAATGCAGAAACTCTTTTAAGACTTCAAAACATTCCATCACGATTTAGATATCTTAAAAGATGTCCTTTTTCTTTTCTTTCTATTTAATAAGGTTTCAGTAGTTTCAGCGTTTATTCGTCCATTAAATTTATATTTTATTGGTTTGATTCTTCTCAACTCGATTTCATGCTTAGTTATAACCGATGTTTTACTTTAACTTATTACGGACGTATTCTACAACTTATGACGAATGCATTCTTTAACGTATGACGGAAATGTTTTAACTTATTACGGAAATGTTTTAACTTATTACGGATGTGTTTTAACTTATTACGGATTTGTTTTAACTTATTACGGATGTGTTTTAACTTATATCGGATGTATTTTAATTTATAACTGACGTATTTGAAACTTATAACAGGCGTATGTTTTAACTTATACCGTACGTATTTTTTTTAACTTAAACCTGATGTATTTTAACTTATATCAAACGTATTTTTTATAATTAAACCTGATGTATTTTAATATATACCGAATTTATTTTTTAATAATTAAATCTGATGTCTTTAAACTTGTACAGGACGTTTTTTTAACTTAAACCTGGTGTATTTTAACTTATACCGGGCGTTTTTTTTTAACTTAAACCTGATGTATTTTAACTTATACCGGACGTGTTTTTTTAACTTAAACCTGATGTATTTTAACTTATACCGGGCGGTTTTTTAACTTAAACCTGGTGTATTTTAACTTATACCGGACGTATTTTTTTAACTTTAACCTGATGTATTTTAACTTATACCGGACGTATTTTTTTAACTTAAACCTGATTTATTTTAACTTATACCGGACGTATTTTTTTAACTTCAACCTGATATATTTTAACTAATACCGGACGTGTTTTTTTAACTTAAACCTGATGTATTTTAACTTATACCGGACGTGTTTTTTTAACTTAAACCTGGTGTATTTTAATTTATACCGGACGTTTTTTTTAACTTAAACCTGGTGTATTTTAACTTATACCGGACGTATTTTTTAACATAAACCTGATGTATTTTAACTTATACCGGACGTGTTTTTTTTAACTTAAACCTGGTGTATTTTAACTCATACCGGACGTATTTTTTTAACTTAAACCTGATGTTTTTTAACTTATACCGGAGGTCTTTTTTAATTAAAAACGTGATGTATTTTAACTTATACTGAACGTATTTTAAACGTATACGGGACATATTTTTTTTACTTATACAGATATGGTTTTAACATATATGGACGTATTTCTTTACTGATAACGGATGTATTCTTATCTTTGTCTTTTAACTCATAACGAGTTTATTTTAACGTATAACAGACTTATCTTCTCTGGTAGATTCCATGAATTAAATCTTTTAAGAGTTTACGAGTACTTTTTTCAAATATCATTAAATCAATAAACGGATTAAGTTCTCTCATTCAAATGTTGTTCAATTTTAATTAAATATCAGATTTCTTAATTGAATTAATCAAAGATTAGGTGGATTATCGGTATTTTTTTCAAATTGTTTTCGCAAACAACAAATTGACACAAACGAGTCGAATTTAAATTTATCAACGTGAAAACGTGAAATAACACAGTGAATTATTCAAGAGACGTGAATAACAAATTCTTCGGTCGAGATAATAGGCAACATCTATATTTCTGGTGTATCTGTTGGGAGTCACTTGGGTGTAGAACCTGGTAAGGGGAACTCACCCTGAATGTCAATTAAATACAAAAGAGAATCATGGAATACGAAAGCATATATAAGCAGTATATATATATATATATATATATATATATATATATATATCAGTTTTCGTGGAGGAAGATTGAAAGGCTTTGTAGTCTGTCTCTCTGCTTGTTTACCCTTTGGCCCTATCAGCCCTTGGTTCTCCGAGGTTTTGCTTTTTGGTTTTTAAGTGTTTTTTAGGCCTTTTCTGTACAATGTGTCGATGCTGGAGCTGATAAAGACTTTTGGAAAATCTTTTTAAATTATTTTTAAAAGTATAAATAAAATAAAGTATTTCCAAAATGTTTTGGAAACGATTGTACGCCAAGATGGACTTGTTGGAACTCTAGGAACGCAAAATGTAATGACTTGATTCTTTATATGTGTTATATATATATATATATATATATATATATATATATACGGCATAATCACCGAAGTTAAGCTACGTTAAGCCTGCTCAGGACTAGATGAATGACAATTTGGGAATGACTATCTGTATGTGTACAGCTAACAAATAGCGTCGCCAACCCACAGTGCCTAGCGTGGCGACTATGGCAAGAAAACCCTGAATGGCAGTCACCAAAAAGGTGTCAGAAACCAAGGAGGGGTGCCTCCTCCAGGAGTAATTAAAACCCTGATTATGATGGTGATATATTTAAACATGAAAAAGATCACAGAAATATGGAAAAAAAGAACATGTTCTAGGATGAATTTCTGACAATAATAAAAGTTTAAAAGTGGAAATTCCTGGCATTTATTACAGTTTTAACACTACCTTGACTAGTTGGTCTCTTACTATCTCGAAAGACTGTGGATAATCTCTGAAAATGAAATGTAGCTGAACACTAAGAATTTGTAGGTATGCTAGGGTTACGCAATCCATAACCGCACTCATGACACGATATTTCTAAAGTCCAGTGACAATCAGAAACCGAAGATAGCCGGAAGTAATTTCGGCATCAGCGAATATAGACTGATGTTATTTCGAGAATTTTACATTTCTCAAAGTTGTTGTCATAGAGATTCATGAGAGCCAAGGGAGGAGAGATAAGTTCATATAATTCCCAAGGTTATTAGAAAAAGTGAAGTTATGAACTCCCCCCTTCAGCTAGGACCCAGACAATGAGAGGAAATGATTTATCAAGGCACACACAGGTGATCGGAAGTAGGATTGGTAGTCAGCTAGGAATGGCCGAGAAGGCGAGTAATTTTCCGCTTATCAGTAACTCTGAGACAAAGACGAGACGTTTAGGATTTCCGGTCCTAAGTCAATATATTTAGGAATTTTGCAGTTTATATTAGTTCGCGGCATTTTGCGACTCGGGGAGAGCAGGTCGGGTCGAGCAAAAGATGAGATGAGCCGACTTCAACTGGACAACAATGATGCCTCGACAGACAAAATATCTGTTGGGTCTTAGCTGATACACTTAAACTTAACTAAGATGTGCGCGTTAGTTTTGAGAGGTCCGCGTCGGTCTCGTTCATATCCGGAGTACAAATGATTTATACACAATGTATCGGAGTTTGTATTCTCTCTTTTGAGTTTGTATTGTTTGTTTTTTGTATACTTGTAAACCAGTGCTCGCTTTCGAGAGCCTTATGGCCAGAACAGAAGATGAAGGAGAAGAAAACCACGGCACACAAGCATTTGGGTCGAGGGTACTTGCATTGTTCTACATTTACAGCCAGTTTTATTTCCAAACTTACTGCATTTAATATTCCTAAACTGCCCCCCCATTGAAGTACTGGCCAGGCTAAACGTTGCTTTACTTAGCTGATTCGACAAAAACCGCAGAAAAAAGAACATGTCACCCAATTCTTAAGCACACTACTAAAGACGACAAAAAATAGAAGAGAATTAAATTATTTCTGTAAAAAGATCTTCAATTTACCATTATTGGATTATTTTATTTATTTCCTTATGAATTATTATCTTTGAGCTAAAAATTGAATTATCATAATTCAATTAATAACTTATGTATTACAATTGTTATAATCAAATTGGTAATATTAAATTATTATTATTAATCAAATAATTCATTGTTGCTTACAGCAAAAGACCCAATGTTATTTTCTCAGTTTAGTTATTACTTACTAAGACATTTAATAATGTATCTATATATATATATATATATATATATATATATATATATATATATATAATTAACTTGTTACAAATATCCAGGGGGTATAAATCCGAGGGAAGTTGAAACCGGGTTTATGAGAGTGCTCAATGAAAATTCAGAGCAAAATATTTTTTTGTTGATGATTTTATTCCATTAATTGCGACAAAATATATTCTGTTTCATTAACACTCGCAAAGAGCGTCAACTTTTCAAGCTATAATGGAATCAAATGGTAGAGACTTTAAATTCACCTCAACCGGAAATTGAAGATGCATTAGGGGAGGGGGGACAGAGATGGAGCTCTGCCTATAACGGGGAGAAGGGAGGGGGAGAGGGGGAGACCCCAACAAGTCATGTTTCAAAAGGTTGCGTAGGAGGTTCTCTCGAGAGAACCTCCTACGCAACCTTTTGAAACATGTTTGTTTTTTAATCTATACAATTGAGTTACGTAATTAAATTTGATTGTAATGGAATATGAATATTTGGTTACCCGTCCTCTAATTATTCGAACGCACAGAAAGTTCTATTTCGAGAAAGAGACAGAGAGAAAGAAAAGAGAGAGCGAGAAAGACAAGAGCGAGAGAGAAAGAAAAGAGCGAGAGATGGACACAAGACAGGGGCGCGTTATATGATT
Source organism: Sepiola atlantica (assembly GCA_963556195.1). Lineage (NCBI taxonomy): Eukaryota > Metazoa > Mollusca > Cephalopoda > Sepiida > Sepiolidae > Sepiola > Sepiola atlantica. The sequence continues at coordinate 84,291,751 of OY744541.1, forward strand.
AATAACATGTAAACCACATATTATCTGAGATTTATCATACGAGTCGCTCAAAAATGATATATTTACTTTGATTTTTTATTCAAACGTTTTTTTTCTTATTAGAAATTATGTTTTGAAGCATAAATTTATTGAATCAAGTAGTATTGGTCATGGCGATGGTGGTAGTAGTAATATCAATACGAATCGTCAACACGTTGCTGGTAGTCGTTGTTGTTTGTGTTATTATAGCAGTACGAATAGTCGATTATCGTGGTAGTAGTTGTTGATTTAGTAATAATAATACGAATAGTTGTATTGTTGATAGTTGGTGTAAATGTTACAGTATTAGTACGAACAGTTGTGTTACGTGGGTGTAGTCATTGACGATAGTAGTGGTAAAAACACATTTTATTGAGCAATTAAATAAAACAACTAGCATAAATATGCGACTGTACGCAGCATATATTTGCTAGTTATTATAATATAAATAATGTATTTATACATATATAATATATAATGTATCTATATATATATATATATATATAATATATAATGTATCTATATATATATAATATATAATGTATTTATATATATATATGTATATATATAATATATAGAAGCACCAAAAAAAATTTTTTTCGACAATAGGTGAATATTGTTCGATTTCTCATGAAATTGGCCCAAAATGAACTAAAAATGATCATTTTTGTTTCTTTTTAATCGAAATGTTCTTTTCTATTTAAAAATCGTTCAAGAATATGTATTTCCTATGTTTGAACCGAAATTTCTTTTTCATTCCAATGTTAAATGGAATTGTTTTGCAGTAAACTAGTATTTGTTTTTTTTATTCCAATGTGTATTTGGATTTTCGATTAAAAAAAATTGGTTTTAGTTCGATCTATAAAACGTAATATTTTTTCCTTCCAGACAAATCCAAATGTTGCTTCAATTCAAAGATCAAGAAATCAAAACGTATAGAAAATGAAAGAAAAAGTCAGCAAAAGTAAAGAATATATACCGGGGTAAATTTCCCATATAATAAACCATTCTATCAAAATTGGATTGAAAAGGAAACAAAATTACATCTCAATTAAAACAGTTGAAATTAAAAACGTAGAACTTTAAATTAAAAAGCTAAAGTTCCAATTAAAAAAGTTAAAATACGAAAGTCTAAACCTCAAATTAAAAAAAGCTCTATTTCAAATTAAAATGTTTAACTTAAATTGAAAAACAACAACTTCATCTTTTAAAAATCTCGATTTCAAATGGAAAAGCAAACCGGATTTTAAATCATAAAATAATGCGTTTTCGGAAATAACAAAATTGAGATTAAGCAAATTAGCAGTTTTATTAGATTGGCAGTAAGCTGCCTGGTTTTAAAACAATTTGGTCGACAGATTACTGCCGAGTTTGTTCATAATTTCCTCTGCGTAAAAAAGTTGAAATTGTAAATACACGGTTCGAAATGATTCGCGAAAATAATTTAGTCAGCGTGGAAAGATCAAAGAGGGCGGGTAAACAAAATAATGAAAAAGGAATTACAAGAAATTTTAAACTCAGATTTTGTCAATTTCTCATTTAGATTTTAAATTCGAAGTTGATCTGTTTTGTTTTGACATCGGACTTTTTTAAATTCGTAGTTAAGCGTTTTCTTCATGTGGAACGCAACTTTTAAATTGAACAAGTTCAGTAAAAACGAATAATTAAAGACCGAGGCCAACACAGATTAGTGTCACCCCCGCCGCGTAAATCTCAGCGCAGGTCAGATTTGATTAACAATATTTCAAAGGACGGACAAATCATGTTGCAAAACATTAATGGAGACAACTGAATTGTTGAAGTGTGAAGAATACGGAGGAGGCACAAAGTAACATTCTCTGCAATTCAATAAGAAAGGTAAAAGGCGAGATAAGACGGGGGTAGAGGACTGAATGGCGGGAAATAAAGAAGGAGCAGGAAGCATGAAAGCATGAAGTTGTAGATGGGAATTGAAAGGTCGACGTTGTTTGAAAATAGGGGAAGCCAGGTGCGTGTTCAAGGAGGTTCATATCCTTGGCAGATTGTAGCCGGGCTCCTCCTTCACAAAGGAGCTTTCTAGGAAATATTTAATTCACACACACTCTTCAGTCACATGTATATCCAGGTCGAGGGAGATAAGTTTGACGACGCTAGTTTCTTGCAGAGTTTGCAGCTGTGTGTTGCCGTCCTCCCATTATAGTCCACCTAGTATTTGTTGCTGTCCTCCATTATAGTTCACCTAGTATGTGTTGCCGTCCTTCATTATAGTGCACCTAGTATGTGTTGCGTCCTCCATTATAGTGCACCTAGTATGTGTTGCTGTCCTCTATTATAGTTTACCTAGTATGTGTTGCCGTCCTTCATTATAGTGCACCTAGTATGTGTTGCGTCCTCCATTATAGTGCACCTAGTATGTGTTGCCGTCCTCCCATATAGTTTACCTAGTATGTGTTGCCGTCCTTCATTATAGTGCACCTAGTATGTGTTGCGTCCTCCATTATAGTGCACCTAGTATGTGTTGCCGTCCTCCCATATAGTTCACCTAGTATGTGTTGCCGTCCTTCATTATAGTGCACCTAGTATGTGTTGCGTCCTCCATTATAGTGCACCTAGTATGTGTTGCTGTCCTCTATTATAGTTCACCTAGTATGTGTTGCCGTCCTTCATTATAGTGCACCTAGTATGTGTTGCCGTCCTTCATTATAGTGCACCTATTATGTGTTGCCGTCCTCCCATATAGTCCACATAGTATTTCCAATTTATCACCCATCTGGTGCTGACCAGGATCAACGTCGCTTAACAAGTGATCACTAGAACCGATGTTCAAATTTTGTTAGGCCCAATATAATTCATAATAAACATTAGTGTTGGGACGATTAATCAGAATCGGTAATCGGAAAAATCGGAACTGTTTGGGGTATCGGAATCGGTATCGCAATAGGAAAATTGGTAACCTTATTTCTGATTCCAGAAATGATTTTTTTTTTAATTTCTTGGCAATAAAAAATTTAAAAAGAACACAATGTATTTATTTATTAAAATATTGTTTACTTACAACATAAAACTGCGGGCTTTTGTCCGTGTTTGAATTATTTAAGTGGTCTTTTGTCAGGTAGGCTTTTTTCCCATCACCGCTACCCCCTTCCCCCACGAAAAACGATATTCTAATTTTTTAGATACCCCGAAAAAAAAACAATTAATTAAGCATGAGGAATCTGTTTCACACATAAATGTAAGCATGGGTTTACGACCTTGCCAGTCGGACTGAGGGTGAGTGGTAAGAAAATTAGTGAGCATCCCTAAAAAGTTTGAATGGTCCGGATAATGATGATCATTCTACGTTAAATTTATATTCGAAACTGATTTCCCATTTTAATTTAAAAAATAATTGATTTTTTTCTTTCCGCCAAGTTTTTCAAGGTGTTCACACGTAATCACTTAAAAAAGAAGGAGCTATTCATCTAACACTTATCATTGGACTGAAGTAGTATTTTTTAGCTTCTTACATCAAGTGGCTTCATGCCTTGTTTGGAACGATTTCCATAAAAAACATTTTAAAATATCTACCTTAAACTAAATATAAACTAGTATATTGAAGGATGTCATAATGTGGGTCAGGGAATGAATACAAAACATTATCATATAGATCATTATCATGGCCGTCACTTGAATCGAGTATGCGGGTTACCAGGGGCTTAATTTTGGGGGTTTTCATATGAAAAAACAGTCCACATCCTATCACAAATCGAGGAATACCTTATCGTTTGGCAATTGTGTACCTGGCTCATTTTCGCAGCACACCATTCTTGCAACTCTCAGCTCTTTAGCATGATGACGCCGGCACTTTCAAACCTTTCCACACCAACCCTTATTCCATTCCTCTACTCCATTCTCCCGAGTGCGATCGCTTCCCATGTTGTATGATCAATTCCACACCTCATCATATCCTCCTTCAAACAATCCTTGTACCACTTCTTCTGTCTTCCCACCCCTAAAGCTCCCACATTTAGTTCAGAATATTTTTTTTTTAGGATATGACTGGTCGTTCATCCTTACAACGTGACCAGCTTATCTCAAACGATTTTTAACAATTAAAGCCTTTATACTAGAGCAATCAGACTCTTTCCGGACATTAATTTTAGTTCGAAGATCTTGCCAGATAATGTTTAAAAGTTTTCGTAAAAGTCCTTTATGTAGTTTTTCAAATGCTTTAAGATGTCGGCGGTCCAAGTCTCCAATGCATACAAGAGTTTTGCAAAGATAATGGCTCGATACACTGAGATTTGGGTATCGAGCCTTAAATCTGTATCATCAAAGACTCTGGAACGAAGTTTACCGAAGGAAGCACTTGTGCATCTAATGCGGTACTGGATTTCGTCGTCAATGGTGGCATTGGGGGCGAGATGGTTACCCAGGAACGCGAAGCGACCCACGTTTTCTAGCAATTCGCCGCCTTGTTGGGTATTAGGAGGGTTTATGTTATCTGTAAAGGTTGGAATAACACCTTAGTTTTTCGAACGTTGATTTTTAGTCCGAGTTTGGAGTATGATTCGGCAAAGGCATTAATTGAGGCTTGTGTGTCCTCTTCAGTCAGAGCACAAACTACGTTATCGTCTGCATATTGAAATTCAACAAGACAATCAACATTCGTTCTAGTTCTGACTTTTAGACGCTCCTTGTTGTGAACTCCACCATCCATTTTGTAGTGTATGGATATACCAGGTGGAAGCTGACCATCCATTAGATTTAATATAGATAGAAGAAGAAAAGACTATAATAGTGTGTTACCCGTACTATCTATTTATGTTTTATTTTTTAAATATGTAGTTAGATTTATCGAAGGCCAGGCAGCATTAATATGTAGCCGTTAAGTAAGGAATCTAAAAACTGCTGTGCCCAATTGTTTTAAATACTTTGTGTTGTTGGATGTTGTGAATCTTACTTTTAAATTTGTTTGTATTCAGTATTATGCGCTATACGTAGTTTTAAAATGTATGCGTCGAACTAGTTAAGTAATTTTAATTTATAATATAACTTTATATCATTTGTTAATTAATAGGTATTATAAATGTAAGCATTAATTATTGTTCGTACTACTATGTTATTTTTAAATTTTGTATTTAACATTACCGATAACCAAATGTTCTTTTTATTATTACTTTGAAATACTTTAATTATTCTGACTACTATTCTAATGTTGGTTGTTATTTCCACAAGGTTTCGGCCGATGTAACATCCGACCTCCTTAAAGTGCGTCTTTCAGAACTTGAGAATCTTTATGTCGAACTCGAGAACCTAGAAGGAATTTTGAAATTCAGTCTAGTTTCCCCATACAGATTCCCGAGTTTGAACCGATAAACCTAAAATGGTCGAATGTTACATCGGCCGAAATGTTGTGAAAATAATACCCAAGCTGAGAATAATAATTCGAATAATCCAAATAATTATAATTATCAATACTTATCTAAAAAAAAATTCCGAAACATATTATTCATATGAATTTTTTTCAATTTTCGGCTATATTGTTTGCCATAGTCATTAGTGTTCGCAAATCAGCCGAGAGACAGTAGTGCAATCATCGGTCGAGTTATACCAAAGACCCACAAAATAGTACTTAATGCCCCATTGCTAAACACGCAGCATTATAAGGTTAGGATCAAGGGTAAGTGGAGCAACGCAGGAAAAAGAGGGGCTCCCTCATCCTCATCTCAGTCTGGTAGCCAATGAAAATGAAGCTTCCTGGTCTCCCTCGAATACGGTCAACTACTTAATTGTTTGTTATATTCAGCTTATCGCAGATTTTTATTTTTTATTTCGTAATCTTCTATTATACAAATGGGAGTTGTCTGTATGTATGTGTGTATGTACAGCTAAAAGTTAAAAACTACACAACAAACATCCACAAAGTTGATGTTTTTTGATCAGCGTTGCCCGCAATGAATAATATCTAACATCTGGAAAAAAATACCCATTCTTTGACCCTAAACTGTCGCCGATTTCGTCAGGAGGGGGTGTTGATTTTCTTGCTATTTTCATGTACTAAATAAAAGGAAGTAATTCTGATTTTGTTCAAAAGGTTATTTCCCTTACGCCGCCTCGAGTAATCTATAAAAAAATGTTTATCAAGAGAGAGGAATGGGCTTGGCGGAGAAGAAAGAGGGCGTAGAGAGTGGGTGGACAGGGGGACCGGGGAAAATAGATAGTTTTAATAAAACATATTTTACACTTTTCCCCGGGCAACGCCGGGTAGCTCTACTAGTAACAAATATATAAACAATTTGAACATCCACAGATTTCAATGGGAACTAAGGTTGTTTCCAAACTCGTAAAAGTAGACTAAACTGGAATATTTGCAAAGCATTCTACGCAGATAAGTACACGAGGTGGAATAGGCAACGTATACTTATCAAACTCAACAATCAAATGTGAAGCTACGGTCGCCTGATGCGGAAATATAAGTATATACAATAGTTGTTCGGTCTACTTTAATATTTATCTCCCAGAAAAAAAAGATTATAGATATTTTAAAGGCACGGAATTATTTTCTTTTAGTTTTATTCAGCAGAAAGAGAAATGCCTCGAAATTTCTATGTACTGAAACGTACAATAAAGTGAATGAGAAGAAACAGTATTGTATACGAATCTGACCTTTACATTTGTATTCAAAGAACTTCAATAGAAATAACAGCGATTAGTATCTAAGTGAGAGATGGAAGATATACCGTCTCGAAAAGTGGTCGTTATACAATAGACTTTCTCTATGATACGTGTGCTCTCTCTCTCTCTCTCTCTCTCTCTCGCTCTCTTTCTCAACTCCTCTATGGCCCACCTGTCCATTACTTTTGACTAGAATCGTCTGGGTCAATCCCTGGCGTCTGCGAAATCTAGCAATGTAAATGTTGTGGTCGACAGAGTATTCTTTATACATTCCCTTATGTTTGCATCAGGAGACTTTCTTTCACATTTCACCGTTGCTCGATTTTCCACAAACGTTGAATTGTATCAATCTGAACACAGTGATGATTACAGGGTTAAGACGATGCTATCACCTTTTCACTAATTATCATCATATTCTGAGTAATGAGTAACTCTAAGTAGAAATCATTTTCCGTACTAAAGATGGCATATCATACGTGGGAAGCATATATATATATATATATATATATATATATATATATATATATGAAGTTAATCCAACAAAAGATATAAGAGGCAACTAACATATTTTAATTAGTGAAACATCCGGATAAATACCGAAGCTCAATATACTGGATAGAGCATTAATAGCATGATATGAAATGAAATAATGAAATAAGGTACGAATAAAATTTTATTAGAATTCAAAATTCAGGCAAAGTATCTACACGTCCTTAACTCATGAGTTTTCAAAGATATAATATATATATATATATATACATGTATATATATAATATACATATAACACATCATTTATATATATATAAATATAATTATTATATATAAAATATAATATATATACATAATATATAATATATATATAATATATATATATAAAATATGATATATATAAAATATTATATATAATATATATAAATTATATATAATATATAATATATATAAATTATATATAATATATATATAATATATATATATATAAAATGTGATATATATAATATATATATAAAATATGATACATATATAAAATATAACATATATATATATTTTTAAAATATAATATATAATATATATACAAAATAATACATATATAAAAAATATATACAAAATCATACATATATATAAAATATATAAAAAATCATATATATATATATATATAAAATATAATATATATAAAGTATTATATATATATATCATATAAAAAATACATATAAAATATCATATAAATATATAATATATTATATATAACAGCATATATATAATACATATATGATATATAAAATATCATATATAAAGTATTATATATAAAATATATATATATGATATATAAAATATCATATATAAAGTATTATATATATATAATATGATATATTATATAATTATATAAAATATATACATAAAATATCATATATATATGATATATAAAATAATATATCTAAAAGAATATATATATAATAAATATATAAAATATCATATATATATGATATATAATATATATAACAGAATATATATAATATATATATATAATATATATATATATATATAAAATATTATATATATGATATATAATATATATAACAGAATATATATATAATATATATATTTAAAATAATATATATATATGATATATAATATATATTACAGAATATATATATATATATATATAAAATATCATATATATATATGATATATAATATATATAACAGAATATATATATAATATATATATAAAATATCATAGATATATTATATATTATATATATATATATATAACAGCATATATATATAATATATATATATAAAATAACATATATATAATATATATAACAGAATATATATATAATTTATATATTATATATATATGATATATATAAAATATCATATATATATATAAAATACCATATATATATATATAATATATATATAAAATACCATATATATATATGATATATATATATATAAAATATAAAATATATCATATATGTATATATTATATATATAACATATATAATATAATATATATATAAAATATCATATATATATATATTATATATATGACATATATAATATAATATATATATAAAATATCATATATATATATATTATATATATAACATATATAATATGATATATATATAATATAACATATATAATATAATATATATAGTATATAAAATATCATATATATTTAATATATATATATGATATATATAATATATATATCATATAATATATATATCATATATATATATCATATAATATATATCATATAATATATATATCATATATATATAATACATATAATATATATATCATATATATATAATATATATCATATATATATGCTATAAATATATATCATATAATATATATATCATATATATATAATATATATATAATATATATCATATATATATGCTATAAATATATATCATATAATATATATATCATATATATATAATATATATAATATATATATCATATATATAATATATATATATATCATATATATATCATATATATAATATATATATATAATATATATATATCATATATATATATCATATATATAATATATATATATATATCCTATATATTATATATATATATATCATATATATTATATATATATATATATATCATATATAATATATATATATCATATATAATATATATATATCATATATATAATATATATATATATATCATATAATATATATACAGGGTGTCGGGTATATGAGAACATATTTTCCATTTTATTAAATGATAAAAAAAATCAAACAAAAATATTCTTAATCAAAAACAATTAGATAAACATGTAAGCTAAGGTATTGTTTAATAATTTCATTCAATGAAATTCCCCTCTACTTCAATGACAGCTTCGATTCGAGACCTAAACCGACTGCAAGCAATGGATGCTTTTAGAGAATCTTTAGTGTTGTAGGGGTGTTTATTAACATCTCTCTCCACGACGCCCCACACATAATAATCCAATGGATTCAGGTCTGGAGAGTTTGGAGGCCACAAGTTTGGAGTGATGTGATCATAAAAATGATCCGCCAACCATTCCTGAGTGTTTTGAGCCTTATGTGCTGGTGCAGAGTCTTGTTGAAAGATGTAGGGCCTTCCATTTGTTACTCTATCGATCCAGGGCTTAACAACAGTATCCAAGACTTCAATGTAAGCAGCAGAAGTGACTCTTAGTCCTTGCCGAAAGAAGTGTGGTGGCATCACATGTCCTTCGTTGCTAACAACCCCCAAAACCATAACAGTTGCAGGAAATTTTGTATGCATGACTGTTGGAACTTCGGAAGAGTCATTACACAGCCATCTGTCATTCCTTCTGTTTACCTTTTGATCTTGATCAAAGTTTTTCTCGTCTGAGAAAAACCAAAGCATGCCTTGCTCAACAGGATGTTTCAGTTTGTTTAACAGCCTCTTGGACCTTATCAAACGATTCTCTTTGGTGGTTTCGGACATAAACTGGCCTCTCCTCATCACATAAGACTTGTAACGAAGATTTTCATGAACAGTCTTTCGAATTGTGGCTTCTGAAACATTCAGGTCTTTTGCGATGGACCTCATTGACTTTTGGGGGCTCTCATCAATAATATTCTGAACTTGATGAATAAATTCAGGTGTTCTAATCGTGTCTGACCGTTGGTCGTGCTTTCTACGTTTAGCAACCTGCTTACAATCACCATCATTTTCTTCTAACTCCCTACGAACTTTATAAACAAAAGAACGGGCGACTTTAAGAAATTGTGCGATTTGTAAATCGCTATGATCTGCCTTTATTGCGACAATTACAGCCTGTCTTTTCATTTGTTCCGTTACATTATTATCTGCCATTTTTCATTATCTGCAAAAAAAAGAATAAAAATAATTAATATAACGTAACAATAACGACATTACGCGATGTTCTCATATACCTGATGCACCCTGTATACATATGATATATATATATATATATCATATAATATATATATACATATGATATATATATATATATATATATATAGATATATATATATATATGATATATAATATAAAATATCATATATAGATCAGTTGGGGAAGTTTAAACAGTTAATAATTTATGTTATTAGTTGTTTTTTCTAAAAAGTATTTTTTCAACTTCTCATTTTTCTTTTTCTCATTTTTAGAAAAAAATCTTCGCACCTCTTTTTTGTTCCTTTAAAATGATAAGTGCACCAATAATTACTGATTGACGTATTGTGCATACAACAATAGACATCATAAAGTGAACCACATATCGTTGCATTCTTTCTCTTGACTTTTTTACTAAAAGATATATAATTTATGTTTGTTCAGGGTGGACTGATGGGACGCGCATGTGTGCGTTATTTTTGTAAGGATATCGATCGCTGGCCTTATAAACAATTGGCAAGTTTGCGCGTTTTATTCGTCGATGTACGTATAGCAAATAGTTTTTGCCGTATATATATATACATATGTGTGTGTGTGTGTGTGTGTGTATTTTTAGGTGTTCGTTCCCGAATATGTTTGTGTGTTATATAGGGGAGTAGGGAGTATGGCAAAGTGTTCATTTAAACAGAAAATTAAATTAAATAAAACATATCTATATATATGTTCTTTTATGTAGAACACTCTCTGACTGCTGTTTATAAATATGTCCGCTTACTGATATAAATAAGTTTATTTCGTATGATTTTGTATGACTATTCATGCCGGCCTCGTCGGTTAAAGCATCAGATATGGGGTTAATAGAACTCTCGTTCCGGTGTTCGAATCGTGAGACCGACTGTAATAGTTATCTCTACACTGATGAATCTGCAACGATGAAACATATACGTATGTAGATAATAATTATATATATATATATATATATATATATCTTTCAAATTAATACTTACAAAAAATTAGCAATTTATTGTTTTTCCTTCTGAAGATAAGAGTAATTCTTTGAAAATCCATGGATTAAAGGTCATTTTATTATATTCCTTGTTTAAACACATGATGATTATAATAAACTTGAAAATATGTAACTTCACATTTTTTCATTATTTCAGTATGATAATGCTCTACCCCCAATAAACAGCATTTCCCTACCACAATAGGATTTAATATAAAATCATTATCTTTATATCATCCATATATATATATACATACATACATACATACATAAATGCACCTCCCCACTTCCACCGTCATGTGAGAGTTTATTTGGATGAAAACTTGCAAAACAGATAGGTTGGAAGAAGAGGGGAGAATAAAATTCCTAGTTAAATCACTAGATTTGATACCCTTGGATTTCTGAAGCACACACACATCCACCTGACCCAGGCTGAGTAGGTGTGTTCTTACCAGTCGGGGATACGTCCTCCACAGTCAGTCCGACAGTGACTTTATTGCTGTCGGGCTGAGGTACGGTTCTGTTCAGTCTCAAGAGATCCACCCTCCCAGGCTTTACCGTTCTCTTTGAGAAGGGTTTAATTTATTGTTAATCGTCTGAGGCGCCCCTACCGGTGAATGCTGACGGGGCTGCTCAGGCATATTTGTAGCCCAAAGAGCACGGTAATATTAGTGCGCTGACTTTCAAAACGTGACCTTGTGTTTAGCCTCTTGCAGAGTAGGTAAATAATAATATGCTTTACCTTATGTCTAACCCTAACCATAACCTTGTGTCTAACCCTAACCTTGTGTCTAACCCTAACCATAACCTTGTGTCTAACCCTAACCCTAACCTTGTGTCGAACCCTAACCCTAACCTTGTGTCGAACCCTAACTCTAACCTTGTGTCTAACCCTAACCTGCAAAAGAATTAAATAAACATGCATATTTGCTGGTGAGGCGACGTTCGATTCTCGACATGCCATCAAACGGAACTGAGACACATCGAAGTGAATGGCTGCATCGTCAGAAAACGAGTTCCAGTCCTTTGTAGTTGAATGGGGCCAGAAATCGATAGTTACGTTGAATGCTACCAACACAAAGTTCCTTTCTTTTAACAATTATATCAAACTTTTCCAACCATGGATTTTCATGGCTTTCCGACAGTGCAGCGGTCAAACTTTTCGACCTAGCATCCACAGACAGCATGAATCGAAATAAATACATAGAAGGTACTGCCAAGTCTGCTGCAAAGAAGGTGGGCTCCCTCTACCGTCGGGTTAGTAAACTTCTCACACCTGCTATTTCTATAAAACCACCATTCGAGTATGCATGGAGTATTGCACAAACAACTTGGACAGGGTACAAAAGAGAATCTCTCCCTTAATAGGTCCTGCACTGTCTACCAAATTCCGTCCCCTGTCTCATCGACGCAGTGTTGCAACCCTGTGCTTGTTTTATAAGTACGTCTAAGGAATATACGTTGGTGAACTTAGTGCACTTGCGCCCCTGAACGTAAAATACTTGCGACAAACCCGACTGGCAGCAAAATCCTGATCTTTTACTGTATAGATCTATTCTAATAGCTTATTTTCTCCGACTGGTTGCCTTTGGGATTACCTCCCTGCTCCCTGTTTCCCCGACTGTACCGACATGCAGAAATGTGAATGTAATGTAAAAAAAATATCTTACTGCTCAACTCCCCAGTTAGGATGGCCCTTATAAATCTGGATCCTAATCACATTAGCCCCTTACGTCACAATGGCAAGCAATATGTTTGGGGTTAATAAAAGTGTGCTTTTGTAATTATGCATTTGAGAGGGGGCACTGAATTAGGGAGAGTGAAGATTGCATGAAATTGTGTGAGATGGAAATAACAATATTAAGCTGGTCAGAAAAAGGGGTCAATGATTTTGAAAAGAAAGAAAAAGGAGAAAACAGAATTGAAATTTGAAGAAAAGTGGTATTATTATTATTAGTAGTAGTATGTTATTATTTTTTTATTATAATTATTATTTTATTATAATTATTATTATTTTATTATTATTATAATTTAATTATTATTATTATTTTATTATTATTATAATTTAATTATTATTATTATTTTATTATTATTATAATTTAATTATTATTTTATTATTATTTTATTATTATTATAATTTAATTATTATTTTATTATTATTTCATCATTATCATTATTTTTATTATTATTTTTAATTATTAATATTATTTTATTATTTTTTAATATTTTTAATATTATTTTATTATTATTCTAATATTGTTATTATTATCAGTCGGTAGAGGAACCTTCGATCAAACAGGAATGAATTTTAAAAAATATATTTTATTTAAGGCAAAAAAAAAAGCTGGAATGAAACTCTCTCGGAATGTGAAAGTTGATAAATTAAATGGGAATAAATGGAATCTAAAGGAGAGAGAGAAAGAAGAAAAAATTGTAAAGAAAATATGAATGGGCAATTAAAGAGCAGACAAAGGGGAGACAATTCTGGTAAGCAAAATAGATTTGAAATGAATAGAGTTAGAAAAGAAAAGAATTGTAGAAAAAACTGTCCAATCAGAAAACGAAATGAAAGAAAAAGGCGCCTAACATTTGAATTGATTCATCAATAGACTCCCCCCCCCAAAAAAAAGCAACTAAGAAAAGGTCTGTTAACATTTTATGTGTAAAATATGTAAGCTTGAAATTAAAAGTTTTGAAAAAGTATTCTCTGTCCAGTTCTACCCCTCGTCCTTTGTTTTAATCACAATAATTATTACATTTATTTAAAGTTTGATCAACTACAAAGATAAGTAAATATGGCGTTGATTTTAATCAAACTATTTTTCAACTTTGCCATTTTTGTTATCATCTTCATAATTTGAACTGGAACACCAAAACTTGTTGCTAATATTCGAAAAACACGGGTGTTCAAATTTTCATCATTTTCTCGATAGCAGTCAGCTGGTTGCTTATGTTGGGTTCTCATTTTATAGATATACTAGAGATGATTGTATAGATATACTAGAGAGTACAATATTGTCCGTGAAAGTCACCTGCGTTCTTTTCCTTATAGTCCCGATATATTTGTCTCCCCACGAGGGTAAAGTTAGACACACGAGCTTTTTTTAATGTTGAGAAAATTCAACTCCCTAAAGAGGGGCACTCTAGATAGGGAGGGAAATTTAAATTGGCTCAATCTAAGAGGACTTCCTAACCTCTGAGTAAGTATAAGATAAGATAATTATCGAATGATCAAAAGGTCATTTGAATAAAAATAATACACCTAACATGAGTGACCACTTAAATGGAGAGAAACAAAATAACATGATCGATTGTCATAAAAAATGCTGGATGTATGAAAGGTCATATGGAAAGAAGAAGACATGCGTGTGCAATCGAGCCGAAGAAGTGAACACATCTGTTGGATTGTCAATCGATTGAAACAACCGTCGCCGAATAAAACGCGCTGGGGACGTGCCTACAGTTACAATGCCGTCCCAATGGACGCGTTTGAGGTGGTCACAAATTGTTATATAATAACAACCCGAAATTGATATCGAGAGTTGGTTGACGCTTGGGCCGAGAAGAATAAACCGTCGAATTCTTGTGCGTGAATCTTCTTCCCACCAACCCACCATCCCTCACCGTCACCGACAATAAAGATATATCGTTATATTTTCATATATTAATGAGTCGTCATTTATTTTAAGCACAGCAGAAATACCACACTTACTCGAATGTTAGGCATCCTAATAGTGTGGTATATATACTCCAAAGTTCGGTACAAACAAAGTAAAGTTTCTTGTAAACAAACACGCGGAGACGAATATTCCGGAAAATGTGCAAAACTGAAACCGGTCTATTGGGCAGAACCTATTATACTATAATAGATGTGAAAGCTTGCTCCTAGTGTACAAGAGTATCGGTTATTATTCATTCGAATACATGATGATTAAGGAAAGGGAAATAAAAAGCTCATTTATCAACATAACAGGATTTATTTACATTAAACAACAATACACCAACAATACACACATGTGATTCCCTAGATGTGAGAACAGAGGAATTTACCTGTTGAAAATGCATGGATGTATTCTGAGTTCTAATCTGAAAGACATCTCACGATTCAGGTCTGATGGAAAAGACAGAAAGATGTTTCTAGTGTCGTGCTTGTTATATTTGCTAATAACATTATTACAGAAACCAATGGTTGGAATCGACCTATGCGAGACCGCTCCATTGTCATATTGTCTATCTCTCCAGGTATAGGAAAAGACAGGCCCAACAGATACATCCACATTAAAGTCAACAAACTATATTTACAACTTTGAATTTTACGGTCAATATTAATGCTTTTGAAACTATAAATGTTACCATTTTTTATTATAAATAAATATAAATATTTATTAATGTTTACACACTACAAAGAATAAAGTACCTGTGCCTGTACCGTGTACGGCATTTACCCTGGGCGGCTTGAACCGGCTTCTCCCAAAGTAGGAAGTTTCATGGGAGTATCAAATTCACAAGCGGTCCCTAGTCGCGTGTATATCTCGGTTAGTGGAGATGACGACGTTAGGTTTTTGCAGTTCTTGCAGAGATGTGTCGACGTCCTCCTACATACAACACCTGATGTTCCCAAATGGTCACCCATCTGGTACTGACCAGGCTAAACGTTGCTTAACGTCGGTCATCTAACCAGAACCGGTGAGTCATCGTGATTATGCCGTAAAAAAGGTTACAGGTGAAAAAGTTTATGAGTTCTTGTTCGAATCATACGTATGTTACTTAAACCATTTGAAATTGATTCTGTGACTCTGTATATTACAACTACTGAAATGTGAAGTACATTTGTCACATTATTTGGAAATATGTAGATATTCATTTTAAAATGTGTACTTGCAGTGTGAGCTTAAGAGATGTGAATTTGCATCAAAAAGAGTTAATCTGTACCCTACCTGAGCGGCTTGAACCGGCTTCCTCTGAAGGAGCAAGTTTCATGGGAGTATCAAATTCACAAGCGGTCCCTAGTCGCATGTATATCTCGATTAGGGGAGATGACGACGTTAGGTTTTTGCAGTTCTTGCAGAGATGTGTCGACGTCCTCCTACATACAACACCTGATGTTCCCAAATGGTCATCTATCTGGTACTGACCAGGATAAACGTTGCTTAACTTCGGTCATCTAACAAGAACCGGTGAGTCATCGTGATTATGCCGTATATATGCAGGCGAATCGATCTTTAAGGATATTTTATTCCTAAAATATTTATTTTGACTGATTTCCAACAACCAGAGAAACCAGAACAACCTTTCGGTACTTTTACTAGTTTACGCTCCATATGAAAATTCGTATGACTTTTTGGACTGGCTTGGTTCTATTGTCGACATTGATTTTACCCCGATACTTTTTAGAATCAGGTACCAACAGAAGAGCCCACATGAAGGTTGCCAACATCCGTAAGTGAAAGTTGTGCTATGGAACCAACTGAATTCGAACTCGGCACAGCCAGGTGGTCAGTCCGTGTTATTACCAATAACTGCTACCTCTAATACGGCCAATGGTAAGAGTGAATGACTCACAGAACAATAACAGCTTTTGTTTTTGTTTTCCTCGAAATTCAATTAGAAGAGAGATGGATAGTTAGAGACATACACAGGCATGAGCCTGATCTTCCCCATCCGAACATTAAATTCCTATTTTTATCTCAAATTGCTACATTATCTCTCCCCTCTCAACAAACAAACACTGGTTAATCATTTAATGACTTTGTCTATCAAAACGGCTCAAAAGGCGATTAAATAATCACGTGTTAAGCATTCACCAACGATTGATAATCCCGTGAATGTTTACTGTTTTAACTTCATTCTTGTTGATTTGCTGAGCGAATGTTATGGCTGCACTCATAATGTTGCCACTACTTACATCCTTACGCACGTCTCCGTGTAAAATAGTCCGTGTTGATGGAAAAGCTGTAAATAATTACGGATGGTCAAAATAACAAATAACTTTTAATCCATTTCTCCCTAAAACCAGCACAGTCTAATAATACTAGGTCAGCAGTTAGAACAGATTTATAAGTATCGAATATGAAATATAGATTTTAAAATATGACGCTTATACCGTCCTACATGAATGCGTTAGATAAAAAAAACATCAGAAAAATAGTTGAGTGGTGAGAAGAAGCCATCAGAAAGAACAAAGAAAAAATAACGTCAAATTGAAAGCGTGAATAAAATCTAGGATTTTATTAATTTTCAAAATATTTAAATCTGGTGGGGTTGATGGTGGCTGTCTTCCTCTTGGTATATTTTATACACTAGTTTCAATCACCAAAATACCACATTCACTCTATGGGTAAAACCTGCTTAAGATTATCCGAATGGATGACGTATTTTATTTACAAAAAATATATGTACACATTCATCGGTTGGGGTGGGGTGCTAAAAACAAGAGATTGCTGAAAAAATAAAATCCTCAGTGTGATGGTTAGTAGGACCCTTCCAAATCTAACTAAGTATGAGCTGATCAGTGTTTCCGAGTTGTTTCAAGAGTCGAAAACAAGCAAGACAGTGCCTAAGTGGGGAGGAAAAAGATAATGTTCAGTTGCTTTCGTATTATTAAATGGGATTGTATCCAGAAAAAAAAACCCACAAAATTATAGTTTAGTGAAACAACATAATATCTTACAAAATTCTTACTTACCTTTGTAATGATCCCTGTTATATTATAAAATTCTTATTGACCTTATTTATGACCTCTGTTATATTACGAAATTTTTACTGACCTTCTAATGATCCCTATATTACAAAATTGTTATTGACGATTGTTATGACCCCTGCTATATTATAAACTTTTACTGACCTTTGTTATGACCCCTGTTATAGTACAAAATGTTTACTGACCTTTGTTATGACCTCTGTTTTATTACAAAATTATCACCGAAGAATGTTTAATATTACCTCAATTATATTTCAACATCTTCACTGAAAATTACTATGACATCTATTACAAGAACTTACCAAACCCAACCCCTTTACGATATAACCTCTATATTATTTCAAACGGTTTACTTAAAAAATCACTATAACGTTTATTAGATTTCAAAATCATTTTTTAAAGAAACGCCGGCTGTTTCTGTTCTGTTTTTAATATCTGCTGTACTAGTGCGAATACCATACTAGAAATACTGCGGATGGCACTACACATAATTCAGTGGCTGACGGCCATGTCTTTCAAAATATTAATAGTGCAATAGTAGATAAAAACTGGCTGAAAGTTTCACTTCTATTTTTCTTGTCTCTTCCTACTGAAGTGTATTCAAGCTGATTACAAAAGTAGTGTACCTCCGTATAAGCTTAGTCGGGCAAATACTTGAACATGTACGCGGGAGAAAATAAGTCCATCCCTGTCTGGTGATTGAAACTGGTTGTATATGCAGTTTGCCTTCGATAAGTGGGAAGCACACTCTCCGACACCCTAACCCCAACCCAACCCAACCTTAACCCTAACCCTCTTTGAAAGTGGGCATTGTTAAGAAAATCGCTACAACTAAAGATGTGAATGTTTCCTGCATGAAGTAGAGCCGGATGTTGACTTCGGCTCAACGTGAGTTGAGCCCTTGAAAGGATAATTCAATAGTCTGTACAAGAAAGGTAGAAAGAGATTCACGATTCACAAGAGGTGACATGAATCGGTTATGGCGTACTGAATGGAATTGATGCATCTTGTTCGTTTCCTATTGTTGTATTATAATCCATAGTCACATCAATGTTTCCTGCAAATTATCAAATATTGAATTTTTCTCTTTATATTTCCTAATATTATCGCTCTATTTCACAATTGTTGAAACACCCGTCTACGTCAGGTAATAGATTATTATTATTATTATTATTATTATTATTATTATTATTATTATTATTATTATTATTATTATTATCTTGAAAAGTACATTTCTCACATCTCTTTACAGAACTTTGAATTATAATGAGGTATCAAAACAGCGAATTGATGAAAACCACTAGACCAACGGGTCAACCGAGCTGGAACAAAAGAAGCAGAGAATAGATAGCACAATTCTGAAAAACACATGTCATAATAGTATTTATAGAAAAGACTGAGATTAACAACGTCTGTGAGAGAGAGGGTGCCTTGGAATAGTAGTAGTATTTTGGGAGAGTAGTAGTATTACTTTCAAGATTGACATAACTGTACGTTATTTAGTACATGCTTTACTCTTGTGTTAATCAGAAAACTAAAGATAACTACATTTTTAGCCCGTCAAATTGTATAGGTCTGCCCGCAAGATTACCTGTAAAGTCTGACGATGTTTTATGGAAGTTGAAAACGTGAACATAAATAAATGAACACGCGTGACTTTCGCGGCATTTGTCCCTTCGTTCTTGATCTTCACCGTTGGGAAAATAAGTGAAATCCTTGGAAAAGTTCAGAACAACATTCAACTCTTATTAATTGTCTATTCATTTCAACAACGTCTCTCTTCTCTCTCTCTCTCACTATGCAAATATGGATTTAATAACATGTTTTACTAAAGTAGATTCATTGTATTTACCAGGTCACGTGAACTAAAATAGGTTACCATTTGGGAATACCAGGCGCTTTATGTGAATACCTAACTTTAGGCAAATAGCGTCGCCAACCCGTAGTGCCTAGCGTGGCGACTATGGTAAGTGGACGTAAACTAGGGCGGAGTTCCTCCTCCAGGAAGGATTAAAACACCTGATGGTGATTGTGATATATAGTGGTGTAATGTTAATACGAAATACATACACGTACTGTTTTTACGATAAGAATAAATAAAGCTATCTTCACTGTTTTGACCTAGCGTGTATATTAATATCTTAAGTAAAATCTTTATCATGAAAATGTACTTTACAAACTATGGAAATAAAGTCAATTTTCATGTTCAAAAGTATTTACCGTTGAACGTTTATACGAGACTGCTCACGCATCATGCGACATTTGCTGAGAGTGAGAAAATACATTTTTTTTTAAATGACGAAAGACAAATTTGGTTGACACTTAGAAAAAACATTATTTTTAATGACGAAAGACAAAGTTTGCTGACAGTTAGAAAAAACATTTTTTTAAATGACCAAAGACAAATTTTGCTGACAATTAGAAAAAACATTTTTTTAAATGACGAAATTTCGGCTTAAAAATTAGCACCGTGTAATTCCTTCGCTTTATATTTTCTTATGTCTATTAATTAGAATCCCCCCATTTTATCCTCTTCTTCTTTCGTGTGAATCAGATGATTCTGGTGTTGGCATTAGTTTCCCCCAATGTTTTTATAGTTAGAAATCTTTCTGGAAAGACAGCGGGTACTTACGAGAAGGACCACGAGAAGGTTGCCAACATCCCTAAGTGAAAGTGGTACTGTGGAACCGGCTGGATTCGAAATTGGAACACCAGGTCTCTAGTCCGTGTCGATATCCACTTAACCACCGTCACCTCCCCTTTATCCTCTGATCCCCAATTTTTCTTTCCATTTCCAGTGATTAAAAAAACCTTAGAATTGAGATACCTATATCTTAATCAGCTTTAGATTTTTTTTTATCTATTACGACTTTCGTTTCTTCTTTGGTTCCTCTACATCGCCATTGCGATAATGTTTTGACAGTTTGTCTACCGCTTCTAACCTATGACATTTGCTCGACTCATCAAAGTCTTCGCGTAGCCGATGGAAAAAGTGAACACTAACAGTTAAACTAAATCACTATTTTTTATTCATCATAGATCATAAGGGGTGGTCGCTAGAAAAGCGGGAAATTTGTCAAGCGGTAATTTATTTTTACAATGAATAACCTTTATGAAGTTTGCCAAAGACTAATATCAGTATACACTCACAGATGCTCAAAATGTCGTCCGTACAATTCGAAAAAGTGAATAAGTCAGACACAATAATATTTTAAATAAAATAAAATTTACATAATAAAATTTAAAACCTCGAATTTCCCGCTTTTCTAGCGACCACTCTGCATATTAGGACATAGATCATATATTAAGAGATATATCGTGACAAAATTATTAGGACAACTAATATATATATATATATGATACATTATTCCCAACTCCAGGCGGAGTTCGACACCGCCTGTCACAATTAGTACAGTCCTATGTAAGATAAAACCATACCTGGTGTCTTTAAAGGTTCACCAACATCAGTCCTCCCGCACTGATGACTTCTCGTGCTGGAATCAGTCAGCGCAAGCAACACAAATGAAAGCAATATAAAACACATGTTCAATTTAGAAGACCACTTCTTATTTAGGCGAGCTCGTGTTTTCCAAGAAGAAGAAAAGGAAGCAGACATTGTGCTTAACACATTGCTTTAAATCATTATTGATTCTTAAGTCATCTTTAAGTATTGATTTACTCCTCTCCAGGAGTTAGGCACAAGGCCAGTTTTTATCTTACTCCCACAAGTAAGATGTGACCCAAGATCGGGTCGGGAAAGTGGGGCTTAAAAATTGTCTAGGCAGCCCCGTCGGCATTCCCCGGTAGGGGCACCTCAGACAGTAAGCAATAAACTTACTCCTCCCCAAAGAGGGGAGGCAAATCCTGGGAGGGTGCACCTCCTAGAACTGCACAGGACAGACCAATAGACCGGCGTAAATCAAGACCCGAAGGCCAAGACAATACCAGTCTATGGGGTGCAGTATCCATCGAAACAGATACTACACTTTGATCTTAGCCATAAGGCCAAGGAATCTCGTTGCCTTCTAATACTCAACTCTCAAATTTACGCGTTTTTTTCTTATCTTGTGTGATGTCATTTTCGTCTGTCTATTTCTCTCAAATGTTAACTGTCCAACCTCTACATCCTGCCTAAAAGGACAACAATCTCTCTGCGAGCTTAAATCTTCATATATATACTAGTTAACATACATGCAATATTTAACCAATACAGAAAAAGTCAGTAAGCCCCGCGTGTAAGTTAGGAAGTGGCTAGAAGTGTTCTGTTGTATGCCTACGCTACGTATTATATTGATTGTGTTTAGGAAAGAAGTACGATACTGCCACAGTAGTTATTTGTCAATCAATATGAATGTGTTGTGCTTGGCATAATACATATCGCTGCGGACCATGTAATCGTCAATGCCGCGTTCAAATCCTACTGAATTTGTTGAGCTCAATAACACACATATAACATTCGGAACAGTAAGAACGCATGACACCCTAAAATATTAACTTGTTTTACTAATAGAATACAATAAATGGATTACAGTAGATAGTGCGTTTCGGCAATAAATAACCTCCAAAAGATTGATATGCCGTAAAACAGACAAAACAAACCATAAATCAATCTAAAGATGCTGGAAAGAGACTTTATTTTGACTCAATTATGGAGATCTCGTTCTTCGTCAAAGATATGCCAGATGACGCACCATTCTGACAATCACTATCTTCTCAAGTATAATGTAAGATTTGTTGTTTCGTATTTGATTTCTTATCTTTTTCTAACGTGTAATGGATTGCAATGTCAGTATGATAGGCTGCAAATGTAACTCACCCGGATAGATGACGTTTCGTTTTAGATTCAGTATTTGGAACGGCAATATATTTCCGCTGTCAGTTTTAATACAACTGAGTTCCAAACATAAAACTACCTTGTCCAAATGATGCTCTCATAAAACAGACTTTATTTTATTATTAATGCCTAAGAAAAACGAAGATTTTAGTTTCATTTTTTGCATATGCATTCGAAATCTTCCGTGTCGGAATACAATGATTACGCGTTCTGAATCGTTCCTTATTTATCCTGGATTCGGGTCTTCCTGCTCTACTTCTTTTCCAAATCAGTTTAGCGGCTGTCTCTTTTAAACAGGCTGTGCAACGACGAGTAGGTCTTTCCTATCTTCAAGCATTGCGAACATAAGCGGAGGTTTATCTGTTGAGGTCAATGTCCAAGGTATTCAGATATCTTTTGCAAATAGGTAGGGTGCTTATTGGACAGGCGAACAGATGTTGTGAAGAAAGAACAAGAGTGGTTTAAACATTATGTGGCAACTTTTCACGCTTCAAATACCTCGTCAAAATAGCTGTGGGGACACTTTCATGATCGGTTCGTCACTAGGGCGTGTAATCTTAACCGGGATTAACACTCAATGGACCTTAACTCTATCTGTTGGCTTATCTAAAAAATTGTATCTATCAAAACAATCCCCAGCAAACAAGATAGCATCAGTTTTAGTAATATATAGGTATATCGATAGATATTGGGTTCATGTACACAACGTAAGGATGTAAAGGCAACATTTTAAATGTCCACCAAGTTTCGATTATGAATCCACAACAGTCTTTTTTTCTTGCTGTGCAATGATGTGGGGTGAAATCTTTATTATCAGTAGGTATGATTTTGACTGGACTTCACCCACCAGACCATAAACCACCCTGGTTTTTATCTGCAGGATTTATTTCAAAGATAATGTCTATCAAGACAGTCTTCAGACTATTCCAGAACTGAAGAGGCTCATCACAGCCCCAAATCATGGTAGTGTCAAAAGAGGATTGTGTAAGAGTGTAATTGGCTACCATGTATTTGAAACGCAGCCGAGGCTTGTCCATGGGGTGCTTACCTTACACAAGTTCGCCTTTTGTGGATCGTGTCGGAATGTATTCGCCAAACATGTTCAATTCACCACAAGCGTTTCTGTCTAAACAGGGTATATATGCCACGGCTATTAGCTCTCTCCAAAGCGGCATTAATTTTGACTGTATCTCGTCAGTTAATGTTGATCATGCGACCTGTTCAGCCTACTATCTTCTGACGTGTACGGGCAGTCTATTACCCACCGCTGTACAGAGGTGCGTTCCCAGGGAACAATCTCTGAAGACCCGGATGTATATATCCTTCTTCAGCTTCTTGTTTGACTATCCTCTGTTTCTTCATCAGGAAAAGATGGTATCTGCCTTACCGAGTTGCTTATTAAATTCGAAATCGAGAGAAACGATGTCGGAGATGCTTGAACCGAAATACAGAAAGTATGTCTAGCCTGTAGTCATTTACAGCGATAGTAATGCCAGGTGTTGTCCATATCTTACCTTATTAACCGTGTTCAGTAAAAAGTTAAAAAAGGTTTCGCTGCAGCGATTAACACCTTGCTGGATGGCTCTGATGTAATGGGCGTCGAGGAAGTCCCACAAGCATTGTTTTTCATTGTTATATTTGTACAAATATTTAATCCTTAATTTCTTGGAATAGACGAGCCATTTCAAACGCATATTTATCTGTGAAGATCCTCTTAGAATAATAACACCTCAATATATGGCGTTCTCTGCTTGTGAATCAATCATATTATTTGACATAGTCATGGTCTCGTTTTTAGTGTTTCTCTTCTATCCGTATTTCTATGTTGCGATTGCCCGAGCAGATCATGTGATAATGATAACGCATAGAAATTAGGATGGATAAGAAATGCTATTGCACGAGTGTTGTATTGCTGCTAACTTTCGAACGTGGATACCCGGGTTTCATCTACTCCGTTGGCTGGTTTATCGCGATCGTTTCATCGTTGTGGTTAAACTCACCGTTGAACAATAACGCGGGGACGCTGTTCTACTCTGCTGTGGTTTTTGCTGTCACCATCATCATCGCTGTAAGCCCGGCTACTGACAAAACAACGCGGACGCTTATTGTTGGGTGTTTAACAGTTTTATTTAAACATAAACCAAGATACAGAGAATGCCTGTATTGTACGAGAGAGAGGGAGAAGGAATTACGTGGAGAGAGATTTATTATAGAATCAGTCATGCAAATTTGGGCTACTGCGCCACTCTCCTACGGTCCTCCGCCTACTGACAGTGGACCGGCGCTTCTATTGGTGAGTCAGGATCAAGTGATAGAAAAGCCCCGAACGGACGGGACGTCATTCCCGACTTCCGCTTTAATTCCTCCCACCTTTTCGGGCATCCTTCCACATTTGGCACCTAATACGAGCAGATAATGTTATAAATATAAAGCCTTTTTTTATATCTAATTAGTTAAGTTAGAACAGTTGAGAAACAAAAGACAATCATACAGATGACCCTGTTGGATTCTCTTTACGCATGAATAACTCTGGAAATACTATTAAAACGTCTTAGGAACGTATGCCACAATCAACCGGTCTGTGGTTGTTGAATTAATAAATAAATATTTTGAATATTCTACGTTTATCTTTATTATCAATTCATTATACAAAATATAATATGTAGAATTACTGGAGAAACTGGAAGTATCCTCTTAATAGAAATGTAACTGAAATGAAGCTATTTTAAATGAACTAATCGCATGAAAATCGAACCGTTTTAAATAGAAACCACCGACAAATGAAAATAAGAAACCTAAACTTGTCTTTGATTAATTTATGCCGAAAGGGTGTCATGTTGACAAATTTTAAGTGTTCCGTGCTGTGAAGACGACCTTACTGAAGACTCATCTTGATTAAAACGAAAATAAGTTAAGTATTATAAGTCCTACGTATTCATTGATTTATCCTAAAAAGGTTCAAGTTCCGAACAATAAAGATAACAGTACTCTTATAGCTGACGCGCCAGATTTCCGTAACTTCGCGTCGGCAACGATCGGGCAGGTCGCGAAAGCGCCCGAGAGCTGACGAGACGAAAACGAGGCTGAAACTGGGAAGCGCTTAATGGAAGACTTTCAAAGAAAAAATACATAGATAAAAAGAAAAAAACGAACAAACCGTAGCTGAAGAACTGTAAATAAATATATTTTTATTTTTTGGTGGGCCAAATGAATCATTGTCAATCAAATGTGTAGATGTAAATGTTTTGATTTGTTTGTGAAAATAATGTTTTTTTTGGAAGAGGAGAGGATAAAATTTTGTCAATTTTTTTTTAACATAAAACAAAGAAAGAAATGAACATGTTAGTCTTTTGAATTAGTCCTTCCGGTAATTCGACGACGACCTGACACAGCTGATAATAATTCATTGTTGTTGCAATAGAACGCGATTATTGTTTTCTTCTAAATATTGTCGGCTGTTTGCTATAGCCTGCTTGGCGAATTGATGCTGCAACGTGATTGGTTAATACTTCATCAGCTCTCGGACGCTTCCTAGACCTGCCCGATCGTTGCCGACGCGAAGTCACGGAAATCTGGCTCGTCAGCTATAACAGTACCAAAATAACAATATGGCCGTCATGAGATGGTCATCACATAAGGAATGCACATATTGCAAGTTAATGCATAATGGAAATGATAGCTGACAGTTCTTTGGAGAACAACGTAATCGGATAGTTAGAAACACGTTAGGCACGTTTAGTTTTCAAGTTATATACTTTCATAACTGAATTCTGTATTGTGTGAGAAGATTGTTGAGAAAAAGTAATAATCATGAAAGTGTTCATATGAATTGCTCTTCTGCTGACACAATCAGGTTTGCTAACGTTAAACAATGAATCTTGCTTCTTTTTTAAATTCTTTTCAAAACTCAAGTATTGTAGTCAAAATGAGTGCATTTTTAAAGGAGGGTTTTTTTTCTTCATTTTTTTTACCATTTTCATGGATTATTTCTAAAATGTCATTGTTGCATTTGATTGGGATGCTTTTCTGATTTTCTTTACTTCTTTTTATTGATAAAATAGAATTTCATTGTTTGATATCTGCTTGAAAGAAGAAATTCAATTTGTTGTCAGATACCCTCACACAGACACAATTCTCGTCAAATATCTATTGTCTTTTTGTGATAGAAATTAGTTTTTTTCTTTTTCAGATATTATTATAATTATTATTATTATTATTATTATTATTATTATTATTATTATTATTATTATTATTATACACCATATATTATCTAAGCCAGAGTTATGTGAGCTAGTTCTGATTAAAATCTATTTTTCTATTTTCTTTTGTTGTAAATTAAGTTCTTTCTTCATAATCTTTCAAAATTTAATCTGATTTGCGGCTAGCTGTCTCTATCCGGCGTAGCCAGGGTTCATTAATAGCATTTTATAATTTTGGCTTTTAAATCCAAAATATTGATGTGTAAATCACGAAGAGGTGGAAAAAGGCTAAAAATATAAGAGATAAATAATGTTTACGTTTAACTTAAAATAAGAATTATCTCTCTAAGATTTTATTTAAAATTGTCTCCATTGTAATAATCATCTTTGCCTGAATTATTTTCGGAAATAAACTATAGCAAAAAAACACTTTTTTCTAGTGTAAAGAACATGCTGCAAGGATATGCAAAAATTAAACTCAAATGACATCATTCAATACTAGGCAACGTCGGATGGGTACTAAACAGGCATCTCAAAATTGGCAAAGATTTTTCTTTTTCTCAAATCTCTAAAAGTACACTAATTAGTTTTTTCTCACAATCAAACAAAGTTCCAACAAAAGTGATGACCAAATTTAATTTACATTATTAAACCAATAGTGATTACATGGGATATAACTAGTGCTTGATTTAGTTAAGTAGTGATAACATGGGGACATAATTCGTGATTTACTTATTTAAGTAGTAGTGATCACAGGGGGAGAAAACTCGTGCTTTTCTTATTCAAGTAATTGTGACCACAGGGGGAAATAACTCCTGCTTTACTTATTTAAGTAATTGTGACCACAGGGGGATATAACTCCTGCTTTACTTATTTAAGTAATTGTGACCACAGGGGGATATAACTCCTGCTTTACTTATTCAAGTAATTGTGACCACAGGGGGAAATAACTCCTGCTTTACTTATTTAAGTAATTGTGACCACAGGGGGAGATAACTCGTGTTTTACTTATTCAAATAATTGTGACCACAGGGGGAGATAACTCGTGTTTTACTTATTCAAATAATTGTGACCACAGGGGGAGATAACTCGTGCTTTACCTATTCAAGTAACTGTGACCATAGGGGGAGATAACTCGTGTTTTACTTATGCAAGTAATTGTGACCATAGGGGGAGATAACTCGTGCTTTACTTATTCAAGTAATTGTGACCATGGGGGGGAGATAACTCGTGTTTTACTTATTCAAGCAATTGTGACCATAGGGGGAGATAACTCGTGTTTTACTTATTCAAGTAATTGTGACCATAGGGGGAGATAACTCGTGCTTTACTTATTCAAGTAACTGTGACCATAGGGGGAGATAACTCGTGTTTTACTTATTCAAGTAACTGTGACCATAGGGGGAGATAACTCGTGTTTTACTTATTCAAGTAACTGTGACCATAGGGGGAGATAACTCGTGCTTTACTTATTCAAGTAATAGTCTTCACAGGGGGAGTTCACTCATTAACCCTATTATACAGATTATGTTTACCTTTTTCAAATAAAATGTTGTCACGTAAGATTTTAATCACTTTTAAACCATGACATATTTATGAGTTGCTTCTAAAATGCTATGTTTTTCTTTTTGAATTATTTTTGTTATCTTAAGGGGACACTGTTAGCGAGTTCATTATCTGCTTTCTGCATTATTATGCGATGGCGACGTCGACATTGTGCTAACGAATCGATAATATGCTCTTCGTCTGATGGCGTCGTCGTTCACGCTTCACAAAACAGTTTTCAAGTGTTAGCTCGTCATTAAAAACAAAATGATACAACAACCGATAGGGGAGATTAGGTCGGGTTGTACATTTTACTAAAAAAAAAGGCATTAAAATAAAGTATTTCTGTAAATTATTATTGCAGATCGATTTCTTTTTTCTCATTGAGATTATTTTAAGGGATAAAACTAATCGTAGACATTTAGGTCACGTTCTGGCATCTTCATTTGAATGTAACAAAAATGCAAATATTCTTACGCGTTCAATCATTCCCTACTTAGTACAATTGATAATAGAATGATACATAATGTGATAACCAAATCATAGAAGGGATTTTTTGATAATCGTAATAAAAGATGAAATACACAAAAACATTCATATTCTCATGTATCTATATAAGTATTATGTACAATTTTGTGAATATAATTTAGTTAATTGTCTGTATCTCTAAGATGAGTTTTTTATTATGGGTTTCGATACAGGCCACCTGATGAAGGCCGGAGGGCAGAACGGCCGAAAGGTTGTGAGCATGGCAGCCAAGATGAGGAAGTCAGTCCGAACACTGAAATCCATAACCACTTCAGTTATCTGAACCTGCGTGTAAGCAGTAAATGCCGTTACAATATAACAAAATACTTAATAGTTTAATGTTAATGCTTACATGATAAATGAAGCTATTTTCTGTTGTTTTATACAACTCGTAATTATAACCTCTCTATTTCTACATCATTCTATTAACGTTTTAGATCATATTGTAATACATATCAAGACTATTTCGTATGAGTCAGAATATTCGATTGTTGGTATTCGTTTCACGGATATCTTTCAAGATAGAATTATTTCTAGAAAGACATCGGGTACTTACAGGAAGGACCACGTGAAGGTTGCCAACATCCTAAGTGAAAGTGTTTCTGTGGAACGAACTGGATTCGAACTTGGCACACGCAGGTTGTCAGTCCGTGTCGTTAACTACTTAGTTAGCGTCACCTCCCATAGGTTATCCTCTAAAGTTTTTACTGGTC
This sequence comes from Sepiola atlantica, assembly GCA_963556195.1. NCBI lineage: Eukaryota > Metazoa > Mollusca > Cephalopoda > Sepiida > Sepiolidae > Sepiola > Sepiola atlantica. The sequence continues at coordinate 84,321,817 of OY744541.1, forward strand.
CAGCTTGTACTAAATAAAATTAAGAATCTACTTTTGTTCATAGGAGTTAAATAAACAATCTTATGAATCTTGCTGTAATTATAGATATATGAATCTCACTATATATATATATATATATATATATATATATATATATATATATATATATAATGAGGGGTAGAAACTTGTTGCCCCTTAGAGATAATTGGGTCTTTGACCTCTCCATCAATCATTTTAATAACAATAAACGAATCTGATGAGTAAACAACTGATTATTGTCAACTGAGAAACAATCAAGCAGTAACCGTGCACATTTGCTTCTGATCTTTGATCTTAGGTTAGGGATCTTAGGTGTTGTCCTCGGGCAGACATCGACGAATTTGATAGTTTAATTGTGGAAAACATACAAAGAACCGAACATAAAAGGGAATGAATAAAAAAGAAAGCAAGAGCAATTAAATACAAAACAATACATTACTTTGAAACATATGTGGTTATATATATATATATATATATATATATATATATATATATATGCATTTAGGCAGCATATTTCCATTTAGGCAAACATTATTAAATAACACGGATCGGTTTTGCTTGATAAGACTTTTTTTATTTATTTCAATTTTCCGAATAGTTTATTTACTACATAGATTATTCTGAAAATTGAAAAATAAAAAGTCTTATGAAGCAAAAACATTTCGTGTTATTTAATAGTGTTTTCATATATATATATATATATATATATATATATATATAATCGGCATTTTCTTTGTAATACAAGTGTTGTTGAATATGACAGAATTATAGTTCTAACTTTAGTTCTGTATTAATAATATAATTCTCGCTAACACTACAAAAAACAACTCAAACCAACATTCTAGCCATTTCACATTGTAATTTATTTTATCCCGCCAAAACGAGAATAATCAGACGTTGATAAATGGCTGGTGTAAACAAACTTCAGAGTAAACAACCCTAATCAGCCATTGAACTACATCGTATGAATAAAATTTAATGTGAAATGGATTTACTGTTGCTTTCAGTTCGTTTGTTTTTTAACTTTTATTCTTGCTCTGTATTATATTGAGACCCTCTTACCACAAATTTCCCACATGAATTTCTCTTTCTTTCAGAGATAAAATACATTACAATACTATATATATATATATATATATATATATATATATATATATATATATATTACGGAAACCTGATCTTGTGTGCGTGACTGTTGTCCCTTTCCATCTGGCCGCCTTAACATCGGAACATTAACTCCATTTAGCTGAATGGCCGGATAAACGGCACAGTTTGGGGCATGGGAAGATCACCGGGAAAGCTTGCTTCACTGCAATCGAGTGATCCCATTCTATATTTTTACATTATATTATTTCTCTATCTCTCTCTATATGAATTACTAATTGTGTGTATTTATTGATTTGTAGTGTATAGAATAGCTCATACTAATGGGTTTTACCATTCTCAATTGACTGTATGGATATTCTTCTAGCATGTATATACAATCTCAAGATTCTCGAAGCTGTTGCCATTAATTTGCTTCAACCGTCCGTGTGAAAGCAGAAGGAATACCCCCATAATTTAGAACTGATGTGTGTACGTTGAAATATATACCTCATATATGGGTTTTTTTTTTAAATCATTATTCGCCAATTCCTGCTACGGTTCTTTTGCCATCTGTAATTTCATCCCCGTTATAGCGTCGACAACTACCTTGTCAAATGGTGGGCCGAAACACGTCTAGGTAGCAATAGCATCTTTTTCTCCTCCGTGTATTAATTTCTTTTCTTTTAACCAGGTTACGAAAGTAAATAGAAAATAAATGAATTTAATAAAAGAAAAAAGACAGATTCTTGGTCCTCTCTACTCGTGATGTTTTTGTATATACATATAAGTAATTTAAATAGAAATAAATGATAGCACCAAAAGACAGATTAATTGGAACAAAAAAGAATTAAACACGGAGGATTAAGCACAATTCAATATTTTATCTGGGCGTAATACTCAATCTAATCATGACTGTGTGTTAATTTTTTTGTTCCAATTAATCAATCTTCTTGCTCATTCCTTTATTGCCTTTGTGTTATGTATACATTCTGTCGAATTATCATCCTCGAAATATATATATATATATATATATATATATATATATATATATAATGTATAATATTACGATAAATATTATTAAATTATTATCCACGGTTACACGTGTTTTACCAGGAATCATCAGTGTGAAGGATGATTGCTCAGACGGTCACACGATTCTAAGAGATACACATCAGCATTAACTTCAATTAATCCATCCATCCATGTTCCATAACGTCAAGGGGCGTCATCAAGAAGTCAGGCAGATACTCAATCTGCCCTACCTATTCAGTTGGCATGATAGAACCTAGCTATTTACAGCACCTGGTATTACCAAATCGTCACCTATTTAGTTCTGGCCACACTTAAGGTCGCGTAACTTCGGTGATCTAACGTGAACCGGTGTACCAACGCGATTATTCTGAGGATGATTCGATGAAGAATCGAAAACGTTCGTGATCCCTGTGGAACATTTATCATTTGGTACGCTGTTCTAGTTTACTCATTTTATCCATTCATCTATATCCCATAACGTCAAGAGGCGTCATTGAGGAGTCAGGCAGATGATCTATCTTTTCAGTAGGCATGATAGAACCTGGTGGAGCCCATCTCCTCTCCAGGCCGCATACAACACTTGGTATTACCAAATGGTCACCCATTTAGTACTGACCAGGCTCAACGTCGCTTAACTTCGGCGACTTAACGGAAACCGTTGTGTCAACGTGATTGTGTCGTACATAATTAATACATATTCTTAAAATTGCAGTTTCCTTTGGGTATTTTAAAGGATTGTTAAGGAGTATGATTTGAAAATCGATACATTTTTTATTTGTTTTAAGTTTGATGCATAGTATTTAGAAAGCAACTAAGCAATATTCGTTTAAACATTAAACACTTTAGATTGTATGTAGATTCTCTAACCTTTCTTTCTATAGAGTACACACAAGCATAACACACTAACATATACATACGGCCATTTAGTTATCAGTCTGATACTGCTCCAACTGAGCAATTTACACATTTTTAAGTCGTTTTTTGATAACAAGTTTCTATTTCATGTGCAGAATCTTTGAAAAGTTTGGGAGCATTCTTAGTGGAATCAGGACTACTTTCATTCTGATCTTAGGAAACTTCTACATTAATGTAAACCTTCATACTTTAAGTACATTCTCTAGTCTGGCTTTCTAAAAATGGACAGTCACACACACACACACACACACACACACAGAATCTCTATAATTATATATAAGACTAGCAAAAATATCCTCCCTACGGTCGCATATTTTACTTGGCTGTCGCGTCACCCATTTCTCTCTTGCTGTCTGCGAAAAGGTGTTCCTATTTACATGCCTAGAATCATATAATTGCAACAATAAAATCCATACAGTACATAGTTAAAGCAGAATAAATTGTTTGGAACTATTACAATAATTTCCAACTCATTCGATGAAACTTTAAGCTCAAAATTTAGACATTGCTTTGGGATCAAAATAATTTAGCACTTAAATGCTTTGTTTTATATCGATTACCAATTTAGCGTATGTGCTGATGCAACATCATACTAATACCTACTCACACTTGACAACAGGCTCGTTGCAGATGTGATACAAGTTGCAGTTTGACACATTTTCGTTGAATATTATATTAAATAAGCATTTTGTTGGAATGTGTCATATTCAAAACAAAAAAGAATTTAAGGGTCAATAGATTTTGATAAAAAATGTAAACAGAAATCTGGACATAATATTTAGTAACATATAAATTTTATTCTACGTAAAAGGATATAAAAGTGGTTCAAAACTGTTCTGTTCGGTGAATTGATGTTATTATTAACAAGCCGAATACCCGCCATGGGACGGGTATTCTGCTAAAGCAAACTTATGCACAACTTGTCTGTTGATCCGGAAACGATACAAAGACGACGATTGCATCAACGGTCGAATGTATTACAAATGGTAAACCGACTGAGCTACTTTGTTTTATTAGACATGTTTAAAGAAACGATGGTCGTCTAAGTGCATAGTGGGTGTGCGCGTCTCTGTGCATACACCTGAAACGTCAATAAGTAGCTTTTGTTTTGAAGACTTCTTGTCGCGACTTGTACGAAAACCAGATAAATTGATGATGTGCCAATAAATATTGTGTGTTTGCATGTTCCATGCACATGGCTCATATATATATGTGTGTGTGTCAGGTTATATTGAAAAGAAATCAATAAAGTGCTCGATCGCAAAGGAGTGAGCGCATATATAATTTATTTGAAAACTATATGTTACATATTTCAGAAAACGTACCGCGGTTTCATCCAGATGGGCTGACTTTTTACATTTTTTACAAATATTTTAAACCTAGTGGATCGATATAACGCCATTTCACATCGTGGTTTTACCTCATTCAGAACGCCGACGATTCTACTGGGCATAGAGACTTTTTATTAAAGATAAAATGTAAAAAGTCAGCTCATCTGGATGAAACCGCGGTACGTTTTCTGAAATATGTAACATATAATTTTCAAATACACACATATATATATATATATATGTGTGTGTAAGGAGAATAAATATACGATGTATACCTTTAAAGTAGAAATCATCATGAAAGATTGATGCTCGATATACGAGAATTATACGGAATTATATAAAAAAAAGTAAAAGATGAGAATAAAAAGTGTACAAGTTACAATATCTTTTAAGCCAACAGTTGTTCAAGACAAGGGGGTTTAAATACAACTGATGACTTAATAGCTATTGCACTTTGTAACATTTTTATCTCAACTTTTACTTGTTATATGTATATATATATATATATATATATATATATATATATATATATGTGTGTGTGTGTGTGTGTTCATAAACAAATTTGGATGTGCATAAGGTGTATCTTCTGTACGAGTGGAAAAACAACTTTTTTTTGCACCAAATTTTCTGTTATAGCTTACTAGCTGAAGTACTCGCTCTGGCTCGAGAGAAACATTTAAAACCTATACAACAAGACAAGACAAGACTAAAAATTGCAAAACAATTAAAAACATATTGATATGGTAACAAGTGTGTGAGAATATAGAGTACACCACTGAAGTTATGGTCGTAGAAATTTAATATATAAAGAAAATTCTAGGGGCAAGTTTTAAGTTAACGGGGGATTCATACTACCCCTTTATGACCTTTTAAAAGATGAAAGATAGAGAGTAACTTTTTAGGTAAATCTTCATAAGTAGGAAACCACACCTAATAAATTTCATGTTCGTAGGTTTAATAACTTAAAAGAGAAACACGCATCAATTCTTGTCTTAGAATTCTAAAAACATGTAAATCAACTCATCTGAAAAATTAATTAGTTACTAACATGAAAAAAAATATATGAATTTCTTGATCATATTTAAAAGTGGTGAATATGAAACTAAATTTTGATCAGCCTTAAAGTCAGATTCCCGTGTTTAGACTAAAAACAAATTAGTTTAATATAAACAGTAAAGGACAATCGTGAAAATCAGATAAACAGACACACGCAGGTCTAATGCAAAACGAGATCGACGGCATTTTCAAAATTGTAAATATGTGGCGCAACTGATAAAAGCGTTGATTAACAGTCAGTTCTAAGTGACAGTCTTGTAGAGCTTCAAGTTTCATTCTTTATTACAGGCGATAATAGCTAAGAATAATATAAAAATTAACAATTTTTACCACGGCCATGCCTGATAGAAGAACAATTTACCCTTGTGGATTAAGTAAAAGGCGGAGTTAAAAATTCCGTATAGATTCCTATGTTTGATATAAAGATCTCTAAGTTAGGAAATATACATCTGAAAGACGTTGGAAGTCACATCGGTCGAAACGTTGCGTGGATGACAACCAAAATGTTAATAGTAGTCCAAATATCTCGAATACGACCAATTATCAATACTCATCTAAAATACTCTGAAATATAAACTGTAACCCAAACACCAAAAATCATATTTTAAACTGTAACCCACACCTCCAAATCATATTTTAAACTGTAACCCACACCTCCAAATCATATTTTAAACTGTAACCCACACCTCCAAATCATATTTTAAACTGTAACCCACACCTCCAAATCATATTTTAAACTGTAACCCACACCTCCAAATAATGTTTTAAACTGTAACCCACACCTCCAAATCATGTTTTAAACTGTAACCCACACCTCCAAATCATGTTTTAAACTGTAACCCACACCTCCAAATCATATTTTAAACTGTTACCCACACCTCCAAACCATATTTTAAACTGTAACCCACACCTCCAAACCATATTTTAAACTGTAACCCACACCTCCAAATCATATTTTAAACTGTAACCCACACCTCCAAATAATGTTTTAAACTGTAACCCACACCTCCAAATCATGTTTTAAACTGTAACCCACACCTCCAAATCATGTTTTAAACTGTAACCCACACCTCCAAATCATATTTTAAACTGTTACCCACACCTCCAAATCATATTTTAAACTGTAACCCACACCTCCAAACCATATTTTAAACTGTAACCCACACCTCCAAATCATATTTTAAACTGTAACCCACACCTCCAAATCATGTTTTAAACTGTAACCCACACCTCCAAATCATGTTTTAAACTGTAACCCACACCTCCAAATCATATTTTAAACTGTAACCCACACCTCCAAATCATGTTTTAAACTGTAACCCACACCTCCAAATCATGTTTTAAACTGTAACCCACACCTCCAAATCATGTTTTAAACTGTAACCCACACCTCCAAATCATATTTTAAACTGTAACCCACACCTCCAAATCATATTTTAAACTGTTACCCACACCTCCAAATCATATTTTAAACTGTAACCCACACCTCCAAATCATGTTTTAAACTGTAACCCACACCTCCAAATCATGTTTTAAACTGTAACCCACACCTCCAAATAATGTTTTAAACTGTAACCCACACCTCCAAACCATATTTTAAACTGTAACCCACACCTCCAAATCATGTTTTAAACTGTAACCCACACCTCCAAATAATGTTTTAAACTGTAACCCACACCTCAAAATCATGTTTTAAACTGTAACCCACACCTCCAAGTCATGTTTTAAACTGTAACCCACACCTCCAAATCATATTTTAAACTGTAACCCACACCTCCAAATAATGTTTTAAACTGTAACCCACACCTCCAAATCATGTTTTAAACTGTAACCCACACCTCCAAACCATATTTTAAACTGTAACCCACACCTTCAAATCATGTTTTAAACTGTAACCCACACCTCCAAATCATGTTTTAAACTGTAACCCACACTTCAAAATCATGTTTTAAACTGTAACCCACACCTCCAAATCATGTTTTAAACTGTAACCCACACCTCCAAATCATGTTTTAAACTGTAACCCACACCTCCAAATCATGTTTTAAACTGTAACCCACACCTCAAAATCATGTTTTAAACTATAACCCACACCTCCAAATCATGTTTTAAACTGTAACCCACACCTCCAAATCATATTTTAAACTGTAACCCACACCTCCAAATCATATTTTAAACTGTAACCCACACCTCCAAATAATGTTTTAAACTGTAACCCACACCTCAAAATCATGTTTTAAACTGTAACCCACACCTCCAAATCATATTTTAAACTGTAACCCACACCTCCAAATCATATTTTAAACTGTAACCCACACCTCCAAATCATGTTTTAAACTGTTATTTCGGAATAATATTTATTATTTGCTTTCAATGAAAATAAATTTTTAATCTAATTTTAGATTTGAAATGTTTATTTTTTATTCGTTGATTTGTTAATTTAAAAATATGACTTACATCATCAAGCGATTTGTGAAAATGTGGTTTGTCTTTAAAAATACTACAATCACATGATAAATAAATAACATACATTTTTATAAACAAAAATGAGTACATTGGAAACAAACTGTGTTCATGGCAATTCCACCGGCCCTTAAGCACGTGGAGGAAGAAATGAAAGTTCCTGCTGTGAATGTCTTACAAGGAGGAACCAGATATTGGAGCTCAGTCGAAAACTTCCATGGAAATGAATATAGAGCAGAGAGAGACTAGCAACGTGTACACATAATTTAAAATTTATTTCATAGTGTAGATGAATTGTTCAGTTAAATTGGTGCAACTAAATTTGACCTAAAGAAACAAGTTTAGCAATAGCTGCTGTTATTTTTGGTAAGTGTCAAAGAGGCAGAAAGAAACATCTTTTAATATCATTTTATCTGCCGACTTAGACAATTTATAAAAGTTCGCCTCTTATAGACACTTGCATCCTTCTCGTAATCTTTTGAGACTGTTGCCTCTGATATGTTCTTTCCAAAACAGAAAGAAACAAAACCCAGAAAACCGGAAATAGATGGTCGAATAGGGCCGACTGAACGTTGCCATCAAACCAGTCAGTAAAAATTGATTTTTTTCTCGAATCGTTTTTCTTCTTGCCATTTTATTAGTTTCTTCCAGCAAATCGATTATTCTTAGCTTACACTCTGTATTTTCTTGGTAAACACATATAAAAGAACACCTTAACGATTTCAATACCTGATATCTTCATTTCATTCTATTTTAGACAAAACACACGTTCGTTATCTGTCTATTTTATATAGCACCATAGCTTGGCGCAAAACGAACGCTATAACTGAGCCCCGTAATTTTCTTAAAGGGATTAAAATCCAAACTTTAAGTCCGTTGTCGTTTATTGGTTCCATACGCTACGTTAGCTGTGTTCATGGTTGTGGTTGTAGTTCCTGGTTAGTCGCTGTCGTTAATTCGCACAAGACACAAAATGAAAACGTGTACAATTCTTATCATTTTTGGTTTTGAAAGGTTTTCTACTGTTTTATTAATGCGAGTAACAAGAGTATAATTGCCAGTTCATTGATGCTCTAATGGATAGGCTGCTACTATAATATTTTCAAAGCCTTGTGTATAGATATATAAGCGTGTCTGTATCTTTGTATACAATCACCAGAGATATATAGCAGTCATGTGAGCATAGCTGCGTAAATACGTCGGTCAGTCCTTATCTAGCTTTGTCTTTCTTTTCTTTTCTTTTTTCTCTCTCTCTCTCTCACTATTTATCTATACAGATTCCTTTTTTACGTAACGATTGACGTAAATAAACATTGTTCGGTTTTCTACTGTTTCAGACTAAGGATGTTTTCTGGTCCGAATTTTACAGATACACTCTTGAATGTCTTTGTTCACCAAATCCTAATAAAATATTCTGACTTTCGTCCGACGCATCGTGTGACAATATGTTACTTTGTCTATCACAAGAAGTTCATTTAAAAGTCAAAATTCTATTTACTAAACTTTTGTTAGCAATGTATGAATGTGATATTCTTTGCTTTGAAATGTTGATATTTGTGTTACTTAGCACATACACCGAGGAGAGCGTCCAGAGCACTGGCACTGTGACTAACTTGGGCAGGTGAAAACAACATAAAATAGTATAAGACTTACTTTTTAAACGAGATACGTACATGGACGTAAATAGAGTACGTGAGCGAAATAACAGAGCAAAATTCAAAGCTCAATTGATCACAGCGCATGTGCCTGGGAGCAAAAGTAGACAAATTAGAATCGATCTTTTTTACTCTTCCACAAACAGACAGATCGGACGCCGAAATCGTGTGACTCGTTTACCATACACCAATTGTCGAAATTCAATATTTGTTTTAAAACATGAGCTAAAGTTTTATGTAAAACATTTTCAAATGAACTTACATCGGATGATCCCTTATTCTCTTCATGAATTAATTACTATTTAGTTACATGACATTCAAAATATGTTTCTGTGGCAGGGATTAGTTTCAGTGTTATAGTGTAAAGGGATTAAGCAATATCACGTAAAAATAGTCAGTTAACTTGGGTCATTTTGTGATGTTGCAAATCGGGACATGGTTTTGTTAGGATGACGTGGGAAAGAAAGATTCCATTTCATAACGTGATTAAGTAAAGTGTGATTTTCCATTAGACATTAAAGTTAGAAAATTAAGCTAACGTGTTCAGGAAGTGACAGAAATTCTCGAGGACACATGACAAATAAGAGTGAAATAATCCATTTTGTCACTACGTTTTTAATACATTCGAGCCTGTTTTCGGAAAACTTCTTTCAAGTATTTTTATGGAAATCACTCCAGACAAGGCATGACGCCACTTAATGTAAGGAGCTATCAGGAACGAAATGTGATTAACATAACGACAGGAGATGCCTATTGTCCTTATTCTTGAAAAGATGAAGGCTATAGGTAGGAGGAAAACAATGAGCATGAAGAGAGTTCCACAAGCCTGTGGTTCTTGGAAATAAGCTACTGTAATAGGAAGCTGTATTACGATGAGGTATCAAAACAGCAAATTGGAGCAATAGAAGCAGACAACAAATCACTCAATTCTGAATAACACATGTCATAATAGTATTTATAGAAAAGACTGAGACTAGCAACATCACCTCTGTGAGAGAGAGAGGGTGCATTGGGAGAGTAGTATTACGTTGGAATAGTAGTATTATGTTCATCCAAGAAAGGGGAATGAACTGTTTCAAGTCTATTATGAACTCATGTAAGTAACAAATCGGCCGATGATTATGGAGTTGAATTGATAAAATACAAATACATTAAAGTTTCAAGGGTTGCATAGTACTCGAAAAGCATAGAATTGATACCGGTTCAGGATGAGTGAGGTCAACATTGAAATTAAATCAGTTTCTACGAGAAGTTTCGATTAGTTAGACGTGATATAGAGTAAAAATGGATTTGAACTCTTTTACTTCCTGTAGGGATGGCCCGGCCAAAAGTAACTCCTAGCTAAGGAAATGGAGGTCTATCATTTCTGTCAATAACATATTAGAAAACGGTGAAATCGCAGTCGTCTCATTCCTCATAAAAATATACATGTCCACCGAGAAAAAGAAGGAAAAGAATATCTTCAGATCTGTCCAAAAAAGAGGGATCATACAACATACCACCTTATTTGGTGAGATAGAAACAAAATTCAGCAAAGAAATATGAGAATCCTGGCCACGGCACGAAATAGCATATATCGAATATTAGCTAATTTCCACACGTCGAGATCTATGTCTTCCAAGTTGCACTTTTTAGTCTAACGCAGATCAATGAATATAAACACAAGAGCGAAATAAATTATATATATATATATATATATATATATATATATATATATATATATATATATATATAATGAGTTTTTAGTAATACTGATGTTGAGTGATTATATCATTCTATATGGAAATTGGGTTATTCAACACATACTCTGGAAGTATCGGCTCAAGGTAATGCGTTTTCATAACTTGATTTGAAATGGCGTTTCCAGTTTTCTGTTCTTATAATGTGGCTCTTATTCATCTCACGTCGATTAATTAATGCAAGGGCGAAATAATTGGGAAAAGTAGAAGGGTGAGCATACGAGAAACAAATAGTTCCTTCTCCGCAGTTGTGTGGGTGGCTTGTTAAATTAACAGCATTCAAATTGCATTATGTCAACGGCAGATAATGATGAAAGAGTACGATTAGCCTATTCCTATGCGTAGTTCAGTGGGGCTGACCACAAGAAATAATACGTGCATTATAAATCTAAATGATAAAACATGTACTGATTGAATCAGAGAAGTGTCTGAACTGGATACGTCAACTTCCATTATTAGCAGAGATTTTTAATCTTGCATAATTTACCTCTGTAAATCGAAAAGGTTGCAAAGCAAGATCGGCCATTTATTTCGTGATGGTTTATATATTTATGGGTAATATATGTACACACACGCATATTTTTGTTTCATTTTACTTCAGTTAAAGTTCTCAGAAATCAAGGGGCCCTTTCCTGAGTCTAACACTGTATTTCTATATGAGATACATAGATATTCGAGTGTTCGTTTAAAGTTCTGCTTTACTTCTCAAGCGTTGATCTTGTAAAGAAGTTAAGAACATTAATGTTCCTCTCCCTAATTGACCAATTGATTATGCTATAGTATATATTTATTTTGGTCTCTTGATCTTACCGGATTCCAGGACAAGAATTCATCTAGTCTAGTGGAGTACCCAGCAAAGTGCTGTTACTTGAGATAATATCACTAGGAGAAAATGCACAACTCGTCGTATAGGCGTGTAGTCAACCCGAAGATATCTTATTTGGGCTTCGAATACTATGTTATTTTGAATATTTGGTCAGGGTTTACTTGTAGGATGAAATAAAGACGAAACTTTGATGAATACATGAATAATATTTTTTGGTTTTGCTTTTTCAATTTCCATATATATATTTTTTTGTATAACGTGTCGATGCAGGCGCTGGACAATCTTTAAAAATTATTTTAAAAGTATAAATAAAATAAAGTATTTCCAAAATGTTTTGGAAACGATTGTACGCCAAAATGGACTTGTTGTTGGAACTCTAGGAACGCAAAATGTAATAGCTTGATTCTTTATATGTTTTTTATATATATATAATATATGTAGTAAGTAGTAAGTTACGAAAATATATTTATGGCAATTAAGCTACACAGAGGCGTCTGCGTTTCATCCCCGTGGGGAATCGACAGGCTAAAATGCATGGAGTTTGTGTTGCCGGTTGTTTTTATATACACGTAGTGTTTAGTCTAGCTAGTTAACCAATCGGATTCTTTGTTATTCTATCGCACGGGTTAATGTATCCATTAGCCAATCGTGTGGCTTCTCATAAACAAAGGTTCGGTTGATTTTACTTCCTATTCTATTGTTCTGTTTTCTATAGGGTGGCCCATCCCTGTTTCTTTGTTGTGTCGAAATAATGGGTGATACTAAAATATAGTATTAGGTTGTAACTAAAATTCTGTCTGTTTTCGGAGGATACAATATAAAAGCACAATATTATATGCATGTAATTGTTAATGTAGTAACCATACCTCCCCATGTCTTCTTTAAATCTATTCAAAATGTTTTTGTATGCCACATTCGTAACATTCCTTACTTTGTTTGTTTATTCATTTCAAGACATTAGTAGTAATATATAGTAAGTATAAGTAATAAGACTACACTTCTAAAACAAGAATAAGCTCAAGTACAATTTATACAAGAATTTATTGCAATGACATGTAGCGTAACATGTTAAGTGATAATCAGTTCCAAGCGACACTCTTCTGGAGGTTGAACGTTCAATCCTCAGTGCAGGCGATACTAAGAATACAATGATGAATTATTTAAAGCTTGTATCCAGTCATGGTTGACGGGACGAGAACAAGCTACCTCCGTGAATCAAATAACGGGTTCCGTTCGAAATTCTGTACGGATTCCCAAGTTCGACATAAAGATTCTCGAATTAAACAAGAGGCACATGAAAAGCGTTGTGAGAATAACATCAAAGATGAGAACAGTAGTCAGAATAATACAAGACTTAACTTTATTAACAACTCTTTTAAAAAAAGTGTTAATCACATAAAATAGTTTAGTAAATTTTGCATCGCCCACAATATTCATTGGACCTTGCACCAACAGATTACCATATCTTTAGAAATTTGCAATCCTTTGAGTCTAAGAGAAGTCGAAAATTAGTTGATTTCCTTCTTGAGTACAAAACTTAAGGGATTTATGAACGTGGCATTAAAATGCTTATTGACAGATCGAAAAAGGGCCCATAAACGAATGGTGAGTACATTACTGACTTAAAACTTTTCTTGTTGTTTGTTTTGGTTGGTTTATTGAGTCCCACAAACGGACATGACTTTCGTTACAACCTGATATTAAGATGACACGCGACAAAGCATAAGTTTGTTTTTCATAAAAAATGGGCTTAAGGAATCAAATAATAGCGCATGTTTTGTCTACTGAAAATGATGAGATTTGTTTTTAGCAAAGATGCATCAGGACGAGAGATCATTCGGTGCAGAGCACAGTATTAGGCTGGCTGGTTCGTAATAATCTGAGAATTCCAGCGGAACGAGTGACGGTCGAATGAGTTTGTCCGGATTTTGAAAAAGATTGAATTAGCCAACTGAAAAGAGTTCCCGGCGTCAGCAGGATGTAATATTTCCATCAAAACGTACAAAAGGGTCTTTTTAAAAACTTTTTCATTTGATATTTTGTTGCAATTTTTATAAATCTTTGGTAATATTTTTAGAAAAACACTAATACTTTTCAATTAATACAATGACAACAACAGCAATTAATACGACTATTATTAATTATTATTGTTATTATTATTATTATTATTATTATTATTATTATTATTATTATTATTATTATTATCTGTGCCCACTAGAAGTTATCATATAGGTCATGTTCAGAGATTACTCACTGATACTTAAAGATTGTGTTCCCTGGAGTCTGGGTGACAACAAGTCTCCCCAGATTTCTAGTACTCTTCACCTCTTTCGATACCCTTTGCAAATGATTTTGCGTTATCGCAACAGCCGCTTACCATTGCTTTCTCGTTGGCAACCACCATTGGTCTTCACTAGAATGTTGGTGGCAATAAGCCTCCCCAGGGTCATAGAACTCTTCGTACTCATCCAGTGTAGGTCTGGTTATTGCTCTCCCTCCTCGGTCCTCGGTCCTACCATCCTCATTTGCCCTTCACGATTATTTTGTGCGGTATCAGCCGAGGCTGATGCCTTTGGGGTGCCGTTTATAAGATTTCTTATAGTGTCAGTTACCTTGGGTTCATATGGTGTGTTTTCCGTATTTTTGTTTTACTTCCGTTGTAGTTTTCATGTGGCTGGTTAGTGTTTGTAGTTTATGAGTGTTGGTTTCTGCATTCGAGGATTTTCCTCAGGATGTCAGCTGTTTTCATCATTTCCGTCCGTTTTCTAGTTTCAGTCTTCCCCTTCAACTCTCCTTGGTCTGGTTATATGTTATTGCCATATACCTGGTGACCGTTTCGGAATGCCGGGTGATCTATGTACAACTCAGTCCTAGTGATTTTGAAAGCCAAAGTACGAGATCAATCCACAGATACAACAAACATGGCCCGTTTGTTGTGATCTAGACCAACCAGACACTGGCCGGCGATGACAAATCGAATTCATTTGTATCTTTTGGATTATATATAATAACACTCAAGGTGAGAACAGTAGTCCGTACTGTTCTCATCTTGAGTGTTAATATCACAACGTTTTGTCCGATGTAACATCCAACCTTCTTCAGGTGTATTCGAAAATATTTCTATCGAACTCGGGAATCTGTACGGGTTCAGCCATGACTGAGTAGAAGTCTTAAGTAATTTGTAATTGTATTCTTAGTATCGCCCGCACTGAGGATTGAACCTTCAACCTCCAGAAGATTGTCACTTAGAACTGAATTTTACACTACAGACAATTCTAGGCTGAATTTGAGGCGCTTTGGACTGATTCTTGTTTTAAATGTGCAGTCTTACTATTTATCACTATAGATCACTAATTATTACGATATATATTATATATATATACCACTTATCACTATAGATCACTAATAATTACGATATATATACATATATATACATATATATACATATATATGTATATATATATATATTATATATATACTACTTATCACTATAGATCACTAATTATTACGATATATATTATATATATATACCACTTATCACTATAGATCACTTATAATTACGATATATATACATATATATACATATATATACATATATATACATATATTATATACAACTAATCACTATAGATCACTACCATATATATATATATATATATATAAATATATACATATTATATATACATAATCTTATATATATATATATATATATATATATATATATATATATATATTATATCACATTACTGTGACAATAAAATATCAAATTCGATGGTTAAACGTAATTAATATATCAGATTACTGAATTTCGATTGTTGAACGTGATTAATATATCACATTACTATAACAATAATATACTATATATAAAGGTTATAATCTTACATATATATATATATATATATATATATATATATATATATGTGTGTGTGTGTGTAGTATAATCTTATGATCCTATATTATAACTGTTATACATATATACATATTATATATATACATATACACACACATATATATATCTATAGATATATATATACATATATATATATATTACTTATATATATCTATATACTACTTATCACTATATATCACTACTATCCTCATCTAAAAAATTCAGAAACAGAATATCGAATTTAGAATTAGATAATTATCATTGGTAGTTTTTTATGGAAATCGCTCCAGACAAGGCATGAATCCACTTGATGTAAGGAGCTAAAAAATACTACTTGAAGGTCAAAAACTAGCCAACGATAAGTGTAGGACGGATTGATTTCTACCTAGAAAACAGTATCCCTCCCTTTGTAAGAAACGTCGCTCATGGAATTTGATGACTAAATAACAAAATAAGGAAATCGAGAGTTACAAGACTGCCGAAAGTAAACCGAAGTTAGTCACTTTCTACTCTCCTTATGTGTTAATAACTTTGAATTTTCACAACAGTCGTTACCAGTTGTTTTCGTTAATAATGGATAGTTATCCGTTCAACTAATCTCTATATTCCTCGCAGTACTTTACACTATGATTATAGTGTAGTATCTGTTTCTGCTTTGTTCGTCATAAATCTGGTGTGCAGGGATCTGATCGGCGTGGCGCCAGTCTCTCTTCTTGTTGTAAAGAGATATGATTCAACTCAATCATAGGAAGTGCATCCTCCAACATAATCAAATCCTTTTTCAGAGTTCTTAATTGCCAGTCTACTGAGGTGTATCTACTGGAAATTGCCAACGAATGTGTTCTGGGTTAGGGTTAGAGTTCGTAAGTTTTTGTGGTTTTCTTTTCAGTATACTCCGTTCCATTATTATTGTAACCCACTTGATATTCTCGCACCAACCGCTACCAGTGATTTATCGCTGATAACACCCGGTTGTTATCAGTAATCTCTCTCTGGTGACGACCAGCGATTTTCCCCGAGACTTAAGTGTCCTAAATATTCCAGTACAATCCGTTCTCTTCCAGTCGATGTCGTGATTGTGCTATTTATATTCTGTCATTCTCTCAGACACTTCGCGACTAATTTTCGTGTTATTAGCCCGTACTGGTTCCACTACGCTTTTCTTAGTAGGAGGCATTGTTATTATTATTGTTGTCGTCGTTATTTTTTTTATTATTATTATTATTATTCACTATGAGTTTTCACACAAGTCATCGTCAGTGATTGCTCACCGACAACAATCAGTGGTGTTCCCTGGAGTCTGAGTAACAACAAGCCTCCTCAAATTTCCAGTACTCTCCACCAGCATCCACCTACCATTGATTTCTCGTTGGCAACGACCATTGGTCCCAGCACTCTTCGCACTCTTCCAGTGGATGTCTGGTTAGTGCTTTCCCTCCTCGGTCTTCCCACCCTCCTTCATCCTTCACGACTATTTTTGTGGTGTCAGCCGAGGCTGGTACCATCACTTTGGGGAGGAAGGGGAGCAGTTTATGATATTTATTGCAGTTTCTGTTCTAGTTCGTATGGTGGTGTTCTTCCATGTGACTGGTTACCGTTCGTAGATTATGTGGGTTGGTTTCCGCAGTCTATGATTTTCCTTAAGAATACAGCTGTTTTTATGACTGGCGTCCTTTGTATGGTCTCACTGGTGCTCTTTGATTCCAATTTCTCCCTGTTATTATTATTATTATTATTATTATTATTATTGTTATTGTTATTGTTGTTGAGTTAATTAATTATGTTATGCATACAACTTTAAAACGCGCTAAGAATGTGCAAATGTTTATTCACACTAACATGAATATTATTAATAGTGAAATATAAAAGGAGACAAATTAATGGCCGCAATGGCAAAACTATGTTTAGTCTAAATAAAAATTGGTCCTTTCTTAAAACGTTATTATTACTGTTTTAATTTACTATGAGTTTGCATATTTCATTACTAGTAATTGCTCACTGGCGATAACAAGCAGTGTTCCCTGGAGTCTGAGTGACAAGAAGTGTTTTCATATTTCCAACACTCCCCCGCCTATGTCGATTACAGTTACAAATCACTTTGCATTATTGCAACAGCCGTTTATCATTGATTTCACCCTGGTAACGACCGTTGGTCATCTCTGGAATTTAGGTGGCAATAATCTTCCCCCAAATTACAGTACTCACTCCAATCCAGTGGAGATGTGGTTGGTACTCTCTCTCTCTCTCTCCTCGGTTTTTCTATACTCCTTGACCATTCATGACCAAGTTGTGTGAACCAGCCAAGACTGGTGAAACCACATGCGTGCGTGTGTTTAGGGAGGGGGTATGTTTATGTTATTTACGTCAATTTCTATTTTTGCACTATTATTCTCGTTATTTCGCCTCTCCACTCGACTGATTTCATGTTGTTACTCGGTGCTTAGACCGGTGACCATTTATAAATGGCAGGTGATCTATGTAAAACATAATCCTAGTTACCTTGCAATCGGCAACGGACATGTTCTAGGCCGTTCGTTGTGATCTGCGCCAACCAGACATTGGCTAGCGATGACAAATCGAATTCAGAATCAAATTATTATTATTATTATTATTATTATTATTGGTAATAGTAGTTATAGTAGTAGTGGTGGTAGTGGTAGTAGTGGTGGTGGTGGTGGTAATTCAGTTATTAATTCATCCATGTTATGCCCGATGGTGTATGATAGATGGTTAACCAAACATCTCACATATTTTACAATATTCTCTAAGACTTTAACGCTACTGTGATCTGAAAATGGTCGATCCTTTTTGGCTATTTTTATATACTTTTACGGTACGTCCCAGTCTGCTCATCTCCTTTCATTCCACAAAATGTAAAGTACCAAAAAGCTGTCATAAACTGTCCTCAAAGGTAATCAAATTTCGTTCATTCCATTCCTCGTTTTTAATCCTCTCATTCTATTCATAATTCAACTGACAATTCATCACCATCAGAGGTATTTTATCAATCTTGAAGGAGGAACCTTTCCCTGGTTTCCAACACTTTATTAGTGACATTCATTCAGGTGTTCTTCCTATATTCGCCACTCGAGGCACTGCGGGTGTCCACATACAGCGCCTTTAATTCCCAAATGGTCACCCATCTAGTACTGACCAGACTCAACTTCGCTTAACTTCGGTGATCTAGCAGGAATCGGTGTGTAAACGTGATTATGCCGACAATTCATACATCCCATTAACTCTTATCTTCGAGTGTCTGTGGGAAAAAAAGGGGGGGTCCAGGGCAAATGGTGCCACCGTAAGTAAAACAGTGAGAGGCGTTCATGTGATTTTTACCGATGATCCAACTAAGCACAAATCATCGGACCCCGTTCCTACAAAACCAGATATTGGATCGCATCTATGTAACTTTTCTACGAGAAATAAATCAAAGGAAAAGAAACAACATTTTCCTTTATTTTGATTTATGTTCCGTGTCTTCAACCGCCATTGTATTTCGTTTAGATTTTGACTAGCGTTTTTTATTAGCCATTTTTACATTTCTGTCTCTTTTCTGCGATCTCCAACTCTGCGTACCTCTTTTATTTTACCAGCACTCATTCCCAGACCGGGTAAACGGCTAATTAGGCTTTTACCACCAGAAATAGGAATGTGCCTTCTGTTGCATTTCTAACTACCTTCGAGTATATAAACTATTATATCTCCCGTTCTTTTCGTTGTACGCCAAGTTGACAAACGCACACAGTGGTGGTCGTTGCTGTTACCAGCATCATCGGTGTAAGCCCGGCTGCTGACAAAAAACATGGGCCATTACTGTTGGGTTTTTAAGAGTTTTATTTAACATAAAACAAGAGACAACGATTGAATGTTTTGTAAGAGAGAGAGAGAGAGAGAGAGAGAGAGAGAGAGAGAACACTTCGAATCATCACTCCGCGACGATTTCTGGGCATAGAATCCATATTCATTTTGAATTATTTTTTTCTTATTTTAAATGTAAATTAGTTAATTCGGTAAACATGCAGTTTACGAACCGCGTTTAAACCGACGATGCGTCAGCATATTCCGAATGCTTACGTAAACCGCCTAAAGGTGCCGAAACGCTTAGCCAAGTAAATTGAAACAGCCAACAATTGGCAAACGCGATAAAAAAATATTGCGGAAAATTTACCAATTTTGAGGAATAGTATTCTTTGAGATGCACAGCTTCCTTCAACTCCCTCTACCCTTCTTGTACTTCTTCTATTTCTTATTGTCTGCTAGCAAAACACCCTGCCCCAACCATAACAGAAAAGCACCCTACCCCAATCCTAACAGAAAAGGACCCTACCCCAATCCTAACAGAAAAGCACCCTACCCCAATCCTAACAGAAAAACACCCTAACCTACCCATAACAGATAAACACCCTACCCCAACGCTAACAGAAAAACACCCTACCCCAACCCTAACAGAAAAATACCCTAACCCAACCCTAACAGAAAAACACCCTACCCCAACCATAACAGAAAAACACTCTAACCCAACCATAACCGAAAAACACCTTACCCCAACCATAACAGAAAAGCACCCTACCCCAACCATAACAGAAAAACACCCTAACCCAACCATAACAGAAAAGCACCCTACCCCAACCCTAACAAAAAAACACCCTAACCCAACCCTAACAGAAAAACACCCTACCCCAACCATAACAGAAAAACACCCTAACCCAACCCTAACAGAAAAGCACCCTACCCCAACCATAACAGAAAAGCACCCTACCCCAACCATAACAGAAAAACACCCTACCCCAACCATAACAGAAAAACACCCTACCCCAACCATAACAGAAAAACACCCTACCCCAACCATAACAGAAAAACACCCTAACCCAACCATAACAGAAAAATACCCTAACCCAACCCTAACAGAAAAACACCCTACCCCAACCATAACAGAAAAACACTCTAACCCAACCATAACCGAAAAACACCTTACCCCAACCATAACAGAAAAGCACCCTACCCCAACCATAACAGAAAAACACCCTAACCCAACCATAACAGAAAAGCACCCTACCCCAACCCTAACAGAAAAACACCCTAACCCAACCCTAACAGAAAAACACCCTACCCCAACCATAACAGAAAAGCACCCTACCCCAACCCTAACAGAAAAGCACCCTACCCCAACCATAACAGAAAAACACCCTACCCCAACCATAACAGAAAAGCACCCTACCCCAACCATAACAGAAAAACACCCTAACCCAACCATAACAGAAAAACACCCTACCCCAACCATAACAGAAAAACACTCTAACCTAATTCTAACAGAAAAACACCCTCACCTTAACAAGAAAACTACTAAACCCAACCTAACCCTAACCTAGTTGGTATGGTTGGAAAAGAATTGGCAAGAAAAAAAACCATTAAAAAACTGTTTGGTGTTCGCTATCAGTTGTTGCATTATATTTTCTTCCCTAAAAATAAATATGTATTCATGAAACTTACCATAATATGAGTTTATTTCCTTGATTTGAATTCTTTTGACTTAATTTCAAAAGTTTCTTACAAAATTACATATTTTTCCGATTATTTTTCATAGTATTTTATTCGTTACAAAAACACATGTTTTTTTTTAATGTTTTTACTCCTTAATTATTACTGATTGCTTGCGTTTAAACATTGGCCATCGTTTTCGCCAAAACAACACGAAGTTTTCGTTCGGTCCATTCCGGCGGTTTACGTACTCTGTCGGAATGTGTCGACTATAACGCGGTTCGTAAACTGCATAAGTACTATTTATTCATTATTCCTAACTCGACAGAGGTTCCATATGGGAACATACCCTTATCTCAATTACGGCTTATCATATGAACATGAGGTTTACAGGATCTCTATACCAACAAGCACTGACTAAATTGTTAAGATATCAACTTTGAACTCAAGTGATACCTAACAGTGTTAGTTTAAGGGTCAAACTCAGTGTCTTGCTGTGTTTCTCTTCCTACTACTTTACCCGTGTTTACTTATCTTTCATTTGAACGCATCAAGTCATGCACGACGCTGTTTATATTAAATTATTTTTCTCTAGAAAACAGCATCAACTTTTCTTCCGAGTGCCTACATTCTCGAGCACTGGTTTTTCAAATCCAACTTTGCCGACCTTGTGTCACATCTTACCTTGTGGAAGAAAGATAAATAAAAGCATCAACCTTTCTTGTTTTATTTTGATGCATTCGATGTTAATGCATGTGTTCAGGTCGACAAAGATTAGGGATTCTCTTTCAGTGTGTTCCTTTCACTGCTATTTGTAATAGTTTCTATCTGCCGTTTTTAGGGGTGTTGTTGTTGTTGTTGTTGTTAATTCCCTGTTCTACACGGTCTTTGTTTTATTCCCGTGCTTGTCATCCTGTTATCAGTTTATTCTCTGTTATGAGCTGATTACAAAATGCTTTTCGCTGCTGTTATTGTGCGAACAGTAACAATGCTTTAAAGTCTTTGTTTTTTTACTCATGATAAATCTCCCGCCTTTCTTTCTATCTGATTCTATTGTTTGGTTTTCTCTGCTGTTTGACTTTTGATACGTATTGTCTTCAACTTCTACGTTCATTTAAAAATTTGCATGCATTTTTAACATATGAGGTAATTCTCATTGCCGGTTGAATCATGATAGATTAAAGATGTGTATGTCTTGTGTTTTGATCAAGTTTTCTTTTGCTTCTTTGATATCAGATTTGTAACAGAGATTCGATATACCTGAGTTAATACAATATTATTTTCATTTATTTGCTATGCCTCTTTGAGGATCTCCATCTCTCTCTCTCTCTCTCTCTCTCTCTCTCTCTCTTCTCAATATTAAATCATGAATAATATTGAACAGAACATTTACATCATTAATACACTATCAATATAGAAATTAGTTTTTAGTTTCTTTTCCCTAACCTCTGAACTTAGCATTACTCTTTTATCAATCCCAACATTAATTCATTAATTTAATCTTATACCCTCACCTCTCCCTCTCTTTATACAACCTCTGTAGCTCAATTCACTTATAACTCAGTTACTTGTCTATATCCCGCACCACTCTACTTTATTGTCCTAGTTAATCACTTCCTTTAAAATCTATTTTTACATTTGAAGCTGGCGTGTATCCATGCAGTCTCATACATTACCTTTTTCATCAACCGTCTACCCCCTCTCACTATCCCACTTTGTTACCTCCCACTTTTTTAAACATAACCTGTTGAATTTCAATTTTTGTAACGGCTCACTCAATTTTTCGACTTCTGTCGCAACATTAGTTTTTACTAGCTCGTTACCTGGATTGAAACTACTTCTTATTATCTCACTTTGAATTCAACTCTATAAAAACTATATCTAGAAAGCCCATTGTAGTCTCTAAAATGGCTCTTTATACACAATTTACATCCTAAACTTTTAGATTGCAACCTTTTCCAACTGGATTATTTGGGCCTTTTAATGGTTTGACCTATCTAAAAATTCAACAGATGTTACCATTTTTATGCCAGCCTTTCCTGGATATACTGTTTTTGAACCTGTGGCTCTAATTTTGATGACCTCTCCAACGGTGGACCTTTTTCTATATTTTTAACCTCTTCTTTTTGCATTGGTAATTTTTATATTTTCCTTTATCTTATATTATCTTCATATCTTTTCAAATTATGACTTTTGGTAATTTCCCTTACGACTTATCTGTTTGTATCTCTCTTACGATAAGATTCTTTACTTTGAAAAGTCATGGCTTAAGGAAAAGAACAATTAATTTTATTTGAAACACTTTGTTTTGAGCAACTGATGACTTAATAAATATTGTATTTTTACAACTTTTATTCTCATCTTTTACTTGCCTCTCTTTATATATATATATATATATATATATATACATATATATATATACATATATAGAGAGAGAAATATACATATATATAAATAAATATATATATATATATATATATATATCGGGTGAAAAGAGAGAATATCAGATGCAAACTGTTTTTTTTAATAGCATATAGTGTATACTCTTTATACGGGTTCCGTTCTTTGTACAGAAGTTTGTACAAGTGTATTATGTACGCGACCTTTACCTCTTGTAAAATAATTAGTAAGATGATTTGTTTTTGGCTAGTTGTCACTTGATTGGGTGTCTAATTAGGAGATGATTGAACGTTATTTTTATAGCGAACCCACTTCTCCTCCATCATACAATCTCATTCAAATTCTGGAACTTTATTTCATTTTGCATAGTGTCAATGTCTGAAAATCTGAAATCGGCCTGTCATCGCCTGCCAGTGTCGGGTCGGCGCATGACTTTTGATTGTAGTTGCAGATTAGTAGCCCCACCCAATTGCAAGACTAATAGAATCGGCTTATACAGAAAGCACCTAGTATTCCCAAATGGTCACCTATCTAAGTATGACTAGGCTCAACGTCACTTCGATGATCTTACATGACATGCTCTACAAACGTGATTATTGTCGTATGCGTGTATGTTTCTTTAAGTTAAGAAATCATATTATTTTAACAACAGTTCTTAGAGTATTGGTCTGGATGGAAGAAAAATTTCTAAGACGCCTATTTTAGATTAGTCAGAGGATTTAGATTTTTGAAATTCCGTGCGATTCGACAGGAAAGGCCATTTTGACTGCAGTAACGACAGGAAGCAATCCATTTCAAAGATGCCGCCTCTTGCGTTCGGTCTGACTCCTCAACCTCCCGCCACCAATCCCTCACATACCACTCTAACTAGAATCCATTAAATACTGACAGGCAGACAAGATTATTAAGAGTTATCAGTTTTTTATTCAAGCACTCTATCGCCAGTCACAAGATACTTGACGCCATACGCCTACGTACGTATGGCGTATGTCCTGGAAAGGTACGAATGATGCCGGGATAACAGTGATTTGTTTTATTTCAGTAAATATTGATGTGGTTCTCACTTTTTGTTTCATTTTACTTCAGTATAAGTTCTCAAAAATCAAGGGACCCCATCGCGGGGGCTAACACTTGATCTCTATATGAGATAAATAGATATTCAAATATTCTAGTAAAGTTCTCCTGTACCTGTCAAACGTTAAGTTAGTAAAGAAGAACATTAATTTTCCACCCCCTCATTGGACCCATTAACTATATAGTTGCTGGCTTTCTCAAAATTGAATATTCAAATATATATATATATATATATATAAATAGTCATCTAAAAAAGCTATTTAGGCGTTTCACGACACAACAATGTGGCTAGATGTAGCAAGCCTATCAACCTCGAGATTCGAAAACCACGACATCTGATCAATTCCAACCGAAAATAGTCCTGTCGAAAGTATTACAATTTGAGCCGAAGAATCTGCTATTGAGATTAAAGTAAAGTATCTCGTTTAAATTATTTTTTCTTTCTTTTAAATTTACCATACTCTTAACCTAGATGACTCTACTCGTTTAACGGAACAGTATTACGTTACGCTAAGTGGACACCAACAGTTTACCTACGTTAAATAATTATTTAAATTTTGTAGGAGGAGAAACTCCAGTCTTTTCTTTATTGCTACAACCATTCAAACTGATTCTGGCATTTTAGTGTGTGGCTGGATGTACAGAAAGAACCACAAAATAAAAATAGGTTGTTTTTACCCACACCTGTCCGTCCATTTGATCTCACGGCGAAGAGATTTGTTTTTTTCGAACCTTTCAAGATTAGGATGTAATAAGCGTATAAAATTATTAAAATCTCTAAATAAAAATGTGTTTGTTATTTTCATGTTTTGTATTTTAAAGTATTAATCGTTTTAATATCAATAAAATAAACGTTGCTTCGTTGTTTGCCTAATCTTTGAGTTTGATATGAATACACATATCTTACCATGATGAAGCTGAGCCAATGCCCGTTTGTTAGACTAATGCTCTTTTCCTGTGTATTTGAATCACACAAAATACCTGCTGAAAGATACGTTAGTTTTGTAATTGTTTGCAAAATGTTCTGCTTTAATTGTTCTAATTAGCCGTGATTTGTGATTTGAACTGAACAAGACACCAATCTCTCACTTAGCTACATATCTGTTTCTCTCGCCCCCTCTCAATATATGTATATTCGACCACTCTCTAATATGTCTTAATGTCTCGGTGAGCATTTAGAAAACGAGTGACTTTCTTTTTTCAACATCGTCGTCTAATTTACATACATGTGTCGGGACATACTGCAAATATGCATGTAGATGTTGGCAAAATATTAGGTATGTTTACTACTGTATAAGAATGATACTTCTCTGTAATAAAAAAAAAATAATAATAATAATAGCAACAAGAACATAGGTCAGTTGGTAGACTACATGCGTCCACCTCATACCGTAAGGATTGGCCTAAGTCTTATCTGAGCCTTGCTTCTCCATATTGTATGAAGTATTCCCAAAGTTTGCCATGTTATCAAAGAGCATCAGATCCATACATCAAATTTGGAAAAGTCGGAAGTTGAAGTTCCGTCAAATTTTTTACCTTGACCGAACGTTCACAGTCAAAGTCATGTAAGATGCAGGACTTCATTGGCAAAATAGAGAATCTCTACAATGAGCAGAATGAAAGTTATCACCAAAAGTGTGACTTTCACCTTTTCTATAACCTTGAAAGTGACCTTTGATATTTCAAAATTTAATCAGTCCTTACTGTGACCATGACCATGACTGATATTTTAACCAAGTGTGACGATTGGTAAAGCGAGGTGGGCGCTAAGCTGTACACAAACACACATAACCTAAAAGTAAAGAGACTGCATGATATACAACACACATATATATATATATATATATATATATATAAGTACTTCATGTATCCACATTAAATATTATAAGGAGATATAATTTTTTATGTGTCAGATTTCAGTATTTACTTCATTTAGCCTGACGATTCCCCCCGGGGATGAAACACGGGAGCCTCTGTGTAGCTTGATTGCCATAGATATTTTCATTGCTTACTATATATATATATATATATATATATATATATATATACATATATATATATGTGTGTTTGTGTGTGTGTATGTATGTATATATATATACATATATGTGTTTGTGTGTGTATGTGTATATATATATATACATATATGTGTTTGTGTGTGTATGTGTATATATATATATACATATATGTGTTTGTGTGTGTATGTGTATATATATATATATATATATATATAAATAACATAAAATAAAATAGAGTGATGATAAAGATAAAATATTATATTTGAAATAATCGTTTCCTGAAAAGCCAATGCTCAATATACGAGATAGAGCAATTATAGAATGAAATTAATGATGAGAATAAAAATGTTGAATCTAGCTTGCTTGGAATTCATGATATCCTGGATTTACTTTTGGGGAAATGTTTGCATTTTTCCATCGATGTGGATTTTCTTTGCTCAAAATATATTTGTGTATTTTGTATTTTTATATATCATGTTATATTTTCAACTCTGTGCTAACAATAATATTATATTTTTTACTGATTTATCCCGATGATCTCCTCTGACACTAAAAGCTTGCATTTTTGAAAATCCATGGGTTAAAGAAAGGAAAAAAAGCGTAATGATATATTCCTTGATAATTAAATAAATTTTGTATATTTTCAAATTTTTATTCTCATCATTCATTTCATTATATATACTAAAAAATGTATGCTCCCTCCGGTCGCATATTTTTGCTAGTTGTTTTATTTAATTGCTCAGTAAAATGTGTTTGTTTTTTTGTTATTTTACAAAAAAAAGAAAGAAAATCACCCCATCTTTTATTTTAATAAATAAAAGACGGAATAATAAAAAACATAGAGTTTACCCTTTACGGCGTAAAATGTAAAACAAAAAAATCCTGAACTCACTTAAGGTCGTAAAAAGATAATATTTGAAGTTTTCAAATCGAAAAAAGGTGTATCTAAAATAAAATCAACAATTTAAAAAATAAAATACAGTGAACACGATTTTAAATTCAGTTATGTAATTGCTCAGTAAAATGTGTTTGTTTTTTTACAAAAAAAGATAGTAATTTTTTATCTATAATTTTTTTAATTAAACAATTTGATTCAATAAATTTATGCTTTAAAACATAATTTCTAATGTGATTTTAAAAACAAATCCAAAACGTCTTGATAAAAAAATCAAAGTAAATATATCATTTTTTAGCGACTAGTACGATAAATCTCAGAATGTGTTAACATTTTATTAATCAAATAAAGCGCCCCTGTCTTGTGTTCATCTCCATCCATCCATCCATATCCATATCCATATCAATCTCTCTCTCTCTCTCTCTCTCTCTTTCTATCTCTCTCTCTCTTTCTTGAAATATAACTTTATGTGCGTTCGAAATAAAACGTTATACTTAATACTTAGAGGTCGGGTAACCAAATGTTGGAGTGGACACCGGCTGTCCCATCATATTCCATTACAATTTAATTTAATTACGTAACTCAATTGTATAGATAAAAAAATAATGTCTTTAATTAATTCTATTTATAATTTTTATTAAGATGATTATTATCGAGGAAAACATTTTAAATACATCTGGAAATCTGAAAAAAACAATCATGAGTGTATATTTGTGAATATTAATTTATTAGAAGCTTTAAAACAAATTAATTATGTAAATTTGAAAGACGCGTGATGTTTGGGGAAGTTTTGGAATGGGTACATATAGGAGCTGATAAGTAGACATAAAAAGAGTGATCAAAACTAATAATATAGTT
>OY744541.1:84355546-84468046 GCA_963556195.1 Sepiola atlantica
TCCATCTCTTCTTTATTCATTTTTTCTTTCTTCTTTCCTCTCCCACGTTCGCACTTTTTCTTCTCTTTCTAATATTTTGTCTGTCGCTCACAAACTCGTTCTCTCGTTTCTCATTATTTCTCCAAGTTTCTCACTCTCTCTATCTGTCTCATTCTCATCCCTCTCCATCTCTCTCTTCCTCTCTCTTTCGTTGTCTCTCTTTTTATTTCTACAAGTGTATCCCTTGTTGTTCCTTCCCCTTACTCTCTCTCTCTCTCTCTTTCTTTCTCTCTCTTCTTTCTCATTTCCCCAAGTTTCTCATTCGTTGTCCTTTCCCCATGCTCTTCCTCCCTCTCGTTCTTTCTCTCCTTCCCATCTTCTTATCTCTCTAGGTTTCCCTCTCGTTGCCCCTTTCTCTTTCTCTCTTTGTCCTTCTCTTCTTCTTTATTATTTCTCCAAGGTTCTCACTCGTTGTGCATTTATCACACCCTTTCTCTCTCTCCTTCTTGTTCTTTCTCTCTTTTGTTCTCTCTTGTTTTCTATGTTCACCACTTCTCTTTCTACTAGTTTATACATTCCTTCCTTTTCTCTTTCTCTCTCTTTCCCTCTTTCAGTCTTTAGCCATTCTCCTCTATTTTCTCCCACGTTATCTGTTTTCCTCTTTATCTCCCCCTCTCTCTCTCTCTCTCTCTCTCTCTCTCTCTCTCTCTCTTATTATCGATATTCCTCTCTTTCTACCCTGTTATCCTTTTTCCTTCATCTCTCTCTATTTTTCTCTTTTCACACACGTTATCCTACTTTCTGTATCTCTTATTCCCTCACATTCTCGAGTCCCTTTTCTTCCATTGTATGCCCCTCACTCCTCCTACCCTTCTCCCCTCGACTCAATCGATTTATTACTCTTTCTACCGTCATAAAGTTCAGTGTTTTCAAGTTACTTTTCAACTTTTACAAGTTGGATCCTCTTCTCAATAATCGCTTATTATTTAATAGATTTTCTGATTTTACGCTTCAGAATGAATTTTGGAAGATCTTCTTTTCAATTCGAATCTTTTGTTTTGAAGCCAATTTCGTTAGAAAAAAAGAAAGGGGGGGAAGAAGAGATTTCAACGGTTGATCTTCTTAAAACAATGAGATATTTGTAATCATCAGGTTACTAGGGAGGCAAACACTTAAATAAAAATACAACAATTAAGAACATAAAAACGTTGGTAATTCGGAAGTTGAGTCCGATCATCAAAACAAAGCATTTCTGCGTTTAGCTTTTGTAAGTATGAATGTTCGAAATATATATATATATATATATATATATATATATATATAAATGAAACAATAAAGATAACAGTTTTATCTTTATCTTAGACCCTATCTGATAAAAGTATGCTCGATGTAATAGATACAGCATTAATATAAGAATAAAATATGATAAATTACATAATTTATTAGTTAATCAGATATTAAAGCAAGGAATATCAAATACAGTTTTTCCTTAATCCATGAATTTTCAAAGCTAAGCTCTTTTCATTAGAGGAGAAAAATCAGTAAAATAATGGTAGCATATATTTGTAAATATAAAAGTTGTAAGCAAAATACATCTTCAATGGAATCTTAGTAGAATATAAAATGTATCCATGTAATTGTTCTGGCGATCAGTCAGAGATAATTTGAGCATTGAGTTATACTCCGATGGAGTTCAAACAGAAAAGTTCGAAATTCAAGGATACATTAGAATAAAGTCCAAAACAAAAACTCAGTTGCTAAAAAAGTTAGCGGCTCATCAAAAAATATCAAAAGAATTCGTAAGAGATCAATATAAAGTCATTGCCAATTAAATAGCTTCCTTGGCAAGCCGATCTTCGAGAAAGTGAAGTGGGTAGTCCAACGGAAAAATGAAAATGATATAATTTAAAATCTAAAATCTAATTTAAATGAGTAGATGGGAAACTAGCTACGCCGAACCGAGTGTTGACTATTCTTTTCATGGTCGCCTAATTTAGTAGCTTCATCTCAACCCTTTCCGAGATGATCGGGTTTAGGTCGCCATCTTGTCTTAGTATACGTTTTATCTCATGGCTTGTGATGAATAGAGAAATACGAACAACGTTGAATATTTATGATATTAGTTTTTTCAATTTTGTTAACATTCATCACCGGCCGGGTTGGTGGGTCGTAATATAAGTTCCTACGGCTACTGCTCATAACCGATTGACTTAACTGCGGTCTTTCCTCTTTCCTAACACGTGATATTGTTCAACCAATCAGAGAGTTTTATATATCTCAACTTCAGTCACTATTTTCCATCAGTCACAATATTTCGACGTGACTATTTTGTGAGTGACTGTGCAACTTCGTAGCTAAGATGGTTACGTCAGTCACACGTCAATATTTATTGATGGTGCGTAAAAAAGATTTTCGAAGACCGACCTTCTCCAGACTTTGCTTCAAATGACACTTTCCACGTACATCTTTTATTAATTAAACATCTCTTTACTAATATTTTTGCACTTCGTTTTACGAATTCGCAACGAAGGTCAGTAGATTGTGCATAACAAGGCAAAATACAAACAATTGAGATAATTAAGGACCACATTACTTGTCCGACAAGATCACGATAATGTCGCGTCTTCACAGCGGGCGGTTTTATTTGTGCATCTTGTTGATCCATCACATTCGACTTTTATGGTGATTCTGTGTTAAATAATACAAAAGCGTCGATAGTTCTTGGAACATATATACCAATCGAACTTTTTATTACACATGCCAATTGAAATGTATTGATGAAGTTATTTACTTGAAAGGATCCAACTCAAACGCCAGGTTGCCATATGTCCGAGGCACGGATAGTTGATTAGCTGATATAATTAGGTAACTCATCATGGTCTCCGTTCAGTCTTGAGAGATAATGCATAAGGGTTTCTGCGCGTGTGAAGCAAGGGTTGCGCAATTGGAAACCACACCTCTCCTGAATCAGCACTTCTTGATTCAAGTGACAAGCAGAAGTCCAGGACGACTGGAAATAATGCCGAGATAAACGGAGAGAACATACATCACCTGGTATAACTAAATAGTTATCCATTTAGTACCGACCAGGCTACACGTCGATTAACTTTGGTGATCTAATGGGGGAACCGATGTGTCAATGTGATTAAGTGACATATATATATATATATATATATATATATATATATATAATTAAAAATGTGCCTCGTTGGATCACTTATTCAGCTTGTGTTAAATTGTTTGAATAAACACAAAGTAGTGTATATGAAGAGTAAGTTAAATATAAAGAAAGAAAAGGGGAAATTCAAAATCAGTCTCCTTCTGCTCACTATATATCTCCCTCTTTTCATATTCTTTTGTCTTGAACTACGGGTTTAATAGTATTGCTGCCTGAGCTGATATCCCCTTTTGTTTATAACGTACTATTCCAATCGTTTTATTCTTTTCTTCTTTATTACTTTCGACTCTGAAAAAAGAGGAAGATAGACGGGGTGGAAAGGGGGTAGCGACGTATTAAATATAAGCGGGTACCTCAAAGAAAATGCAGCGAAATGGTGAAAGTGATAAATAGAAAGTAAGAGATGGGTCACTTGATGAGTTGTTTGCACATTACAGCTAATTAGAACAATTAAACTGGAAGTGTTTTCAAACATAACTCAATCCTTAAACGGATGAATATGTTAATGTGTACATGTATAATAAAAATATATAACAAACGTTGATAAGCTCGGCTTATAAGTAGATAAGTGAGGAGTATAATAATTAGGTGAAATGCTATATTTATTAAATCATCACTCCATTTTATCCTCTAGCGATTATTTTTGTTTTGTAGTTTTTTTTTTAACTTTTAATTGGACTTATATATATATATATATATATATATATATATATATATAATGTGTGTGTGTGTGTGAAAAAATGACAAACGGAAAACAAGTTAAAGTGCAGGAGAAAAACAAAAACAAGAGATTTTTTGACCGGTTTCGTTCGTGGCGAACGTCTTCAGAAAAAAAAATAATTAGGTGAAATGCTATGTTTATTAAATCATCACTCCATTTTATACTCTAGCGAAAAAAAATTTTTTTTTTTTGAACGAACGAAACCGGTCAAAAAATCTCTTGTTTTTGTTTTTCTCCTGCACTTTAACTTGTTTTCCAGTTGTCAATTTTTCACACATTTTGTCCACCACGACATTTCATTTTCATGAATAATCGTGTACCTTACCCCATATATATATAGATATATATTGATATATATAGATATAGATATATCTATATATATAGATATATCTATATATAGATATATATATAGAGATATATCTATATATATAGATATATCTATATATAGATATATATATATAGATATATCTATATATAGATATATCTATATATAGATATATATATAGATATATAGATATATATATATAGATAGATATATATAGATATATATATATATATAGATATAGATATATATATAGATATATATATATATAGATATAGATATATATATATATAGAGAGAGAGAGAGAAAACGAGAAAGACCGAGGCACAACGCGTATTATGTTCGAAATGTGTGTGTAAAGAACCCATGCCAAATAACAGCAATCAAAGTGTTTTTCTTCCTCGCTAAACATCCTGATTAAAAGCTGTCGATCATTTTATCTTCGTTGTCACTTCTTACAAAAGAAGACTTGAGAAGATCACTTCTTGCCAGTCGATCTACAACCTCTCCATTCCCGCCCGACACAAAGTTAACTTCAACAAGATAAAAACACAATTTAACGCTGCCTTTTTTCTGTAAGTCCTCGTGTTCATCGTCGTACAACTCGATAGTCGACTGTCGCTTTTTTCTTGGCAAATCTATTGCAATTCCGATAGCTTTCGTTCATGACTTGTCTACCGAAATTCTCTATTAAAACTATTTTAAATGCAATATCGATCTCATGCAACCGATTTTTGTTCTTCTCTTTTCTGTCTGTTCGTTTTTATTAATACGTCGGGTTGCGCGTAATTAGATAGGAGCGAATTTAAACGTAAGCTATGTGAAATGTCCAAAGATAAAATTATGCCAAGAGTGAAACACAACTTTCCAGGTAGCCCAGAAAAAATATCATTTCTAGGGAACGTGATAAAACATTATTATTATTATTATTATTATTATTATTATTATTATTATTATTATTATTATTATTATTATTATTATTATTATCATTATTATTATTATTATTATTATTATTATTATTATTCCCATCAAGATATATCTTCTATGATTATATTAAAGCTGTTAATTAACTTTTTGTTTTCTTAAAAATGTATATTTGAATCAAACAAAATTCATGCTAACATATCCAGTTAATTGTTCTAATTAGTCGTAATGTACAATTAACATACAAAGTTACCAATCAAAAGATTGGTAACTTTTTTCTATCACTCTCACTCCATCTCTATCTCCCCTCCTCTCTCTCTCTCCCTCTCTCTTTCTCAGTCTTTGTTGTTTGACCTTCCATTTCTTATGTTATACAATGTCTATCACTCTCGCTTCCGTCGCCTTCTCTCCTACTCTGTTTATTAAGAAAGGTATAGCCTATCATAAACAAAAGTAAATATCACCACAAGTAGTAATACTATTTAACCCTTAGCTTGAAACGCGAAAAAGAGAAAGTAGATAAAACGAGCAGATAAAGACTAATTTTGTTTTGCATTTTTAATTTTTGTAAATTTACTTCGCTTTGTAAACTCAACTTTTTTCTTACCTGATTCAGATAATCTAATTTAAATTCAATGGATCACCGCACAGAGTCACAGTTTCTTAAGCGCCTACAATAGTTGATAGAGAATTCGATTGACAAGAGTATTGTCAAACACGATTTCTCTAGCGGATACCAACGCAATATGAGGTAGCAATCGTTGCGCCGGACGAAGCCATGCCGGTCGAGCAGTTGGCGTTGATAGCAGAGCACATAGCTGGCACACTATTTACAAGTCGTCAGCTATGGCTAGCGTGCATACATCAAGCCAGGAAAATATGCTCACAAGACTAGTGGAAGGGCAGCAGAGGTTGGAATCCCGCATGAATAATATGTCAGAGGTAAACTTAACGCTAAAGGAAAATCAACGCTAGATGCAATGCAAGGTATACATTGTCAGATACAAATGAAAAAAATAGATCACCCTATGTATTGAAATGAAATGACTAGGAACATACAAAAAACAACGCCAGAAGCACTAATAATCACTAAGTTCTTAAGTTTGGATAGAGGAATCGAATTCGAGATTTTTTTTAAAATAATATGTATATTACATGTGACGAAGAAAATAAAACTCGAAATAATGGAAGGTATCGAAATATCTAACCGGGAAACAATGAGCACTTAACAAACGCGATAACTATAAATACCTGAGCATTTAAGAAGTGACGACCATCAAATCAACAGAGATTAAAACAATTATAAAAAGAGAATATCGAAGACAAACGATGAAATTACTTGATAATAAAGTATGTAGCAGAAACTTAATTAACGATAAGATAGTGTGGACACTTCACACACTAGACAAAAGAATAACTCAGGAACCTTGATCACAGAACCAGCAAACAATTGACTATGCACAAAGAACTACACGCGGAGGATGTTATTGACTGATTTTTATATAAAAAGAAAAGAAAAGGAAATATATTGAAGACTGTGCTGATGATTAGAGAAATACATAACACAAAATACAAAGAGGCTGATGACCGCAACCTAAAACACCGCTACGGAGAACAGTGAAGCGGGAAAATAGAAATGTGAATAGTTATAAGTCGGATAAAAGAAATATCGCACGAGAAAACATGAGTAGTGCTACAAAAAAGAACATTTAACAGAAAAACGGAATCGGTACTCACAAAAGGGGATAAAAACAATCTACATGAAATCCAAGATAGACAATACTGAGGAAAATGTAAACTCTATGGGTGAAAAGACGAAACTGTAAAACACATCATAAATGAATACAGCAAGTTGGCCCAAAATAAATATAACAGTAGACATGACTGGTTTGGAAAAGTTATCCACTGGGAAGTGTGCAAACGAGTACTCTGAAAATACAAACAAATGATACAAAGATAAAGCTAGTATTAGAAAACAAAAGATATAAAATCTTCTGTGACACAGTGGAATACAAATTATAGGATAATCGTCAATAGTCAACTAATGTAAACATAAAGGATCAACTTAAATTACAGAGGAGAGAGGTCACAGTAATATCATTCTTTAATTGAAAAACGTGTTTACGATTAGAGAAATACATAACACGAAATATAAAGAGGCTGATGACGCCGCCTAGAGTAGCGCTAAGGTTAACAATATGGAAAACAATAAAACGGGGGAAATAAAAATGCAAAGAGAAACAACTACATGGACGATTTATTAGTCGGATCAAAGAAATGTCGCATGACAATACTTGGGAATGGATATGGAAAGGACACTTGAAAAAAGAAACGGAATTGTTCTTCACAACAAAGGACTAGAACAAACTACATAAAAGCAAGGATAGACAAGGCTTATATAAAATGTATACTCTATAGACGAAGAGACGAAACAGTATGCCATATCATAAATGGATGAAGCCAGTTGGCTTAAGAAGAAATGTAAAAGCAGACATGACTGGTTTGGAAAAGTTATCCACTGGGAATTGTGCAAACTGAAAATACAAACAAATGATACAAATATAAACTGGAGCCACTATTGGACAACGAAAAGTATGAAATCTTCTGTGACATTGGAATACAAAGAAACTCATGAAAACAAGAAGGAACAACAAGATAGTCAACTGGTGTCGACATAAAGGATTTTACTGTTCGCAGTTGACTATAACATAAACTTTAATTACAAAGGAGAGAGGTCACCTACATAAAATATTTAACGAATCTGCTGATGGAAGCTTGAAACAATATCTCGCTTGAAGTCATCGAAAGGACGACTGGAAGTTGGTTAAACCGTTTACGCCATTGTACATTTGCTCGAGGAAATCACATTGGACGTCTCTTCTAACATTTTAGCTTTGCTTTCCGTTTTAGCAATGCTCCTGCTATCAACAATTATTTTCTATTTCTAACAATTACATACGTACAAGTGACTTGGGAGGAAATAGTTAGTAAGATTGTTTTTCTTGGAATGTGAAGTTGATGAATCTTGGTACTCTAGTATTTTCCAATCACCTATGGAATATTTTTGTTTCTCAAATCTCAGGTGAGCCCAGTCGTTGTCTCTTTATCAGAATATCTGAAATTTGCGCTGTGAAGATAAACATGTCGTTTAAACTTCCATCTCTCATTTCACCGTCTATATCACTTGTTATGTTTTGTGGGATAGGCATAATTTTAACCTCGTAAACTACAGATTTCAGGCAGCACCTCCACGTTGGTGAAAAGTCGTCTCAGGCACTTCAGAAACATGTGGATGTGACTGACGGTTTAGTATAGCAGTAATATTAGTTTCATGGGTAAACGCAGCAGTAGCTTGTTTTGATGAAATTCACATGATATATATATATATATATATATATATATATATATATATATATAAGTATACATTTTTATTTTTACAAACATTATTGGTTACATATGTGCATACATGTTTCGGTTGCACTTTTCCCAGAAAGTCAACCTCATCAGACCAAGAATTTTCGAGAAAATTCTTGGTCTGATGAGGTTGACTTTCTGGGAAAAGTGCAACCGAAACATGTATGCACATATGTAACCAATGATGTTTGTATAAATAAAAATTTATACTTATAAACAGCTCTACTTGTTATTGAGCACTTTTTATAAACACTTGAGTTTCTACGGATTTACATTTACAGAAACTAATACAATACATGTACGATATATATATATACAGGGTGGGCAAAAATAAGGGTCCTATTTTTAAAAATTCATAACTTTTTTATTTATTGATTTTTTTTTTTTTTTTTTTTTTTTTTAGAATAAGTAAAGGACCCCTTCCGAAGCAAGCATGAGCCGTATTAGCCCTAAGGAACGTACCCTCATTTAGAAAACATTATTTTTGCTTAAAAAACTCAAAACAGTGTAAAAAACAATACTTTAGTTTTTGTAAGTTTTAAGAAGTGTTTTTCGGCTAAAATTTGTTTTGTTTATTTCAAAAAATCTCGGAAGGGTCAGTCTACACACACATAAAGTTTGGTGAGTTTAACTTTTATTTTGTGGAAGTTATTCAAATTCAAGTTATTCAAATTTAAAGATAGGACCCTTATTTTGGCCCACCCTGTATATATATATATATATATATATATATATATATATATATATATATATATATATATATATATAGTTTATTTGGTGATAAACAAGTAGAACTGCGAATGGTTAGTGTCTGTTGGTGTTGCAGAAACGTTGTTATATTCTAATTAATTATGTGTTGCTATTATAAGCATTACAATTTCAAATTCAACGATTATCTGCCCTTTAGTTAATATTGGTTGCTATATTGGATTTTCGTTTCAATTTGTTAACATTTTTTTTTGCTTTCACTTCCTTTACTTTTAATTTATTTTTAACATTGTCTTCGAAAATTTTATTTTGAAGATGTTCTTCCAAAAATTCCCGTTAAACAAAATTGAAGTCGATGCATGACCGGCGTCTGTGCTTATTAAACATTTTCTTTATTGGATGAGAGTGGAACAAATAAATAAGGTCGAGAGTCTGACCAACGCATAATCAGGGCGAATCCTTCATCAGAGTCGATGCGACGTGAGAGGAATTCCATCCAAAATAATTCCAGATTTCCTCTTTTAACTTCTTTTATCTTCGTCTATGCGACATGTTTTCTTCTTTTTTTCGTTTTGATGGTCTTACATTTTTTTTTTCAATTTGAATCATCAGTTCTCATCGAATCAGAAGTTAAGAAAATTTGAGATTGGCCAGTGTTTAGACGAGTGACCATTAGTTTGGAAGTGGATGTGTCTGTATAATCTATTATTTTAATACTCTTGGACAAGGTGTGAATCCAACTCTCGCCTACCTTAGTTATGGATAACATAGCACGTTAGACTTGACTCCCAAACTTCGGTAGAAGAACTAGTCTCGAAGAAGGAAAACTCGTAAATAATACAAGTCGTTCCGCGTTTATGTCAGTATTGCTTCAGGCTATTTTGCACTTTTCCTTGTCACTTTACTAATGTCAGGTTAGTCAGGTTATGAGAAGTCGAGGTAAAGGGTTGCGGTTATAGACCGCTTATCTCGTAAACACGTTTGCAGAATGTTTTAATTGTATCTCAACATGGATGGTTTTCTTTGTTTACATCTGCATATTAGTTTCCATCTTTGACTTTACTAAATTTATGGATGGAATTGGCTAGTTCAAATCCTAGTGAAACTATTCGTGTAATTTACGCATGGGGGAGATACAAACCCGCAGTTTACCCTAGCTACGGATAAAAATAGCAATTTGTGTTCAATTAATCGTATGCAATGAGTCGTTTACAATAAGCACTAAGCTTCAGCATTAAGTAACGCTAGAATTGTCGATATTCCAAGAAACATACCATTTTTCGGAGTTCACTGACATTATTATTCTTCCTTTTTACGTTGTCGTTATCTCTGGTACTTAAATTGGTATCTCCTTAGTTGACAATATGCAGACGGACGTTTTAGGGTTGTATCTTACTTTCTCTGAAGCTCGACAGCTTGCACACTGACGAGACAATAAGAAGCATCACTTGATGGAGCATACACTAAGATGCTACGAGTTGCATTGGGCATCAGCCGGAGGAAACCCCCAACCAATAAACCCCTATCTCAATCTCGCTAAGGTAAAACAGAAGGCATCGGTCGCTGGTCCCTCATAGAGATGTAAGTAAAAACTGTTGAGTGACAACCTCCTATGAAATCCATTACGCGGCAAAAGGTCGGTTGGGTGACCTCATTACGCTGACTATGGATACTATCTGGAGGATCTAACGACAACGATGTCTGACAGAAATGTTTGGAGGGAACGAGTCAGGAGTATACGAGAAGCACTCTCAACCTGATTGATTGATTCCTGCCAACACTTTCTATACCGGATCATTAAAATGGCATGCACAATGACGCATTTACATGTGTACGTGTACACATCTAATAATAAAATTGTACGCTCTGTTATTATAAACCAGTTTTATCTACTCGACGTTGCCCGGGAGTATTTTTACTTTCATTTTTGTTTCACTCATCCGATTTTTTTCTTAATTCTTTGTACGAAAATATTTATATTTTTTAAAAGATGATTTTTTTTTAATGAATATGTCTTTATAATATCGGTTTTGCAATAAAATAGAATGGTCATCTTACGAACTGTTGAAATTTAAATCCCATAAATAGTATCGATTTTTAACGATGAAATAGACATTGTAAATAATAATATATTTATGTTAAAACAGCTGTTGCATGGCGGTCGTTTTCATTTTTAATGTATTTTTTAGTTGTGTCTAATTACATTTATTATGGCACTGTTTCGTCATTACATTTGGTGAATGATGCTTTTTAATTATAACATTTTTTACACGAATATTTTAAAAGTTACATTTTAAAGTGAATTGCCACTGACAGACGATATGTTTGACAATTTTATTATAGGGATACGAAACAGATTTTTCTTGATGTAATTTT
Source organism: Sepiola atlantica (assembly GCA_963556195.1). Classification (NCBI taxonomy): domain Eukaryota; kingdom Metazoa; phylum Mollusca; class Cephalopoda; order Sepiida; family Sepiolidae; genus Sepiola; species Sepiola atlantica. The sequence goes on from OY744541.1 coordinate 84,367,169, forward strand.
TTATGCATCCAAATTAAGTTTAACAATAATTCATCCAAATTAAGTTTAACAATGATTCATCCAAATTAAGTTTAACAATGATTCATCCAAATTAAGTTTAACAATGATTCATCCAAATTAAGTTTAACAATGATTCATCCAAATTAAGTTTAACAATGATTCATCCAAATTAAGTTTAACAATGATTCATCCAAATTAAGTTTAACAATGATTCATCCAAATTAAGTTTAACAATGATTCATCCAAATTAAGTTTAACAATGATTCATCCAAATTAAGTTTAACAATGATTCATCCAAATTAAGTTTAACAATGGTTCATCCAAATTAAGTTTAACAATGGTTCATCCAAATTAAGTTTAACAATGGTTCATCCAAATTAAGTTTAACAATGATTCATCCAAATTTAGTTTAACAATGATTCATCCAAATTAAGTTTAACAATGATTCATCCAAATTAAGTTTAACAATGATTCATCCAATAAAAAACCGTCTTTATTCTACTTATATAAAAACTCAAATACATTTACGTCCAAGTCACTGTATGGCGTCAACGATGGTTCTAAAAATAATTAACTAAACAGTTTTAGTATATATATATATATATAAAGATGTGTTTTCGTTATTATTATTATTATTAGTAGTAGTAGTAGTAGTAGTAGTAGTAGTATTAGTGGTGGTGGTGGTATTAGTAGTTACTAACTTCTTTCCTAGAACTGCCTGTTTGTGGAACAGTGTCGCGAGCCTGCTTCCCTGTCGACTACAATATGGTCGTCTTCAAGTCCAATGTAAACAAGTTCTTGTTGAACCGTCCCCGTAAATAATCAATTTCTGCCATGCTGCAACCATCGTGCCAGTGAACGCCACGTTGTCTCACCATCCACCAGTCAAACTCTTTAACCCTATCCTCGAGTCAAACTCTTTAACCCTTATCCTCGAGTGGCCCTTGGCCTTGATAAGCGGTAACCTTCAAGCATAAAACTCGGAGATTTCACACAAGTCATTATGAAAGATCGCTCACTTGTTTAAACCCGTTGTGTTCTCTTGAGTCTGAGTTACAAGTCGTCCCAAATTTCAAGTATTTTCCGCCTCTTTCGGTAATCGTTGCAGATTACTTTGCCTTCTCGAAGCCGATGTTAAACATTGATTTCTCGCCGATAACGATAGTTGATTTTCTCTGTAGTTTCGATTCCAATAAGGCTCCTTACGATTCCAATACTCTCTTCCCTTCCAATGGAGCTCTGGATAATGCTCTCCTTTTTCGATCTTCTCGTCCTCCTCGACTTTTCACAACCATTTTCTGTGGTACATACTGAGGCTAGTGCCACCACATTTTCTTCGGCGGAAGGGGTATTTATTTATTTATTTTACTGTCTCGTAGTTTTCATACATGTTAGTACCAGTGTTCACTCACTTGCAACTACAGGTGTTGTTCCCTCGAGCCTGAGTGACAACAAGACCTTCCCCAGATTTCCAACATTCTTCGATTCTTTCGGTAAACATTGCAAATAACTTTTCATTCTCGCAACATTGATTTCTCGCTGATATCTGACGTTAAATCCGTTGTTCCGCAAAGAAAAAATAATATTATTAGTAAAAAAAAAATTAGAAATATATTAATTCTACTAAGTAATGTGAACGTTTATTAAAAAATATATTTTTTTAATATTAATTATATTAGTTTAACAATTGTTTTTTTAAGCGTAAACAGCGCAATTCCGGTTAGAATGGTCAGCCTCTTCATACTTTTAAGCAAAGCTTCATAAAAAGAGGATACAACGTTGTAACAATTGTACTGTTTAGCTTCTTGCTCTGAATCGAACAGTAGTCAGTAAACAAATGGATATTTCGCGGAGTTAAGGGTAAGCAATCTTTTTTGTTTTACCAAGAATGAGTCTTTAATTTACTAATTATATTTTCTTGTCTTGACAAGATATCAAATTATGAGATACTTTTAAAGCGGTTTGAAATTTCGGCTTTCATCTTTCATCGATAATGGAGTTTGGTGATCAATCGCCTGTGTGGATATTTAAAAAGATATTTATTTAGCGCATAAGTTCAATTATTTTACTATTTTGCTCATTAGCTTAAGAATTTTATCTTTCAATAAAAAAAATGATTTGTTAAAAAAAATACGTTCAAATTTTCAATTTCTTTCGAGATTTTTTCGTTAAAATATGTCAGTACTAATTAAAAGCGATACAAAAATAAAGAACGTTGAGGACATTCTCGTTTGTCATCTTCGATTAAGTGATTTAAGTGCATGCATTTCTCTATACGAAGATTCTATTAGGTTTTTATTCTTTTATTTTTCAATATTCTACAACTAATCTCCGTATATCTATCTTTATCGATCTATCTATCTCCGTTTCTGTGTGTATATGTCTTGTGATCTCCGCTTTTTCTGTGTCTTGCGAATCTTGTCTATATGCGTCAATCTCTTTTTTTTTACATATTACAGATGTGTGTCACTGCTTTCTACATTTTTAGGTGCATAGTTTGTTTTATTGTTTTTATCTCTCTCCCACTGTGGTAAGATGTGACACAAGGTTGGAAAAGTGGGATTCAAAATCCAACGCCCTAGAGGAAGAGCACTCTGACCTACAAAAACTTTTGTTAGGTTTTAAAATTGTCATCCATCGTCGAGTCATTTTATAAAACAACCGTATAAATATTTTGTATACCATTGGTTTTTATAGTAATTTTATTTCGTAGGTGTGGAATATTTTGTAAGCAAATAGTCTGTAAACAAATAGTCTGTAAACAAATAGTCTGTGAACAAATAGTCTGTAAACAAATAGTCTGTGAACAAATAGTCTGTGAACAAATAGTCTGTGAACAAATAGTCTGTAAACAAATAGTCTGTGAACAAATAGTCTGTAAACAAATAGTCTGTGAACAAATAGTCTGTAAACAAATAGTCTGTAAACAAATAGTCTGTAAACAAATAGTCTGTGAACAAATAGTCTGTGAACAAATAGTCTGTAAACAAATAGTCTGTGAACAAATAGTCTGTAAACAAATAGTCTGTAAACAAATAGTCTGTGAACAAATAGTCTGTAAACAAATAGTCTGTAAACAAATAGTCTGTAAACAATAGATTATATTTAACACATAGTTGTTGCGTTGACACGTATTATTGAGTGAACCTGAGAATATCGACAACTAAGAGTAATTCAACTGTCTCCAAAAACCTCCATATTGGGGTTTCACCAGCGAATCCCCTCTAAGGTCATACCCAACTCATATATAATTGTGTGCGTGTGTGTGTGAATTTTCCCTTATTGTTTTAGTTATCGGTCTTGTCCTGGGGAATTTATGTTTTCCAGTCCCTTCCTTTCCTGCTCTGACTCTCTATGAAGAGAAATGGCGTTGCTTTGGCTATTCATAGAAAAGAATAATCTAGGCTTGAATAGTCAACATGGACCGGCCAAACCACTATCCGGTCAATACTGAACATTCATCGATCAGATTAAGTAGCAAGAATCGATACTTATCGATAAATATGTAAAGACTGGAACAAAAATAGGTGTAAGTGCAGCAGTTATACATTCGTAAATCCATATAGTCAGTGAATTGAATACATTGTTCACTCATTATGAAACATTTCTACATACTTACGCACACATAGGTCCTGGGTATGACCTTACAAGACATCCAGTGGTGAGGCCTCCATTTGGGAGCTGTGGGGAATGTGGAGTTGCCATTACTCCAAGGTCCACTCTGGCCCGGAGTGGTAGTACCTGTAAGGGGCCCATCTATTGATCAAATAGAACCTACTGGCACTACCAAATCAGGATGTCTGAAGTTATTGACTTCATGATCAATATGCACCAAACATTGATGTTTTATTGTTTTTTCCTTTGCAAAACTCAATCATGTTCGGCAAAATCCAAAACAAAAAACAATTTCCCTCCCTCCCCTCTTCTTCCCTCTCTCCTCTTTCTCCCCCTCCCCCTTCACTCAACTAAACACCATGGATAAATACTTAAACATATAAAGAACTTGAAGCATAAAAACCTTCACCAAAATGACCAGATTCGGCATTAAATAACCCGAATAGGGTTGATATGCCGTAAAACAAAAATACCAAACCAAAAACCATGATTAAACATTTGAAGATATAAAAAACTGGAAGCATAAAAACCTTCACCAAAATGACAACAATTAAAAATATCAAAGCTCTTAACTAATGACTATAAATGACCCACTGACTTAAGACTCAAATGAAAGATATTTCCTTCTACATTCATGGCATGAAATGACCCTTAGGGTTGATGTGCCATTAAGTAATATCTTACCCTACCTTACACACACACATACATACATATATATATATATATATATATATATATATATATATATATATATATATATATACACACAATGTATTTTTTATGTTGTGATCGCGTGCTGCGTTTGTGCGGGCGTCAACGTAAGCCATTGATTTGAGTTCATCTTCTTTCTACTCAGTGAAGCCACAGAAAAAAAGCGAAAGCTGATCGAACGAACATAAAAGTTATTGGCTTATATAAGCTAGTTACTTTTTACATTCGTTCGTATCGCATATTTACTTACGTCACAGCACCACGTTTCTTTTTGCTAAAAGTCATTTGAGGATGAGGGTTAATGAGTGCCAGATGGACAGTGAGACGACACCTTGAGGATTGGTAGTGATAGTGGAAATTGGACAGAATTTGATTATTTAAGAAGACCGGTTCAACAAGGATTTTTTTTTACATTGGACTTGAAAACAACACTGCTGTAGTCAGCTGGGAAGCAGTCACGTGGTATTGTGTTCCACAGACGGATAGCTCTAGGAAAGAAGCTTGGCTTATGGAAATTTCATTTAGTTTTAGGCAGAAAGACAGCGAGAGATAGACGGAGGGGGCGAAGTAATTATAGCTAGACGAGATTTTGTTGTGAATGATTACGGGATGGTGGACCATAGATCGAAGCTCAGTCGAACACCTGCCATGAATATAACGATAGAGTAGAAAAAGACTAACAACGTCTCTTCTTAGAGAAAGGGGTAGTAGGGAGGAGAAAAAACCATCGCTCACTAGATTTCAACGTCGATGTTGTACTCTGTTAAGGAAGGAAAGGGTACTCTAAGCAGCACCTCCCCAGGTGTGGCAACAGTACTCCATCTTAGGGCGTGTTTTTCGGTAACGACTATTGTGAGAACTCCTATTGGGGAATAAAGAATATAATAATAATAATAATGATAATGATAATAATGATAATGGTGATAATGATAATAATAATAATGAGAATAATGATAATAATGAGAATAATGATAATAATAATTAGAATGATAATAATAATTAGAATAATAATAATAATAATAATAATAATAATAATAATAATATATGGCTTACATCGACACTGCCAAGGTTTCATCCTGAGTATCTCTTAACACAACAAAATATACTTATTTAAAATATTCACTTATCGATATTTTGATATGTTTCAATCATAAACGCAGTAAGCCATCTTATGTGTTACTTCATTTAATAGTCAATAATTTGTCAAATATATTGTTCAAAAAATAAAATTGTTTTTTTTTTAAATAATTTCAAAAAATAAAATTGTTTTTTTTTTAAATAATTTAAAAAAATAAATCTGTTTTTTTTTAAATAATTTTTAAAAATAAATCTGTTTTTTTTTAAATAATCTCAAAAAATAAAATTGTTTTTTTTAAAATAATCTTAAAAAATAAAATTGTTTTTTTTTTAAATAATCTCAAAAAATAAAAATTTTTTTTTTTAAATAATTTCAAAAAATAAAATTGTTTTTTTTTAAATAATCTCGAAATATAAAATTGTTTTTTTTAAATAATCTCAAAAAATAAAATTGTTTTTTTTTAAATAATCTCAAAAAATAAAATTGTTTTTTTTAAATAATCTCAAAAAATAAAATTGTTTTTTTTTAAATAATCTCAAAAAATAAAATTGTTTTTTTTAAATAATCTCAAAAAATAAAATTGTTTTTTTTAAATAATCTCAAAAAATAAAATTGTTTTTTTTTAAATAATCTCAAAAAATAAAATTGTTTTTTTTTAAATAATCTCGAAAAATAAAATTGTTTTTTTTTAAATAATCTCAAAAAATAAAATTGTTTTTTTTTAAATAATCTCGAAATATAAAATTGTTTTTTTTTAAATAATCTAAAAAAATAAATCTAAAGAAAATATAGAGTTTATCTCTATGAAATATAACTGGCAAATCAGAAGAGTAAATTAACCAGACATAACAGTTACGATCGATTAGCTGAGGTATATTACAAACTTCGGAAACATCAAACTTACCCTATTCTATCGATCAGGATTTGTTTGATTTTCTTCCTGATTCATCTCCAATATGGATCTGCCTGAAATAGACAAGGAAAAACGAACACTTACTTTGGCTTTTTCTTCTAAATTAATGAGAACAAAACTTACCGATTCATTTTACTCTGTAGTTAATACTTTAAAGAATTACTTTGTGACCTTTCGGAATTTGAGAGTTTGGAAGCCTTTAAACTGTCGAAAGAAAGTCATTTAAACTTGCTGTAACATTCTCAACAAATTCTAATGTATTAAACTACAGCAAGTCTTGCAAGCTATTTACATCCAAGGATTTCATAAATAGAGATTAAAACATTATCTTAACAGACTATTAGTTATAGTTTTATAACAATTTGGTTCAATTAATAATTTTATAACAAAACGATGCCGTAATAATTAAGTTTAACTTTTTTAAAAAAATAAATTTAACTTTCAATATCTATGTAAAAAAAAACAAAAAAATGGTATAAAACGGCATAGTTTACTAAGAAAAAATCGAAACACAAATGAAAGTAAAAAGACTCCTGGGCAACGCCGGATAGGGACAGCTAGTCGAATATATAGAATATTTCAACAATTTGTTTCTGGATTAATTAATTTAAAGTTTGTCATGTTTTATTAATTAAGTTTTACTGATAATGTGTGATTTCTTGTATTTTGATTGGTTTATAAAATAATTGTAATAATTCTGTTTAACTTTCTTTTCAGGTAAGTACATTTGCATATCCTGAAATCATCTTTAAAATATATCATCGCATTCTAAGGTAAGAAAATTTGATACCAAAATTATCATTTTTATATTGGAAAAATAAAATGTAGACATTAACCTTTAAGTATTTAATTTGTAACTGGACCAGCGGTGACCTATTGGGTCACTATTTGTCATATAGATTAATAGATATTTATGAAATCGTTTTAGAATTTCCAAATATTTATGAAAATCTTTTGGAATTTTCACATGTTTATAAAAACCTGTTGGAAATTTTAAAATGTTATTATAAATACTTGGAAATATATAACACTGGCTGTGTCGAAATTCAGGTTTATATTGTGATGCCATAATAGACCCTTTCTCGCTTATGTCATAATAGACCCTCTATCTCTTATGATGTCATAATAGACCCTCTATCTCTTATGATGTCATAATAGACCCTCTATCTCTTATGATGTCATAATAGACCCTCTATCTCTTATGATGTCATAATAGACCCTCTATCTCTTATGATGTCATAATAGACCCTCTATCTTTTATGATGTCATTATACACCCTTTCTTTCTTATTATGTCATAATACACCCTTTCTTTCATATGATGTCATAAGAGACTATTTCTCTCTTATGATGTCATAATATACCCTTTCTATCTCATGATGTCATAATAGACCCTTTCTATCTTATGATGGCATAATAGACCCTTTCTATCTTATGATGGCATAATAGACTCCCTCTCCCCTTTCATTCTCCCCCTCTTCCATTCTCTCTTTCTTCCATTTTCTCTCCCCTTTTCCTTCTCTCTTTCTTTCTCTCAAACCGCCTAAGCTTTACAACAACTTTTAAAGGAGAGTTTATATAAGTTCCATGAACGTGTGTCGCTACAAAACTTTGATGTAATTTCTGATCGATTGTAAATACGACTGGCATCGAAGCAAATACCAAACAAAAGAAACGACCAAACAGAAGTCGCTTGATCCACTTCATTAAAGAATGAAATAATAAAATTGTATTCGTTGAATAAAAGCGGAGATTGTTTAGAATTGCAGTAATAACACGGATCAACAGATCGCGATGAATGGCAAGAAGTGAAAAAACAATTCTTGGTACGACCATAAAATGGTAAGAAACTGCTCAAGAACCAGGCGTTCACCCGATTGCATCTGGCGATTCTGTTTGTGGATAAAAGAAACAGATGAAACCCTCTGTCATCTGTTGACTATTAAAGCGACTGATCTTTTGTTTCTTACGAACAGGCTGAGGTATCATCTGAGAAATAAAATGGCCAACTAGATGTAAAAAGTCATAGAGCTAAACCTTTTATGCTAGATATTTTCTTAGATGACGACAATTTCGTTACACAACCAAATAATTCAGTATCGTTTGCAAGTGAGTTACGTTGCCTTGTATCAAATGGCCAAGGTCAACACTAACTTAAATAAGCTCTGATTAATATCAATTAAAGAATCGATTAACTGTTTTGTTGATTTGGTTGTTTTGTTTTACAACATATCAACCCCTTTCGGGTTATTTAATGCCAAATCTGGTCATTTTGGTAAAAGTTTTTATGCTTCAAGTTTTTTATATCTTCAAATATTTATTCATGGTGTTTGGTTTGTTTGTTTGTTTTTTTGTCGTAGAAAGTGTTTTTGTTTTTGACATAATTGAGTTTTGCAAAGGGAAATGATAAAAAAACAATGACATCAATGTTTGGTGCATTTTAGGTCATGAAGTCGGTATTTTCAGACAGCCTGATCTGGTAGCATCAGAATAGATTAACTGAAAACTCGTCGCTTTCAAAAAAGATTCTACACATGTTCTTTATATTTCATAACTAGTTGTGTTTACCCAGTGTTGTCCGGGTGGACATAAATTGCCGAATGATGGAGGTTTAAAAAAACATAAAAAGAGTCATGTTTTTTAAAAAAACATAAAAGGGTTTCTGAAAGAGTTGTTGTAACTGTACTTTATTTTATTTGTGATTTCATTAAATATTCGAATAAATATAACATTTAAAAAGTAATTCAATGTGTATCTAACAAAGTTAAATATTGGCGAGAAACGCACACCGACACACAATATCAATATATATATATATATATATATATATATATATATATATATACGGCATGATTACGTTTACACACCAGTTCACGTTAGATCACCGAAGTTAAGCGGGGGATTACCAGGCGCTGTATGTGGACACCTAGCTATGGGTAAATAGTGTCGCCAGCCCGCAGTGCCTAGCATGGCAACTATGGCAAAATCACCCTGAATGACAGTCACCAACAAAGTGAACGGAAATCAGGGAGTGATAAAATCCCTGATGGTTATGATAAATATCTATATATATATATATATATATGTGTGTGTGTGTGTGTGGGTGTGTGTGTGTTAAATTTCTTATGTCATGCTATTGCATGTGCGTTCATGAATGAAAAATAAAAGTCAAAACAATCAATTGATCGAATTTAAGTTGGTAAGACACGGCAATGTATAATATAAATAATCAATATCAATTGTAGTAAAGTACGGCATGAAAATCGGAGAAAATGAACAAAACAGCTGAAAAAGATCTTAAGATATTCTAAATAAATATGGCAGTTAAACGTAGTTTTGAATTGAAAAAAATGTATACTAAAGCTCTACTAGAAGTTTTGAAAAATGAGTTGAAGTGCAAAGAGAATCGCAAATAGATCTTTTGAAGTAGGTCGTAAGCGGATGGGACTGTTCAGAATATCTACAGGAAAGATTTTGAAAAATGGCCAATATTGATGAGGTCCCACAAAACAAAGAAAAATGGTAGAAACGCACCAACTGAGTATTGTAGGAATATCTGTGTAAACCTATATCTCTCTCTCTCTCTCTCTCTCTCTCTCTCTCTCTCTTTCTTTCTCTCATATATATATATATATATATATATATATATATATAACTTTCTTTGCATTTTAACTACGTTTCCAACTTTTAGTTGGAGTTTATGATACATTTCCTTTATCGAAAGTCAAATGTGCCTGGTATTACTATTTCAAATCATCCGGCTGTGAAAATGAATTAAAATTGAATTATCAGCTGTAACAAATATGTACATAGGATGTATGTATAACACAGATATGTACATAGTGTGTATGTATAACACAGATATGTACATAGTGTGTATGTATGATACACAGATACGTACATAGTGTGTATGTATAATACACAGATACGTACATAGTGTGTATGTATAATACACAGATACATAGTGTGTATGTATAATACACAGATACATAGTGTGTATGTATAATATACAGATGTGTACAGAGTGTGTATGTATAATACACAGATATGTACATAGTGTGTATGTATAATACACAGATACGTACATAGTGTGTATGTATAATACACAGATATGTACATAGTGTGTATTATAATACACAGATATGTACATAGTGTGTATGTATAATACACAGATATGTACATAGTGTGTATGTATAATACACAGATATGTACATAGTGTGTATGTATAATACACAGATACGTACATAGTGTGTATGTATAATACACAGATACGTACATAGTGTGTATGTATAATACACAGATATGTACATAGTGTGTATGTATAATACACAGATACGTACATAGTGTGTATGTATAATACACAGATATGTACATAGTGTGTATGTATAATACACAGATATGTACATAGTGTGTATGTATAATACACAGATACGTACACAGTGTGTATGTATAATACACAGATACGTACATAGTGTGTATGTATAATACACAGATACGTACATAGTGTGTATGTATAATACACAGATATGTACATAGTGTGTATGTATAATACACAGATATGTACATAGTGTGTATGTATAATACACAGATATTTACATAGTTGGTATGTATACGTAAATCTGGTCTTAACTCTGATATAAGTGTTTTAACTATGCATAACCTTTTACCGACTGAAAAGGATTTCGTTTCGAAATAGAACTTTGTTTGTTGAGGGATGAATTTTCTTAACGGTATTTACAAGATGGGTCGATGTAAGAAATAAAGAAACGGTTACTTTTGCCATTCGGTAGAACGATTTTACGTAGACAGATATTTGAGACGAAGAATAGACGTTTAACAGAATTGAAAATGTCCTATGTTTCATAAAGGTTTTATATCCACTCAATTTTTATCAAAAATGTATTTTTTTATAAAAAATTGAAGACCGTCTGACATATTGCAATAAAAAATAAAATAATAACATCTATAATTTTCTTGTTTTTATACTTTTCATTAAGATATATTTTATTTGTTAAATGTGAAGAAATTCATCGTTTTTAACCAAGTGTATATATATATATATATATAAACTTTTTTTCTTGGCTAAAAACGATGAATTTCTTCACATTTAACAAATAAAATATAATATGATTGTAATTTAGTATATGCTCGCCTAGTTTTTCATGTTTTCTTGCGTGTTTGCTTTGTTTTCTACAATTAGCACTAAAGATGTCCACATCAAGGAATAAATTCACAGGAGCCTTTTACAAACAATTGTATGCTGAATAAAAAACAAGTTTTATGAAATCACGTGAATCTGTCCTTTATAACATTGATATGGTAGAAAATAAGATAAAAAATATAGAATATAACATAGCTCTGGTCTTACACCATTGAGCTATTATAATTACTTTGTTCTAGAATTTATATTTAAATATATATAAAAACATTTAAATATAAATAAAAACTACACACACGCACATATGACAAATAAATTGATAACATTTATTTTAGTTCCAAAATAAAAGATCAACAATTTTAATTATATACGTATATATTACACTATATCATTATTTCATCGACACACCTTATATATGTAAATGTGTGTCACGTGTATGTATGTTTGCGTGTGTATATCTGCATGCGAATTCCTATGTCTATATGGTATTGCACGATTGTGTGTTAAGCTATTTCCGCCGAATTCCCAAAGGTCTTGAGGCATTTCATCTATATTTATTGCTCCAACGAACACTAATGACTTAAGTGCTTGCTCTATTTTGAACCGAATTAAACTCCAATTTCTTATTCTACTTTTCAGTCTGGCTTCTAAATATTTCCTATTTTTATTTGCAAAACGCCTGCAAAGTTCTAAAATTGAAATGTCTTTCTGCGAAACTCGAATTGAATGCATCCTCGGGCATTTCAACACGTTTGAACCAGAAACGTCTTGTCAAATCTTGTTAGTTATACGAAATTGGGAAATAAAATTTTATAAAACTTATTAGATTAGCATAATTTACAAATTATCACTGTTCAAAATGATATTTTATTAATAGACAACTGGTCAACAGAAATTGTTTAATCTGAAATAACTGCTAATGAATGTTATTTGCTTTTTTATTAATAAGCAGTATTTTCTTTCAGATAGAAACGATTGCACACATTTAAAGACGCATGATTACTGACTTTATTGTTTTTTAATAATAAAAACACATGCATATGCCGACAGATGTTGCGACTCACAGTCAAAGTATAACTGCCGCACTCAGTCTGGGTGAAAGATTACACTGCAGATCACACTTCAGCGGTTACTTTTTACACTTTACTGCAGTTTCACGGTATCACAGATCATTAAACGACTGGCTTATGCAAACAAAACCTGAAGATACAATTATTTATGCACATGATCGCGCGTTTTTACTCGTAGTATGTACTAGATATATTAGTAAACATGTTTGTTTTTTTAATGTTGTTGATGATGATGATGGTGATAATGATGATGATAATAATGAAGCTGATGGTGAGCATAAGCCAGTAGTGCTAGAAGAGTACGAAAATGGCAAACTTCTTTCAGATATGCGCATACCAACTGATAAGGTTCTTAGACATTCCTAACTTGATTTAATCCTTCTACACGAAAACAAACAAAATTGCTTAATCATTTACAGGGCATGCCCCTTCAATACCAGAGTGCAGAAGATAGAACATGACTATGTATATATATATATATATATATATATATATATATATATATATATATATATATATGCATGTATGTATATATGTATGCATATATGCATGTATGTATATATGTATGCATATATGCATGTATGTATATATGTATGCATATATGCATGTATGTATATATGTATGCATGTATGTAAATATGTATGCATATATGCATGTATGTATATATATATGCATGTATGCATATATGTATATATATATATGCATGTATGCATATATGTATATATATATGCATATATGTATATATATATGCATGTATGTATATATATATGCATATATGTATATATATATGCATGTATGTATATATGTATGCATATATGTATATATGTATGCATATATGTATATATGTATGCATATATGTATATATGTATGCATATATGTATATATATATGCATATATGTATATATATATGCATATATGTATATATATATATGCATATATGTATATATATATGCATATATGTATATATATATGCATGTATGTATATATATATGCATGTATGTATGCATATATGCATGTATGTATGCATATATGTATATATGCATGTATGCATTGATATATACACGTGTATGTGTATATAGACATATGTATTTATATATATATATATTTATATATATATGCATGTATGTGTATGAATACATATGTGTATATATATTGTATATATGTATGTGTGTACATATCTGTGTTAGTATGTTTATGTATACATATGTATGTATGTATATATGTATGTATGTATATATATATACATATATATATGTATATATACATATATATATACATATATATATGTATATATACATATGTATATATGTATATATATATGTGTATATATGTATGTTTATGTATACATATGTACGTATATATGTATCTTATATAAATATGTATTGTATATATATGTATGTGTATATGTACGTTTATGTATACATATGTATGTATTGTATATATGTATGTGTGTGTGTTTATATATGTATGTATACATATGTATGTATATATGTATTGTATATATGTATGTGTGTGTTTATATATGTATGTATATATGTATATATATATAGGTATGTATGTATATATATAGGTATGTATATATATAGGTATGTATATATATATAGGTATGTATATATATATATGTATGTATATATATGTATGTGTATATATATGTATGTATGTATGTATATATGTATGTATGTATATATGTATGTATGTGTATATATATGTATGTATGTGTATATATATGTATATATATATGTATGTGTATATATATGTATGTATGTGTATATATATGTGTATGTATATATATATGTATGTATATGTATGTATGTGTATATATGTATGTATAAGTATGTATAAGTGTGTATATATGTATGTATGTGTATATGTATGTAAGTGTATATATGTGTGTGTGTGTATATATGTGTGGGTGTATATATATGTGTGTGTGTATATATATGTGTGTGTATATATGTATCTATATATGTATGTGTATATATATGTATCTGTATATGTATATATATGTATGTATATATGTATGTGGGTATATATGTATGTGTATATATATGTATGTATATATGTATGTGGGTATATATGTATGTGTATATATATGTATGTATATATGTATGTGGGTATATATATATATATATGTATGTATAGATATGTGTATATGTATTGTATATATGTATTGAATATATGTGTGTATATATGTATGTTGGTATATATATATATATATATATGTATACATGTATTGTATATATGTGTATATATGTATATTAATGTGTATATATGTATTGTATATGTTTAGGTGTATATATGTATTGTATATATGTTTAGGTGTATATATGTATTGTATATATGTATGTGTATTTATGTATGTATGTTAAAGTATACATATATATGTATCTATATATATGTATGTATATATATGTATGTATATATACGTATGTATATATATGTATATATATATACAATTCTTGGAAGAATAGCGTGCTAAACTACCGGAGTAAAATATAATCTATTTAGTAAATAAAATATTTCTATATTGGATTTTTTAATAGCAAAGGTTAACTACTTCGAAAGGCAATTCTTGTGGGTCTCACTAATCTACCTTGAAATTATTGATTGTCCGTGTGGAAAAACAGTGCATTGTTTCCGAATCCGGGCAAAGGAAAATATATATTTCTAGATTAGGTATATAATTGTAAAATAGATCAGAGACTCGTTTTCATCGGGGGTATTGGTTTTATTGTAATGCCCTTGCTTGTATCTGGAGATGATATTTAATCGCTCTATAAGGAAAAAAACATCGTGGGGCGAGCATCGATTTGAGGCCAATTTACCCTAAGCCAGTAACTAAAACCCTTTCTATTTTTTATACTCTTACACACACAGGAACGTGTTGATTTCAAAACTTATTTTTAGTGCGGAGTATTGACATAGATTTTCATCCTCTTGCCTATACCCAGCACTGGCCAAAAATAGTGGGTGAAGTGGGGAAGATGACCATATGTGTACGTGTATATGTATACTGACATTTGAATTGATGTTCATGTTTATGTATATATATGTGTGTATTTTTATGTGTATATATATATATATATATATATATATATATATATATATATAGTAGGAAATATCCCATTTTCGAAACAAATGTATATATATATATATAAGTCAGTTCATATTATATTCCAATAACCACGGTTTTATTTTTATTTTTTCACATTTCCAAAAAACATAACATTTCTGTGAGAGATATTTTTACGGTCCGTTTCATTTGTCTTGTGCCAAACAACGTTTTAATGTCAATATCGTCTCTGCAACATTACAAAATCATCAGAAAAATTCACAAAGAATAAAAAGTTCTTGGATTAAAGTGTCTTGAAAAAACCTACACTATACAGTGGTACATTTTTGGGTAAAACCAAATAAAAAACAAATAAAAAGAGCAAACTCACAGATGGGGGAACTCACTAAACGCCATTTTGAATTTTTCGTTCAAAGCTAGTACATCCTAAAAGTTGTGCGGGCATTTATAAATTTTAATTCAGTAATATTTCTTAAAATAGTTAATAAGTTCTATAATTTATTTATAAAAATTCTAATTCACTTGAGGGTAATTTTTTTACTTTCTAAAGTTACATCAATTAGCCTTCAGATATCTATTTAGGTTATTTGGATACGAAACTCGTTTAAGTTCAACAGTTTAGAGCTAGTTTCATAGACTCAGCCATCCATTCAAGCAATTATTAAGATTGGTATACTTCGGTGTTTTGTGGAAGATGTTTAGTATTTATTTATAAATCGTTTCAATCAGTACTAAGATAAGCTTAATTACCCAGAATTCTTCACATAAGTAGTAAGTTTCTATTAAATGCGAAACTAGGGGGGTGTCACTCACAACGAAAATATTTTATAGTTACCTAGACATGATTCAAAATACCGAAGGGAGCTATTGAATATTTATTTATTTATTTTATTTTATTTTTATATAAAATGATGTTTAAATACCTCATTTTAAAGTATTATGAGGATACAAAAGTACTTTTAACGACATTTATACTTAAAGTTAATTGTGATTACGTTTTAAATTTAACTCCCATTATCATGTGAATGCCGACAAGTATCAATGTCAATATCAGGTCCCACTTTAATTTTATGCCTATATTTAATATAACGTTGTGTACATTCTTTAATTTATGAATGTTTAAATAACTCATTTTAAAGTATTATGAGGATTCAAAAGTACTTTTAAGGACATTTATACTTAAAGTAATTGTGATTACGTTTTATATTTAACTCGTATTATCATGTGAATACCGACAAGCATCAATGTTAATATCAGGTCCCACTTTAATTGTATGCCTATATTTAATATTAGGTTGTGTGCATTTTTTTTATTTATTAACATGTTTATTAATATACATATACGAAGAGATTCGAACGCAAAACGCGACAAACGCCATTTTCGAAATCACGAAACTGTCCCTACAAAAAGGGTTGTATTTCAACACTCGACGACACCCTAAAATCATGTGTTACATACTATGATACCAAATAGTTTCTTTTGATTTCCATTAAAAGCAGCTTTCATTCGAAGTCTAAATTTAATATATTCGGTGTTTTTATTGTTCACGGTCTCAATTTAAACTAATTGTATCTATCGCGCTTCGCGTCCGAACCCTCCACACACATATACATACATACACTATCACTAATTGACAATCATCGAGCTGAATCTTTTAAGGGAACTGCAAAGTAAAAGGGCACTGATAGTATATGCTGATACATATATTGTCATTAATAATTATATATATATATATATATATATATTTGGGCTACTTGAAAAAATTGATTTATTTAACTGTCCCGTATGCTACTCTTGGACTTGCAAAAACACACTCCATTGCCATCGAGAGATTCCGTGATCTCTAATCGGCCTGGTCGATCGGTAGATCTCGACAATAAAACGGAAAAGAGACAGAAATGTCTGTAAACACCTGAGAAGACACGTATATGTCGAAATATTTGATTTAAATAAAAGAACATAATAAATGTTTCATTTATTGAAAAAGTCTGGCATCGCTTATCTGGTTTTTAATCTGATTACGTGTGTACATATATATATATATATATATATATATATATATATATTAGAAGTTGTTTCTCTTTGGAAGCGTTGATTATTATGAATAAGTATATTTTGAGACCCAGACAACGCGTAAATAT
Organism: Sepiola atlantica; assembly: GCA_963556195.1. Taxonomy (NCBI): domain Eukaryota; kingdom Metazoa; phylum Mollusca; class Cephalopoda; order Sepiida; family Sepiolidae; genus Sepiola; species Sepiola atlantica. The sequence continues at coordinate 84,384,927 of OY744541.1, forward strand.
TTTTTTAAACCGTTCTCTATTAAATATTTATTTATTTATTCATGTTCTCTCTTACCATATACACGCCTGCATGGAAGCCCCCCCCATCCTAACGTATCATTTTTATCTTTCATTTTTGTATCTTTTATTTTTTAAAAGTTTTAATATTTGTTTTTACTCATTCTTTTTTATTATTTTTGTAGTTTTTATTCTTAATGGTTTATTGTTTTTTAGTTTTTATTAGTTCCTGGTTTTCAGACGTGCTCCATCACATTGCACCAGTCATTTGCGTTTTGATTGAAGAGACTACAATATCGCAATTTTTTGCTCCTGGACAGAATTGCGTGCCGTGTTCAAACCATAGATATCACATGGCTGTTCACTTTGATAATATATATATATATAACGACATTTAGAAGTGAAAAATACAGAAATAGCACCAAACTGTCTTAATGTGTATATGGAAATCAAAATATTAGCTCTAATATCTATTGGGCAAGCTTAAAATTAGCTTCGCCTTCAAATATAAATATCAGAAACATTAAATGATATCTTGTTATAGATAAAAAGTATAAACCATAAATTATTCTTACAATGAAAATATTAAATTATAAACTACAAAAATAATTAACCTATTAAGCAAAAAACAGAATTCATAACTGCAAACAAACAAACAAACACTTGATTAAGTAATACACAATGGTAGAATAGAAAACTAAATTAATAACAATCAAGCGTGACTATTGTCAGTTAGTAAACAATAAAGTAACAATTGTTGAACCAAAATTTAATAAACAATTGTTACGGGGTCTCTTCATTCTCTTTTCTTATCAATGCTGGTGTTCCTCAGTTCTCTATTCTAGTTCCAACACTGTTTCTTCTATATATAAATGATCTTCAAGAGAATACTTTTCAGAAAATTAACATCTATGCTGATGATACTACTCTCTGTTCTGGTGTTGCTTCTCGCCCATCTCCCTCGGATCAGTCGAAATAGGAAGCTGATTTAGAAGTTTACCTGGTTTCAGTTGTGGATTGGAGGACGAAATGGCTGGTTTCATTCATTCCAGTTAAGACCCAGCTCGTTTCTTCTAATCGTAGTCGTGTTCCTTTTCTTCTTGATGTTCTGGATGGTTAAGCTCTTGAGGAGAAATCGACTCTGAAACTTCTTGGTCTTTCTCTCCCATTAAATCTTTCTTGGAGTTAATACATTAGACCCATTGCCTTTTCTGCTTCTCGTAAAGCCAGTTCTCTCTATCGTTCCAAACACTTTCTCACACCTGAGACTATTCTCTATCTCTACAAATCCACAATCAGACCATGTATGGAGTACTGTTGTCATATTTGGGCTGGTGAATCTCTGACCCATTTGAGGTTCTTTGTCTGTAATTTGATTGGCCATACCATTTCTTCTTCTCTGCACCCTCTCTCTCTCACAGACGTGATGTTGCTAGTCTCAGTAAATGCTATTATGGCATGTGTTCTACAGAATTATTTGATCGATTCCCCGCTTCTTTTGTTCCAGCTCGTTTGACTTGTTGGTCTAGTGGTCTCCATGAATACGCTGTTTTGATAATTTATTGTAATACAGCTTCCTATTCAAGTAGCTTCTTTCCAAGAACCGCTGGCTTGTGGAACTCTCTTTCTGTTGACTAAGGCCAATAGGCATCTCCTGTCTTTGCGATAATCATATTTGTTCTTGTTCGCTCCTTACATCAAATGGTTTAATGCCTTGTCTGGAGCGATTTCCATAAAAAAGGAACAAAGATAAGTTTCTATTACCTAGCGAATAATAAAATAAATAACATTAAAAATATAAAAAATTATATTAATTATTGTTTCAAATAAATAAATATACATAGATAGATAACTCTCATCTGTTCCAGTATGGTCTTGTTTGATACCAAATCACACATGACACACGACTTTCGACAACCGGTAAAAATCGTAAAACTGCGGTAAAGCTTTAAAGCTAAGTGCATTATATATATATATATATATATATTGTATGCTATCTGCTCATATGCATATAATCTATTTCCCAAGTTTACGAATAAATATATGAACATAAATCGTAATTAGGGTGCGACCGTAGAATTGACGTAAGGGCTGAATATAGAGTGTAAATCATTTGTTTTATGAAAAGTCGTAATGCCTTAATTCACTTGCAATACAATATCCTTATTCAATATAATCGCCATCAGCTTTAATAACGTCCTCGAGGTGGCATCTGAATCATAAATCATATCATTTAAAGTTGTATCCGACAAAGCTTAGAATTCTAGACAGATGCTTTTCATTTTCCGAAAAATATCGAAGATGTGAGAGTGGCATGGCAACAATGATGTTGATACAAAAATTGGTTTCCATGACTTTCGGAACTGCTCACAATTTGGGAATTTTACTTTTTTGTCAATGGGTTTTCTGACTTATCCCGATGCAAACAGCGTACGTTCCTTCTTCACGTGTAGATGACTAATTTAGATTATTACTTCTTAAGCTAGGGGTAATTTACAAAGAAAGCAATATTAGTTAACGTCATAGTTTTCACAATTGTCCTTTATTTTTTGTATAAACATTGTCGAAATTTCAAATCAATATCTCATGACGGACTCTCCTTGGCCTCTGTTTATGTCTGTCTCCTTGGAAAATAGCGTTCCGAATGTTGTGTGAATTCTTCGACGATCCATTAATCTTAAATTCTATTTACTCTTTCCTTCTCTCTCCCCTACCCTCCTTCTTTATTTACTTTAGGTCATGTGATCTCTGAACACTCTCCTCTTATTTCTTGCGTAAGTGAGATTTCAAATTCAAAATCTAAGCGTAAAACGGCAAGAATTAAAAAGTTCCAGAAAACAAACATTAAAAAACAAACATAAAAAATTTAAAAAGTTAAAATTAGAAAACTAACCCCCCCCCCCGCTCGAAAACGAAAAAGAAAAAGGGGGAAGATTATAATTGCGTATTAATATTTAGTGTCAATAAATCCATAATAAGTTAGGAAACAATTACTTTGTCATATTGAACAACAAGAAAATAATCGTTTCATAACTAGGGTTGCGTCTAACAAGTCCACGCTAGTTAGATTAGTATCGATCGTGATCTTAAATCATACCTCTTTAAAGAAAGTTATCGATTTCCTAACCGTTGTTGTTGTGAGAGAGACATAGCCCCGTTGTCCCATTAAAGGTCGGGAAACTTAGTCTGAAGGGAGTGTAAGATGAAAAGCCCGATCAGATCGCACATAATCGCGTTATCATAAGATCTCCTCGGCATATCAAAATGGTCTTCTGGGTTGGATTATTTAACTTAAGTGCTGCTATCACAGAAGAGGAGCGAGTTTTTTTCATGGAGGACAGTTTTTATTTCTACATCGCTGATTTCTTTGAATGTTTTGGCGAAATTAAAGGCTTTGTTGGGTATATCTCTGTTGATGGAGGGATAGATGTCTCTGATGTCAGACTGTGAATCGACATTGTTCTTTATTAGGAATAACTGTGAACAAGTAAATGCTCGTATGGAGATTGATTAAAAGTAGTAGATCTGTGTGGTTCTTAATGTGTTTATTTATTTTTCTAATTATATGCTTACTAGCTAATCCCATTTCGCCTTTGGCTAGGTTTATGAGTCTACATGTGGGCGTACTACAAAAATTGGGTGTGTAATCTTTCAATGTAAGGAAGACCTCTTTTGGGGCTAGTTGCTTGGCTCTGTAGTCAATTCTAAGGCTAACTGCTAAGTTCGTTGTTTCTTCATTAATAGCTATACGTATGATCTAATGAGCTAATTGATATTTGTTAGAGATGTTATATATCGCTAGTTTCTCGTATCTGTCTTTGTTAACGTTATAAATGTTTCTGGTCTTAAGTGCGAAGTATGTTATCATTAGATTTAACGGTATTTTTAAATCGGAGGATATGTTTCTCTGAAAAATGTTATCATGTCGTGTGAAACGGCATCCAGCAAATCTCTTTAAAAGTCGTTCATTTGGGCGACCTTTTTTGGAGTATTTATTGGATCTAAGGTCGTAGAATTTTGTGGCGTTCGTGTCTTCTGTATTGCTGTCGGTGAAATATTTTAGATCTCATGCGTCGCATGACGTCTTCCATCTTAGGTATAAGTGTTTTTAGGAAGAAAGTGTTCCTGGGCGTCGGGATGTCTTTGACTGAATATTTGAGTTATTGTTTACCCATTCTTTCGGTGGCCCTTCTTAAGTGTTAATATAGTTAAAGATTTATTTCTTAGAGTGCTCAAACGTGTCATCGATTTGTGAAAAGATAGAAGCAGTATAAAGTATTTAGAAATCGGTCTCAACGGGGCTATACAGTGTTTCGGGGTATGTTGTAAATAAATCAATAAAGAGAAAAAAACAAATTAAATACAGTAATAAATCAAAAAACGAGAGATTTTACCGGTTTTATTCGAATCAACGAAAGTCTTCAGAAAGAAGTTGATCCGAATAAAACCGGTGAAATCTCTCGTTTTTTATGATGTATTACTGTATTTAATTTGTTTTTATTTTGTCTTTTTCACACATCCTGTCCTCACATCATTACATTTTATGATACATGAGTGTGTTGGATCCGTGAAGGATAGAGGAATTACTGTAGGAAATCTTAGTCGGAGAGTTTAATGTAAAAGTAGAGTAAAGTTAAAAAGAAATAACTCAAGCCAACAATCCAGTCATTTCACGTTATAATTTATTTCTTCTCGTCAAAACGAGACTCATTAGACGTGTGGTTATGACTAATGGTTTCTGACTGAAAGGTGAGAGCGATCACGCCGACCTATGACTCTTTAAGGAGGGAGGCAGAAAAAAAGGGGAAAGGGAGAATATGGACAGATGTGTATACTATTCGCCCAAGTAGCCGGAGGTGTATCTGGTTATCACCTCGGGACCCGGGAGAATGTCAACCACCCCCACCTACACTAACTACAATAGATTACCAGTGACCCGTTGGATCAGAACAACTATCACTATTTCTTCCATTCTGATTTAATTCGAAAATTATTAAATTGTAATGTATCTGTTAAGACATCCTTCTTGCATAACTAAAAATAATAAGGCTCTTTACTTTCATATTATTTATGTGGATAATCTAGAAAGAAAGCGACCTATAATTGTTTTATCTAATTTGCGTACCTGCCATGGATGTGTACAAGCATACTGTCTAAATTAGCTGAGGAGAGAGAGAGTTACTCTCTAAATCTTCACAGATGCTTTAAAAATATTAATCTACGCACAGAGAGACAAGGCGAAAGAAATCCGTAGATAGCAAAGTGAGAGATGTATGAATTGTTTCACTTAGTTATAAATCACGGCTAATTAGAAAAATTCTAACCATTTGTTTTTTTTTTTTCAAAACAGATTTATTTTTCCAACATAACCCAATCCCAGAACTAAGATACATTTTAGCATTAATATTGCGTTTTTAAGATATATATAAAAATGTCACATTAAACATAATACTAACACTAAGTCTCTCACTCATAGTATTGTCAATAAACCAGTGTTTCTTTTTGCATAATAGTTTTTTGTTTGTTTGTGTTTAATGGAAAATGCTCCAGACAAGGCACGAAGCCACTTGATGTAAGGAGCTAAAAAATACTACTTTAAGTTAAAAACAACTAACCAACGATAAGTGTTTGATGGATAGACTCTGAACCAGAAAACGGCAATTCTTCTCATTTTATCAGAAATATATCTCATTGAATGTGAGGACTAAAGGACAAAATAAGGGAAGCGAGAGTTACGAGGCTGCGAAACGTAAACTCAAGGTCCTCTTTATACTCTCCTAGTTATTTATATGTTAACTATCTATGATTATGTTTTTAATGTATTTGGGAGCACGTGCATGTGTAAGTATGGTTATCTTTATCTAGCAAAAAAAAACGTATGCATCGTCTGTGTGGGTTAGCAACTCATATCTATGTGTGAAGCTCTCGAAATATAGATCCATTCATGCAACAAGGTCAGATATAAACTAGTGCATCCACAAATGTTGTTTGGCTTTAAGTTTCTCCACAACCCTCACACGCACCCTATACCTCCGCCCCCGCCCGCTAAATCCACTCATTAATGATGTGACCTTTCTAAAGTTTGCAGTTGACCTTCGCGTCTTATACGTTTACACTTAACATTTAATTTGACTAAAACGAAAAATGTTGTGTTTTAAGGTTCATCCATTTAATTTTATTTCGACGGACAATGAGTACTCCCTCTTCCTCATTTATGTTGAATGAATATTTCCTACATTTCAGAATTATCAACGGCAACGTCACAACAAATGAAATCGCACACAGTTGTCGTGACTACAAAAGCGGATATAGCAACTTAGAAATACATTTTTTTTTTAAATTCGCTCGATATTTTCTTTAAAAGGTTCGCAAAGAGTTAAATGCTTAAAATCGAAAAGTATCAACATTAGCAAAGCACTAAATACATTCAGACACACTGATAGTATTAACACATCTGAATTTCTTCAACAATCACAGCACACCGTTGGTGGTAATCCTAGAAGATTCTTGATGTCGATTACAAAAGAACAGTGTGTGTTTGAAAGAAACTATCTGAAAGGACATCAAATACGAGTCTTATGTAGTGAATAAATGTCATCTTAACCCAGAAAAGGTAAATGGTCCACAACACAAAGTTCGTGGAACGCAGAAATGGATGACGGAAATTTTAATACCTCAATCCTCAGATCTACATCCTTTGTACTACTATGTATGGAGCGTAGTTGAGAAAAGGGTTAATGGGCACCCTCATAAGACTAAATAATCCCTAACAGTTAATATAGTTAGAATAATGTCCAATATAAAAAGGACCACCTGATCATAGAATGTAGGCGATTCATACTTCAGATAAAAGCCGTTATCGAAGCTGAAGCAATCTTTAATGAATAAAATTGCAAAACAATAATTCTTATTCTCAAAAACGTGTTTCAATAAAAATACATTATAATCTGTTTGTGAAAGATAATTTTGTTTAGGTATAAACCTGTCCTCAAATACATTACGCATCCTCAACATACATGTTTTTGAGGCCTGTTAAGAAGGGTATTAGACTATCGAAGGTAACCTCAATAGAAACTTGAGAAGAAAAACAGAAAGTTTATGATTTTTATAGATTGTCCTAGCGTGTTTTTCTGTATAACAACTGAAAATTATGTTTTTGAATTTTTTAGATGATACTTGATAATTTGTATCATTTGGATTTTTTGCAAGGGCCCTTGGCGTAACGAATAAAGTATTAAGTAAAATTCAGTTCTAAGTGACACTCTTATGAAGGTTGAAGGTTCAATCCTCAGTGCGGGCGATACTAAGAATACAATTGCGATTTAATCAAGACTTTTACCAGGTCGTGGCTGACGGAACGAGAGTATGCTACCCCCGTGGAGTAAATAAAAGGTTCCGTTCAAAATTCCGTACAGATTCCCGAGTTCGACAGAAAGATTCCCGAGTTCGACAAGATACACCTGAAGTAGGTCGGAGGTTACATCAACCGAAACGTTGTGAGAATAACACTCATGATGAGAACAGTAATCCGGATAATCCAAATGATAAACCAGAAAGTAGTATTCAAAGTGTAGTATCTGTTCTGATGATACTACACTTCATCTTTTCTCTCTTCGGTTAATGAAGGAGAAATTTTTAATGTTTGTTCCAATCGAGAATGACCATTTGGGGGGGAGCTGGATTTTCTCCACATTAAAACTGATCTTGTGTCTAACTCTGCCCTCTTGGGGAGGCAAGTAAATAGGAACCTTTGATATATACCCAGTCTGTTAGTAAAAAAGGAACCACGTGTTTGGGTATCTTCCTGACGTTTTACATATCCGAATTTGCGTAAGATATCTTATGACATATAACTAATCCGTGTAAATCGAACGATTTAGTCTGAGGCACAAGGCCATTTATTATGCTGCGCACTCTTCCCTCTCACCTGTGCTATAGCATATGCCTTGTTCACTTTTCTAATTACCATGATAATTGAGAGGAAATGTGAAAATAAATATAACTTTCTTTTAGTACTGACAGACATGCAATTACGAACTGAGTTGCGATCGATGTAGATGCTTTCTCTTTTATAATCATTGACATTTTGTAGATAAATCTGACAGTGCTTTATTGGGCAAAGTTTACTCTGATCTTGGAACTGTCGTTGTAGCCAAGTCTATATATATGATAATCAGTTATTGGATTTATAGAGGTGATCAGAAATATGTCCATCACTGTTTGCAACATTAATAACAACTTCTTCTGCTTCTAATTCTTCTTCTTCCTCCACTTCTTCTTTTAATTCTTCTTCTTCTTCTTCTAATTCTTCTTCTTCTTCCTCCTCTAATTCTTCTTCTTCCTCCTCTAATTCTTCTTCTTCCTCTAATTCTTCTTCTTCCTCTTCTACTTCTTCCACTTCTTCTTCTAATTCTTCTTCTTCTTCTTCTTCTAATTCTTCCACTTCTTCTTCTAATTCTTCCACTTCTTCTTCTTCTTCTTCTTCTAATTCTTCCACTTCTTCTTCTTCTAATTCTTCTTCTTTTTCTTCTAGTTAGTTGCTTATATTTACTTTACTTGAATTCTTTTACTAGCACCTTGAGTTTCTCTTATCGTTGTCTATTTTGTTAGATAGTGATAGAGAGATACCAAAAGCTCCGATTGGTCGATGAGTTTCATTCGAATATCACGTGTTCGAACAGAATGACATTTTCAAAGTGTCAGTAGTTGACTAATCAGTTTCTATTCTTTTGAATTTGAGTGACAATGAACTCCCTAAATTTCGATACTCTCGGCGCGCTTTCAGTGGATACCTGAACAGTACTTTCCCTTTTTTAGACTTTTCATCCTCCTTGATCTTTTACGATCGTTTTATATGATACAACTGCGTCTGGTCCAACCGTTTGTTTGTGGGGGGGGGGCTCAGATTATGGGATTTCTGACAGTTCTAGTTCCTTTGAATTTGTCTAATGGTCTTTCTTTATTTTTGTTCTATTATTATTATTATTATTATTATTATTATTTCTCACACAAGTAATTAAGTCACTTCTCACTGACAAAAACAGTCGTGTTCCCTGGAGCCCGAATGACAAAAGTACCCCCTGATTTCCAACACCTTCCTTTTTTTCGATTAGTGTTGCAAAGTTATTTGCGTTATCACAACAGCCGTTTACGATTTAATCCTTTTTGGTAACGACCGTTGATTTTTTTTTAAATTTGTGTGACAATATGCCTTCTCGGGATTTCAGTACTTTCCGTGCTCGCCCAGTGGAGGTCTGAATGGTGTTCTCCCTCTTCATCTTTCCACCTTCCCCAACCCTTCACGAACTATTTATGTCGAGCTATTCCTACATATCTACCTTCGCAGTTGCAGATCTATTTGACTCGTGCAATTTTCCTTTCTGTATTCTCTAGTTGAATTTACCTAGCTGTATTATATTTCAATATATGCTTATGTGGCTTGGTTTCCGGTCATTTAATAGTTCAGTTGATTTCATGTGTGCCGTGTTTAGTATGTTGCCAATTTGACTCCAATTTCACCAAGTCTAAATTTCCGTTATTTCAAAATGTTATATCTTCTACGTATTTTCTCCCTTTTCACTTTCATGTTCTTTTAATTTCTCATTTTCTCCTTTCTCTTCTCTAGTACGTTTTGATTGTGTTTATTTTTAATTCCTGTGTTTTTCAAGTTTCTCTCTCTCTCACCTCGTCTAATTTATTTCTATCTCACTATTTAGCTTGGTTTTTCAAGACGAAAACGCCATCTTTCAACTTTTCTAATTTCCTACATTTGCTTTTCTTCTTGCCGCTTGTTTGGATTTCTAATTATCGCGAAAGAAAGAATTTCAACGGAATGCAAATATATTGAGACTTGCGAAAATCGCACTAAGATAAGATTGTTGATTTTGGCCTCGTTCTGGAAGTTGGAAATCTTATCAAATGTATTTTTATTTTAGTCTGTAGTTGATAACTGAAATATGACACGGATCCATGTTTCACTCTGGTCGATAGTTGAAACATACTTTGAATGATAATAACCATATTTTATCAGTTGTGTCAAAGGCAAATATAATAAGTTGTTAAATGAATCAAAAAGTTATTTCGAGGAATGCAAATGTTATTGTAAGAATAATTCGGGCTCTAATAATACCTCTTCTACATTATTGTACTCAAGATGGGCATTTAGATGTGCTATTCAAACTATACGGTGTATAAAGAAATGAATGAAATCAATAGAATAAATAACTTTCTTAATTTTTTAAATAGCTTAGAATATTGAGGTGTAATTACTTTCTTAGTAAAAAGACTGAGGGAAATTCAATTAATGTGATGTCTGAATATGGAATATTTTTTAGTACTCACCGTACTAGAAAATTAAAGAAAAACTAGCGGGGGTCGTGCCCCGGCGTTGTCCGGGAAATTTTAGGAAACCAAGAACGCCAACCACTTTATTTACTTCTTTCCCATGATAGGAAGATGTGGCACAATGCCGGAAGGCGGAAGTAAAAGCCAACGCCCCAGTAGAAGAACGGCAATCTCCAGAATTAAGTTGATCGGAAAGCCCCTTGTCGCAAAAAATGTTAGTCCTTTATCCACGATATAAAAAGATTTCTACCAATAATCGGGGCTACTTACTGACTTGTTTGCTTGGCCGCACTAAGTAGGTGTTTTTTTAGAGGGGATTCGTTTTTAATTTACATTTGAACAAAAGGATAAAATGGCTGACTTGTGTACGAATGAATTGAAATGTATTATGGTGGAATTTAATTTCGTAACGAAATATATTTTCGGCGGGATACACACTTTTTGCTTGGTAACAGTCGCGATTCCCATGCAGTAAATTGACCTGAAAATGCTGTAAGGATTCTTTTTCTCTAATATGCTAAGTTTCTATCCATTATATAAAAAAATATGTGTAAATAGAACAGTGTGTTATAATAAAATGAAACGAGCATTGAATTTAAAAACAATAAGAACAAATATTGATTAATGAGATGTTATTTTACATGGCAATATGCAAATTAGTAAACCAGAGAAAGTCGATTGTATATACGTTGTTAGTATGCAGTAAAACTATCATGCTATAAACTTTTGATATGTTCATAGCGTAGGATTGGTATAGCGTAAGATAAATTAGATGACCTTCAAAATACTTATTCATTTAAAGATATAAGAAAATGAGTATAAGTTTGGCCAACTAAAGTAATATTTTATGGGGATAATTAAAGAAACTATAAGCAAACAAAAGTAATTATTAGCAAAATGAACATTGATCAACGCAAACAGATATTAAATGCTTAAATAGTGTTTTTTTAATTGCTAATAGATACTGCATGTATATCACTGCACTAAAATGATTGAATAGCCTCATTATTCTCAAAATCATGATTTCATTGGGTCTTTTATGTATTGCCGAAATTTGTATCCTGTTTTCAGTTCCATTTTCTTAATGAACATGTTTCTTTGTAGAGCAAAGTTATATCGTAGTTATTAAAGCAACTATTTTTTCCAAGAATGTTAGAAATTATTCTGTATTTCTTTCTGAAAATTTAAAAAGTGTGTACGTTTGTTAGTATATCGACAAAAATATCTTTAAATATAAAGAAAATGTAGTCCCACTCTTGAAACATCGTTTAAATTTGAATATATTTAGAAGTTTAGAAAGCCAAATAAACAATACGGTTCTTTTTTAAACATTATTTTTTTTAAATTTGAATTTTCGACGCAAAGCGTCCCATTTATAAGTAATAGACATTTTTTTGTTTACTTCCTACTAATGGCATATTGGTAAATAGTAATAGAAGCCCGCTCGATGTTGTTGACGGTTGGGGTTCAATTTTGATATGTGAGGCACGCGCTGGCGACGCTTGTTGAAATAGTGAAAATGTAGTCCCACTCTTGAAGCATTGTTAAAATGTGAATGTATTTAGAAGTTTAGAAAGCCAAATACACAATGCGGGTGTTTTTGTTTTCAAAATAAATCATTATTCTAAAAACTTCAATTTTCAGCACAAAATGTTTGAAAAGAAAACGTTTTCTGTTTTTTCTATATTGCTTTCTTCTATCATTCTATTATTCTATCATTCTATCATTCTACCATTCCATTATTATATTCTATTATTCTATCATTCTATCACGTTGTATCCTCTCTCTCTTTTTTTCGACCTATTTTCTATTCTTTCTTTTCCTCCATCCATCTTGTTTTAACTATGAAGAATTGTAGCCAGCCTTAATTTAAGGTCAGTCATTCATTGGTCATTTGTTCTGTTCGATCACAGTTAATGTTGGCATGTCCACTTTCATCGCCTTCGGGGATAAAGAATTAGAATTCTATCGGAGATAATCGCTAAAGAAAAGATAAATCATTTGTGTTACAACGTCATGCTAAGAACAACTGCACTACTATTTTTTTTCTTACATGTTATACTTTATTTTATTTTTGCTAGCAAGATCACCTGGCAATGTCCCGGTCATATACTTTATTTTTGTCAAAATCTATGTTTGTATAAATGTATAAAACTAATCATTTGTTGAATTAATTCAACTATTGAAATAACCTTTAAACTAGTTCATATAAATCAGTTTTATAATCCTGTTATAGTTTGATGTTGATCTACCCTATTTCGGGTGTAAATTGACTCTTCCAAATATTATGAAGAGAGTTACTACTAAGTGTCGTAGCAGTGGTGGTGGCAGTCATAGCCACAGTATCGGACGCAGACTATCTGTAACATACTATTCTGTACTTCTGTAAGTACACTCTAGTTAATTTAGCCACCGTGTTGTCTAAATTATTACCAGCCCTTCAAAGTAACAACACTGGCGACAAGGATTTGAAACCTATATCCCATAACACTGGAGACAAGGTACTCGGACATATTTAGACCAACATTCTATTCGAACGTATGTCGCATAACTCTGGCGACAAGAAATTCGGATTTATTTGGACACGAAAATAACCCGGACTTATGCTGCACACAACCCTGGCAACGGAAACTTGGATGTATGTCTACAATTGGAATATTGTATTTAAAAACAGACTTTGCTTGTATGCTCTGGATATTTGTAAACAACAGAGCAATAAGTTGAAATAAAACTGAATGTTAACAAGTAAAGTGTGTAAATTCTGCTAACATAACACTATAACGTCGCGAAAATGATTTAAGAGAAATTGTCGTTTTCTGAGTAAAACAAAACAATTTTCAAATAAAAAATAATCCAACATAATTGTCTATAGATGTTTTCGTTTATCAGAAACCCGTGAGTAATTTTTGTAGGAACTTATCTGTTTCTTTTGACTCCCAATAAGAAGAACTACAACCGTGTGTATATATATGAACGGAATAGTCAGATTAATTGAAGTGACGGGAATAAATGGAGGAATTCAAAAATGCCGTTTTAGAAATTTTCAGGCATAAGCAAGATCAGCAACTGAAATTGCAGAAAGAACAAGCATAATATCAAAAGAAAATGGGTGCTGAAAAATACAATTTCAGAAACAACAAGCGGAATATCAAAAGAAAATGGATGCGAAAAAAATTTAATTACAAAATGAACAACAGAAAAAAAACTTCGAATGGAAGAGAAATTCCAAGAAATACAGGAAAAACAGCTGCTACAAATAAAAAAAAATATGAGCAAATGTTTCTTCATACAACACAGGAACGGAAAAAAATGTTTGAATCATAGAATGGGTATCGAAATGATAAATATAAAAGTGGGTTTTAATAAAAACACTCTTTGGAACACTATAGATAATTTTAACTACGATCCTTACAACGAGGTCACGTTTGCTTCGTATAGCAGACGATACGAGGATATTTATAATACATACTGTGCGAATTGAAGCGATTTTCTAAATGTTCGTTTGCTTTTCAAGAAATGTGGTATGGTTAAACATGCCAAATTCGTAAATGTAAAATGAAAATTATGGAAATTGCAAGAACGTACGTGAAGCTGTGGTTCTAAAATATACACATGTTAGTTCGTACACCCAAGTTAATAACAATCATGCACTTGCCATTTGCAATGAGTCTTACAATATGAACGACGGTATATTTGGTTAAAATATTGTAATAGACATTAATCCACTCGATGTGTAATGTGAAATGTGTAATAACAACCAGAAGATTTAATGGTAAGCACAATGTTGCAAAATAACAACTTATGTTTAACTAATCGTTTACAATTGGTATTGTGCTTCGCCATTAAGTATTCTTAAAAGTGTTGATTTTTCGTGGATAAGGAAGCCTTACCCAAGTAAAAGGTAACATTTTAATGTGTCTGCAATGAATTGTTAATTGTATTTCAGGTAATAACCGAGAAAAGCCAGTTTCCACATTCGACTGGCAAAGAGACAAAGAGGTTGTCCTCCAGCTGTCAGTTTCAGTCTCCATTTTTATCGTTGACTTCTTTCTGATAACGGTCGATAGTTTTCATTGGAATTTCAGTGACAATAAGCCCTCAATATTCTAGTACTATTTGTATTATGATGATTATGATGATTATGATGATTATTATTATTATTAGTAGTAGTAGTAGTAGTAGTAGTAGTAGTGGTAGTAGTAGTAGTATGTTTTTCCTCTATAAACACACGAATGATATTTCTGTTCGGTTATATTATTAAAAACAATCTATCCTTACTTATAAATGTGTAAAGCCTTGAGGCCAACGGACTCACTATTACGTTACAACGTGGTTCACACCTCTGCAAATTACAAATCATTTTGTAGAAGACGATTAAAAATCTGAAACTACCTTCGCTTGATTGAACTTTAAGATGGAATAATGCGCTCCAATGGCGTTGAGTTGTATAGTTGCATCGAACATAAAATAAATAAAACCGTTAAAAGAAGACGTAAATTGTATAAAATAACTCGTTCACACGCACACCATAGTTGCCCTGGAAACAACTCATTAAAATTATGATGGCTATTAAAAACATATCGAAGTAGCAATGCAAAATTGATGTGGTCTTGTTTGCTTGCTTGTCACCGTGCATACGTCACCTAGACATGGATGTTTCAGATGGTGGGAGGAGAAGCGAATAACGTAAATAATGGAAGGATGATGAGAGAAGTGGTGAGAGGAATGTAATACTCTAGATAATTGAAGGAGAGGGGATGAAGAGACAGTGAAAGCGAGAGTGAAATAGAAGAAAGTGAGGACATATTATGACATCACAATGTATTCTGACTTTGTGAAGTCCTCTTGATTTTGTAATTCTTATTAAAACATTATTATCAATCAATGTCAAAGTTTTAAAATGTTATACTTAAGTAGCTGTCGTTGCGCGGGAGTATTTTTATTTTATTCTTTATTTATTTATTTTTTTGTTATTAAATTTAAAAACATTAAAACTTCCGTGCGTTGTATATAATATTGTAAAACAAAAATTACACCTCGTCCCTCCTGCATGCGCTATCTATTTCAATCGAACTCGTGTCTCTCTGTAACTGTATTTAATTTTTTTTAGTTCAAAACCTTTTTATCACTTTGCTTTCCTCTCTTTTTCCATCTCCTCTTCCCCATCCTCCTCCTCCTCTTTAGCTAATAGGTAATATTAATGCTATTTACAATCGCTTTGCTTTCACTACCTCTTACTACTTCCCCAGTGAATAGATACTACTACTACTACTACTACTAATACGATAGGCATGAAAAGACAGTCATGGCTTAAAGGTCATGCTTCCTTTAATTCCCTTAAGTGGTTAGTAATTAAATGTTTAATCATAAACAAAATCAAGATTGTCAAAGATTGTCAAAGAGCAAATATAATGATGGTGTCACACAAAAAGATTTGTCTCAATTCCAACAAAATGCATGGCTTCATTTTCAAAATACTCCTGCCGTAATGCACTTCCCACCCATTTCGGTCACATTTTCTATGCACTGGTTAAACGATTCAATTACGATGGTCCACGAGTCCGTAGTTACGGCTTTCTTGGTAGTCTTCCCACCATAAAAAACGGGTCCGCTTGATGATACGCTTGAACTTGGGGAAGTAGGCATGATCTGGTGAATTAAGAGATGTTTACAGTACGATGATGTTCTTTTCAGTAAAGAACTTCCAGATGCTCAGAGCACCGCGAGCAGATGCATTGTTGTACAGAAGAAGAGAGGGAGGTGTAAACAAAAGTGCGTGCAAGATCTGTCATTTTAACAAAGCTAAGATTATAGGTAGATGCTTCAAACATATCATGCTAGATGATACCACAATGCGATATCATACTTTCGCCTATAGCCCACACAGCACACCTGGGCCTGTTACTTTTTAAACGCACTTCATTATATATATATATATATGACAAAAGGAAAAACAAATTAGACACAAGAATAAATCATCAGAAATGAGAGATTAACTTTTTTCGTTCGGATCAACGAACGTCTTCACAAAAAGTGAAGATTTTAAATTTATTGAATTTAATTTATTTCTCTGATTCCGCAATCTAGAAAAAAGAAATTATATTAAATCATGATTCTAAGATATTAAAAAAATATCGGGCAAGGATTAATAAACAAGGCAGTTTGTTTGTTTGTTTGTTTGTTTGTTTGTTTGTTTGTTTGTTTGTTTGTTTGTTTGTTTGTTTGTTTGTTTGTTTGTTTGTTTGTTTGTTTGTTTGTTTGTCTCTCTCTCTCTCTCTCTCTCTCTCTCTCTCTCTCTCTCTCTCTCTCTCTCTCTCTCTCTCTCTCTCTCTCTCTCTCTCTCTCAAAAGTAAGACTATGTCATGACCGAAAGATCCCGTAATGACAATTGTCATTCGATTTATCTTAAATGAGCCCTGGTCTAGTAAGCATTAGCTTTTAGATTATGTATGCTGATTGCGGCCATCTTGAGAGGAAAACCGAAAGAAAGCGTTCATATTTGATGTTTGCATTGTACAAAAGGATGAGATTTCTGGTGATTAAACGGTGGGTTACAGGGACGAAGAAAAAATTTGATGAGTAAGAAGAAGGGGAAGGTGAAATTGATGATTAAAAGATGAGAGGTTGAGGAGATGGAAAAAAGATAAAGGTATTTGTTTAATAAATGGCAGCATACACATTCTACACTAAAAAGAGCGTAATATTATCTAGATAAGTTAAACTCCTTAAGAATATGTTTCTGAATTTTGGGGATTGATAGTTTGGATTATTCAGACTACTGTTCTCATCTTGAGTGTTATCCCCACAACATATTGGTCGCTGTCACCTCTGGCCTTCTTTAGGTGTATCTTTACGAACTCGGGAATATTTCTGTCGAACTCGGGAATCTGGACGGAATTTCGAAGGGAACCCTTTATTTAATCCACGAGGGTAGCATGGCCTCGTTCCGTCATCCATGACTTGGAGAAGTCTTTAGTAATTCGCAATTCTTCGTATCGCCCGCACCGAGGATTGAACTTCAGATGACTATCACTTGGAACCAAATTTTACTTAGTACTATATCCACTGCGCTGCGGCTTCTTGCGGACCCGTAATACAAAAAAGGCCGCTACACTGGCGTGGCGATGTTTTCGATCAATAGTTATTAGAAACTAAGATCTCATCTGACGGAAAAAAAGTCTGATCTTTAACTCAGATGTTTATATTTGAAAAAGTGGCTCTTTATACATGTCTGTATTAATAATAATAAAAAATAATTACATAAATAGTTCTATTTACTATTGAGCACTATTTTATAAGTGCGGTCAAAATACTGTGGATTTTGATCCTTTGGATGTTTACTTCACCTTGATTACTAATATATATATATATATATATATATATATATATATATATATGCAAACATTGTTTAAAATAACAGAATTCGTCTGTATACTTATTGTATTAAAAAAATAATAATAAATGTCGCATACGTTCCACGAACGTTTTTGATTCTTCGTCGAATCATCCTCAGGTGTCAAAAGCAAATGAACAAAAAAAAACTGGAGAAAGAAGAGAATCCTGTTATTTTTAACAATGTTTGCATAAATGAGAAAATGCTGCCTAAATCCACTCACACACACATATATATATATATATATATATATATATATATATATATATAGGCAATGATAGAGAAATGCTTCATACTTTATTGATCTATCGATTTTATGTGAGTTTCCAAACATAGGAACTCTCTATTAATGTCCGGATATATTTTGATTAGCTATTGCATCTGATTGTTAAAATAGAAAATGGCTGGCTCGAGTATGGCCCGATTTGGACATTGCTTAGCGTAGGCAGAACAGAAGATTTCTTTTGTACGAAAACATTATTAGATTATTCAGCCTGTGGGGTATCAATGCACCCCAGGCGACCAGCCTCGACAATATTCTTTTGTTATGCGTATCTATATATTCTGTATTTTTGTTAAACAAAAAACATACAATTTTGGCTGCCAACAATTATAGATAGAGACACAAGTAAATGTATTATTGGTGCGCCGCAAGCATTTCATGAGTTCCTCTGACATTTCGAAAGTTCCAGCTAAATTCCATTCGTCTTGCAAAAGCTGATGTGAGTAATGTATTCTCATTAAAAGTAGAAATATTTGGTGCTTCTGCCTCGTTGTGTACATATGAAATATTTTCGTATTTAAATAAATGAGATGAAAGAGGGAGATGATTCAAACATTTTTTTCGGGGGGTCGGGGCAATGAAAGTGGGAGATAAATACATAATCAAATAAATCTTGTCAAATCTGAGTACTCATAAAACGGACGGAATCGATATGAACCTAAAAATGCTGTTGTTTTTAAATTAGAGATGAGGGCCATTCAATTGATTTTTTGCAAACACACAGAATTATTTCAGGTGCCGAGACCTGCATCTGTGGCGCTGAGATGAGACTTATCCGAGACCAAATTAACAGCCATCCCCCTCTAAAAAAGTATGAATTATTTCCTCCTTTCTTCTAAATTAAAGACGAAAATATTTCATATGTACACAACGATGCAGAAGCACAAAGTATATATCAACATAATAGATTCGCAATGAGATAACATTTTATATATATATACTAGCTGACTTCGCCATCTCGCTATCGCTTCGCAAAGTGGGCTACTTGAAATACTTGAAACCAAAGTGTTCAGTTTTAACATTTCATTCATACGTTTGTTGTAACTACGCATTAACATGCGACATTAACAGAGAGAGGAAATCAATTCGCTGTGTGTGTGTGTGTGTGTGCGTTCGTGTATGTGTTTGCGTGTGTCCGTCCGTGTTTTCTTTATCTTTATTTATTGAAATCAATTAAAACATGTGACGGTGGTCGCCAATCGGAGGAATCAGTTTGACATGCTTTTCTCTTCCTCTATATGGCGTCGCTAATAGGAGAGAGTGAGAGGGGTGGGGCCAATTGGTCAAGCTTCTCTCCTTTCCGGACTATTTCTTATGCCCCGTGTATTTTTTCATTGCCGTTGTAAAGCCACGATCTTTCTCTCTAACTTAAATTATTCCCCTAGCAAATATCTTAAGAAAGATTTAATAATGTATCCTTTTAGTATTAAATTACTTTAATTATTGTTAATATCGACACAAATATGGAATATATATGGAATAAACAGAACGATAAAATTACGAATGAATGACACCAAACATTAATTAATTATGAAGTGTTTAAAAAATAGTTATGCAAATTAGGCATGGAAAGAGTTCTTTGTGTCTTTTGTCTTTATGATATATATATATATATATATATATATATATATATATATATATTATTTAAAATAGTATGTTGCATTATTTATTTAAATAGCTGTAACCCGTTTTGATGGTAATATATGAGTGATAAATGAAAAAAAATCTTTCACATTTATTAATTTAGATGACACAGCCTCTGTCATATACGGCTATAGTCATGCTGATACACCAGTTTAAGTTAGATCACCAAAGTTAAGCGACGTCTAGCCTGGACAGTACTAAATGAGTGACTATTTGGGAAGACGAGGTGCGTTATGTAATATCTCTTTGAATTCATATTAATCTACAAACCAATCGTATACGAAACACCGTACGATTTCGGCATAAAATGACCCAACGATGGCTAACATACCGTCAAACCCAACAGCAAACTGATTTAGTACATAAGAATTATAGAAAATGTTTACCAATAAGAAAATTATTTAGAAATTAATTAATAAATGCTCTTTTCTTTATTAGTTGTTTTATTTACAGAACACCAAGCGTTTTTTTTGTTTTTTTTTTGTTTTTTTTTTGTTTTTTTTGCTTGTCTAATTTCGAATTCGATCATTTTGGTAAAATATTTCATTCATCAGCTTCTAAATATCTTAAAAGAAATTTGTTTTGTAAGCACATATTTTGTAAATAGTCTGCGAGAGATTGATTAAATTTATTCCATAGATGAGACTGACATGCTCTACTACTCCGAGTTAGAGTAGAGCTGGAGTCATGGCAACAAAAGGCTGCACATTACCCAAATGTTCTATATTAGGACTTTACCACTGGATGCAGCTTCATGTCATAGACAGGACCGTTTGATTGACTCAACATTACTAAAAACTTCAATTTTAAAGATGTCATTGCACATCATATCCAGGATAGGGTTGGGGTAGACGAAGTTTGCGTATTTGATAGGGTTCGAAAATAGGGTAGTTGGAAGAATATTTTAAAGGTGCTTGTAAAGATGAATTTGAGAATTGTGTGGTGGAATTGGTAGTGTGGGTGTTAAACACCTTGCTTAAGGGTGTCCGAGGCAGCTTAGTGTCGTACCCGCAACCTCCTATGTAACCCACAAAAATGTGTAAATCGGTAAATAACTATGTGATTTTCGACTAAACATATTTTAATGCTCCATATGATGGCCAGATTTGATGTTTATCGTATCACATATCGGACTTTTGGTGAAGATCAGAGTGTAGTATCTGTTCCAATGGATATTGTCTAGGCCTTTGAGCCTTGATTCCACCGCTCGAGGTATTGGCTTGTGCAGTTCTAGAAGGTGCATCCTCCCAAGCTTTACCTTCTTACCGTTTGCGAAGGGTTTAATTTATTGCTAATCGCCTGAGATGCCTCTACCGGGGAATGCCGACGGGACTACCGAGGCATTTTTTGTAGGCCCGAGTGCCCTTCCTCTAAGGCGCTGGCTTTTCAATCTCACTCTCCCAACATTGTGTGACATCTTACCGCTGTGGGAGGTAGATAAATACATATTATATATTTATCGTATCATATATTATATTAAAAATAGGATACAGACTTTAAAATTGCATTTGATAATCATTTGTCTAAAACAAACATGGCTGCTCGTCTTGTCCATAACATATTTGAATCTCTCAGACAGCGTCACGAATTCAGCCTTATTTAGGATTAGTTTCCTATTCGGTTTACTTACACAGTGG
The DNA here is from genome assembly GCA_963556195.1 of Sepiola atlantica. Classification (NCBI taxonomy): domain Eukaryota; kingdom Metazoa; phylum Mollusca; class Cephalopoda; order Sepiida; family Sepiolidae; genus Sepiola; species Sepiola atlantica. The sequence goes on from OY744541.1 coordinate 84,406,225, forward strand.
AATAAAGGTACATAAAAACGCATTGGCTGTCCGTGATTATATCGGTGTATTTGTCACGTATTTACATATCGACGTCTCCATTTTAATAGTTTTTTTGTCTCAAAAATCGCTTATTAAAATCAAGTAGCAAAAACAGATTATTTACAAATTATACATGCCATAAATCTGTTGAATGCGGTAGAAAGGTTTTAATTATTTTTGGGTGAAACTGAATTCTGTTGAAAGTGAAAGTTTCTCAAATAACTACGCGGCGCTCCAAAAGTATTGTTATAAAATGTAAGTATATGTTCGACTCATTAGGATAGTTTAAAAGTGTTGTTAGTTGCTACCATAAGTTACAACAGTAGAGGAACAAACAACAGATTTGTAAAATATAACACCGATCATGAAACAAGATTATTCTGTGCATCAAAAATGATCGTGTTTATACAGATTTTCTCGATGTGCGACGGTGTCAATGAAAGTGAATAAATTGAATCCATAACATGTTCTTTTCAATTGATTGATTACTTATTCTTCTATTGCTTTTGTGTTATTAATGTGAATGAAGTGATGCTATTAAATGTTTGTATCGGTGTATTACTTGTTCTTTTATTGTTTTTACTTTCTGGTAGTGGTAACAAAACCTTTAGAAGACCCTGTGTATTAACATTGCTTGCTCTTTTCACATGAAAATCAATGAGTTAATTATGATTTCATCTTTTTATCACGAAATAAACACAAAATTATAAATTCGTATAAGTGTACTACCCGGGTTTTATCAAACTAGCATCATCAGAATTAGATTTGTGTATTAGCCATTCTTATTTTTATGCATTCGGCACGTTTTTAGGTATGCCTTAATTTATAAACACTATCAGTCGTCTAAGAGTGTTCTATTCGTTTTATCAAGAATATATTTGCTATATATATATATATATATATATATATATATATATATGTGTGTGTGTGTGTGTGTGTGTGTGTGTGAAATGAAAAACTAAAAATATTTATATATTCATCTCCGTTTTGTTTTATTTCAAGACTTTCCTAAGGTGTCATCTCGAGAAAGTCTTGAAATAAAGACGAAACGTTGATGAATATATATATATATATATATATATATATATATATATATATATATATATTAGTAAACAATGATTTGTTAAATCTTCTGATGAGCTGCATAAATGAAAAATGTTGGTTATTACATGTTTATCCCCGGTTGTTTTTTGCGCGCGAAACAACTGTCAAAATACACTGAACTGGTTTGAATTTTTGTAAAAAAAATTAATAAAGACTTGGTCATTGGAATTTAACATAGCATTGTTTACTTAAATATAATCTGTTGTTAAATGTTAATGCTCATCGAGATTTTACATTGAATTGTTTTAGTAAATTAAAAAATAAATACACAAATATATATATATATATATATATATATATATATATATGAGAGAGAGAGAGAGTTTAATAATTATTTATGAATAATATTTTCAAATTAACCAATATACACATGTGTTTTATGCCAACCCTGCAATCATCATTATGGGAGGAGACAATCTCTGCGGGCACTCGGTTTCAACCCTAATAAGAAAGTCATATCTAACTCAGTAGTCGAAGCGCGTACCGATATGCCCACCACGCATTGTATATAAATAGGAGGGTAAATTAACGTCTTAATGGCAAATTCAGCGGGCCTAGATGTTGCATTACGCGGTAAATGGCGGTATGTTGTCAAGTTACTTAAAGTGCTCCATCTAGCAAGAGCTTTGAATACTTATTTATAAGTAATATTTTTCAAATTAACTTTAATACATATGTGTTTCATGCCAAACTTGCAATCATCAGTATCGGAGGAGACAATCCCTGCCGGTCACATGTTTCGAACCCCAATACGAAAGTCATATATATATATATATATATATATTCCTAACCCGGCGTTGCTCGGGAATTTTACTTTTGATTGTGTTTCTTCTGTTGCACATTTCTTCTCTTAATTTCTTATAAGATATTTGCATTTTTTGAAAAGAGAAAAAAATTAGAAAGACAATTAATTTCACAATTTTTGTAATAGGCTTTTTAAAAATTGTTTTAATTTTTCTTTTTTTAGTTTTGATTCCATTAGAGATTAGTAAATACTTTCATACGTTTGAATAATGTTTTTTACGTTTAATTAACTGTATTTAATTTCTAATTAAAACTGATAGTATAAAAACAAAAGAAACTACATCTGATATAAATTAGTCGAAAAATTATCTTATTTGACGTGACGATTTCCATGTTTTAAATAAGTATGGAATTGTTTTGAAAAATACACATTTAAGGTCAAAATTGCAAGCAAAGCGTATAAGAAAAGTGTTATCTCTCTTGTTCTTATATTACATGCTTCTCTGATACGCCATCTCGCTGGACCACGAAATATAAACATGTATTTTTCAAACTTTGAAAGACAAAGTAAAATATGGAAAAAATAGTATCTATTCCAGAAAAAGATAATTTCATACGATGACATGATCTAAAGCCTACATTTAGTGTCCATGTTGAATTGGCTGCTAATCCAACCTTGGTAAGTGTCGGCTTCCTCTTCCGTCTTTATTTAAGTAGGTACAGTTCTTTGCCAGAAGAAATTTCTTACAAGAGAAAACGATAATAAGGAATTAAGATAGAAACAGGCGGGAGAAAAGGAAGATGGCGAAAAGGAAAGATGACAACGAAGAACCAGAATCCGAATATAAAGAAAATAGTAGAATGGTAAATAGATGAAAAGTTGGATAATTAATGGAGAACGAACATAGCAAAGAAAACGGAAACAAAAAGAAATTTAAAAAAAGATGAAAAAGACTGAACATGAATGTGATTTAGGGAGAGTTTGTTGAAAAGACAAAATAATGATAAAAAATGTTCCATCGAAAAACATTGTCATCAGCTCGAAGTAAGTTTGGGTTTTTAGCATGTTTTACTTTGCATTTCTTTTCTCCGAATTCTAAGAAGAAATGTAACTTTATTTCTTGCCAAATAAGCAATCAGAATATTTCGGCTTTCTAATTCCGTGAGAAATATAAATTGAACAGAAAAGAAGGGGCTGAGAGTTGGATGAATTAGAAAGGACAAAAAGAACAAAACAGGATTTTAAAAATAAGGGCGTAGGGAGAACATAAAAACAGTGTATTGTTGTACAAACTAAACAAGTGTTCAAAGCTTCATCGGTTGGGCAGTAGAGGGCAGACAAGACGAGGCAACACAGCCTTGTTTGACCTCTACTGTCCAGCCGATGCAGCTTGAAAGATATTGCAGAGTATAACAAAAATGCAAAGGATTGCGTAAAAAAGTGGGAAACTGTTGCATGACCACATGACACTTCAAAGACACGCAAAGAAAAAGAAGGGTTTGGATTGTTCGGATTACTATTGTCATCTTGTTTGTTATATTCACAACGTTTCGGCCGATTTAACCTCCAATCTTTTTCAAGTGAATCGTTTCGAACTTTGTCGAATTTGTAAACCTGAACGGAATTACAAACTGAATCCTTTATTTGATCATTATAATTAGAGGATTAGATCACCAGTAAGAAAATTGTAATATGAGTAACGGTAAAAAGATGAATAGTAATTCTATAATGATAAGTAGTAATACTACGTATCTCAATAAAATTAACTTTAAGAATAAAATGGAGTGGAACAAAACGAAAGATAAAAGACGACAACGAGAGAAAAAAAACGCGAAAGAGAAATTAAAAGAAAGCGCAAGAAAAAGAAAATAAGGAGAAAAAATAAATAACGAAAGAAAGAAAATCACAAAGCTACATGAAAAGAAAGAAAAAGAAAGGGAAAACAAAGAGGGCCTAAAAGAGGAGAAAGAAGAAAAAAGTGAAAGACATAGCACGATGAATCAGAAAGACAGAGAAAGAGGGAGAGAGAGGAAGAGGTAAAAGAGAAAAATCGAAGAAAATAAATATTGAAAAGGTAACTGAAAGAACGATTTACTGAAATAAAAAAAACGAAAATCAGAGAAATAAAAATAAAGACAGAAAGAGATGAATCGAGGGGAAGAAAGTAAGAGAGAGAGAAGAGAGAGAGAGAGGGAAAAGGTATGGTTTACTTATTTCCCTGTTGATTTTCCACCATTTTAATTCCTTTTCTTATTAATTTTGGCTTGTATAAAAGATTATTGCACGTTCCTAGATTTACGGACTGCTTCCGGCACGTAATATTGCAATGTCATATTTTATTGATAATGAACCTTTTTAAAACTGATCTGCGATGATCAGGTTGATATTCTATTCGCAAAAATAACGAACACGTATAATCAGCCATCACTGAAGAGGATAAGTACAAAATTATCATACGACGACGTTCCACACATAAATTTGATAAAAATAAATCATGCATTGTGGAAAACAAACTCATTCAGTTCATCAGGTAAATGATCGAAATATATTATGGAACAGATTATAAACAAAATTATGATTAAGTTTCGGTAATGTGAATAAAAATATAATTATAGATATAACGATAGTAAAAAGAATTACGAAGGAAAATAACGATAAAAAATAATCTACGTTTTAATTAATCACTTTTGTAGTTATGTCTGTCTGTTACTAGGCTCTAAAAGTAATTGCGCAGAATTTGGCACGTAGCATTATTCGTGTGATGTGTGTGTAATAGATGAGTGTCCACTGTTAATCTTGCTATAGCTACTATTGCTGAAAAATGCACACATATAAGTTCCAAATCTATAGACAGAACGATAATAAATTGTTCAAGAAGAACGAGATTGAAACAAGAATGAAATTAGAACGGAATAACAGAGAACAAGAACGGAATAACACAGAACAAGAATGGAATAACACAGAACAAGTATCAATAAGTATGGAATAACTTAAAACAAGTATTTATAAAAATAAAATAACATACAACAAGTATAATTATAAGAATAGATTTATATCCAAAGATTAATAAAAAGAAAGGAATAAACTATAAAAATGGAATAACATAGAACAATTATAATAATGGAATAACATGGACCAAGTAATTATAAGAATGAAATAACATGGACCAAGTAATTACAAGATTGGAAAACCATAGAACAAGCAATTATAAGAATGGAATAACGTAGAACAAGTAATTATAAGTATGGAATAACATACGAGAATGAAGCAAGAATGAAATAACATAGAAGATGAATCGAACAAGTATGGAACTAGGATGCAATAACAGAACAAGAATCAAACAAGAAATGGAATAAAAAGGAGAGTGAATGTATGAAGAGAAAATAAAGTGGAAATATTTCTGCAATAAAGAATACTACAAAATGAGGAATGCATCTCCAAAAATAGAAGAAAAGAAATTAGATTCGAGAGTGAACGGCGCAGATGACAACGATCGATGTCCTCGAAGATCTCGTATAACGGTTGACGGTGGGAGACACGAAACTGGGAAGGCGCAGGCTATCATGGCATCAAACATGTCAGATCATTCAGCAGTGTTAATCCATAGAAAGATGTGAATAATACGAATGGTACCGCGATTAAAATTGCATTAGGTGGGCGGAAATAAGATCAACATCGGCCACATTTCTGTATCCTTAGTCATATTTTAGTTTTCATTTGACGATTATCTTGTTATTTAAAAAGTAAAGTTAATATAATGCAAAAATAATTATAAATAACTGATTTGACAAAATACAACATGTGTACTCAATATTGCATATACTCAGAAATACAATTTTGAAAATCATCTAAAATGATCTATAACATTATAAACATTGAATATATATATATATATATATATATATATATATATATATATATATATATATTATTCTTTTTTGTTTCATTTTACTTCAGTCGAAGTTCCCAGAAATAAAAGGGCCCCTTCGTGGGGCTGAAACTTAATCTCTATATGAGATACATAGATATTCGAATATTCCTTTAAAATAATCCATTACCTGTCAAACGTTGATTTAGTAAAAAAAATTAAGAACATTAAACACATTAATTTTTCTCTTCCCAATTGACTAGTAAATTATGTTATATCTTTCTTGTGGTATCTTGGTCTTACCGGATTCCAGGACAAGAATTCATCTAGTCTGATGGAGTATCCAACTAAGTGCTGTAACTTGAGGTAACATTACTTGAAGAAGGTGCATCATTCATTGTATGAGCCAGTGTATAGCCGTTTCGATGGGATCTTATTTGGGCCTTGAATACTGTTATTTTGAATATTTGGTCAGGGTTCACTTGTAAGTAGAAGTATTCTCATGCCAGGTTGTCTCGATAACCCCTTGTACGAAGAAACCGAAGACACCCGAGGATGGTGCCTCGTAAGTTACTCTCAATATATATATGTATATAAAATTATATATATATATATATGTATATATGTGTATATATGTATATATGTGTATATATATATATATATGTATATATGTGTATATATATATATATACATGTGTATATATATATGTGTATATATATGTGTGTATATGTATGTATATATGCGTGTGTATATATATGTGTGTATATATATATGTACATATGTGTATATATATGTGTGTATATATCTGTACATATGTGTGTTTATATATATATATATGTACATATGTGTGTTTATATATATATATGTATGTACATATGTGTGTTTATATATATATGTATGTACATATGTGTGTTTATATATATATATATGTATGTACATATGTGTGTTTATATATATATATGTACATATGTGTGTTTATATATATATATATGTACATATGTGTGTTTATATATATATGTACATATGTGTGTTTATATATATATATATGTACATATGTGTGTTTATATATATATATGTACATATGTGTGTTCATATATATATGTACATATGTGTGTTTATATATATATCTGTACATATGTGTGTTCATATATATATATGTACATATGTGTGTTTATATATATATATGTACATATGTGTTTATATATATGTACATATGTGTTTATATATACATATATATGCGTATATATACATATATATATGTATATATGTGTGTATATATATACATATACATACATATATGTATGTGTATACGTATATATATGTGTGTACATGTATATATGTCTGTGTATATGTATATATGTCTGTGTATATATACATATATGTGTATAAGTATATATGTGTATACGTATATATGTGTGTATATATGTATATATGTGTGTGTATACGTATATATGTATGTATAGGTGTGTATATGTATATATGTGTGTATATATATACATATACATGTGTATATATATGCATATATGTATGTGTATACGTATATATGTGTGTATATATGTGTGTATACGTATGCATGTATATGTGTGTATATATACATATACATATATGTGTATATATATACATATATGTATACGTGTATATATATGTGTGTATATATACATATACATATATGTAAGTGTATACGTATATATGTGTGTATGTATTTATGTATGTGGGTAGCTGTATGTATGTATATATATATATATATATTTACTTGGTTCTGTTTGGTGGAAATAAGTCTAATATAGTGCTCGATTATCGCATATGAGCATAATATTTATTAATTTACGGTTTTACGGATGTTCACATATCATGGCACCAAAGGTTTCGCGATGAAAAGAACAGAGCCTGGCCAAAATTAATACTAGGTGTTATTCGTTCAAATATGAATATAGGACAATGCAAACTAAATGTGGGTAACGTGAAGTGTAATAGGTAACAAATAAGAATTTAAAAAATGAAAATGAAAATAAAAAATAAAATTTAAAAAAATAGAACCAGCCTATTTTAAAGTTTTCTAGTACGTAATCCATCTTTTGTTTACGATCACTTGTTCCGATTTTCTGGTTTAATTTATTTATTCAGTCTAATATTTAATTATGGAGGGTGGCTGGTTTGATTGCGGATGCATATATATATAGGTTTGTCATTTTCTTGCGTGAAAAGTGTGTATCTGTTAGTTACTAGATTGAACATTACATCTAGGAAATAGTCTCGCATAAGCTGTCTCATCTCTTCAGCATTTTCAATTTTTACGTGGCCTAAGGAAACTCTATTTTGAACCAACTTGGCAGCTAAAACATGTATGCCAATATGTAGCCAATAATGTGTGTATGGATAAAATCATTTTTACTATATATATATATATATATATATATAATTTATTCAACGTACATTTACATACATAGAATAAATTCATGGGCACATGTTTCTAGCTATCAGCCGCAACCAGCATGGATGCGAATAACGAAACTGTGTATATATATATATATATATATATAATATATATAAGAAGTTTTCTAATGTAATTAAAAGACTCGGAAATATTAGTCATGATAATCTCTTTAGTTTTTTTTTTTAATTCTTCGCATGAAACGGCAGATTCTCTATTGTTTCTATTTACATGTGTTCTATCTCTAGTACCGTAGCGAGGCAAAGCTGGATACAATCGCCCTACATTTTCTGATTCGTCTTGTAAATTATCTTTTTTTATTTTTACATTTAGACCATATATATATAAGACTATACCTTGTTATCTTTTTTTATTTTTACATTTAGACCATATATATAAGACTATACATCGTTAGTACAAATGACTCCGCGATATAAGCACAGTCGGGGAGTACGGTTCGGCCATTAAAAAGAATCTCCTCAGATAAGACGTCCCCATCCGACCAGCCGAAACATAATTAAGCAAAGAACTCAAAAACCATTAAGCAATAAACACAAACAATAAACAAACTTCATCCTTAAAATCAACTTACTAAACTCAAATTGAATCATAGGATGACTTAGCATCCGTACTAATAAGCTGAATAGTACACGAATAGAAACAAGATGAATTATTAGGCATTTCTTTAACAACGAAATTCATAAGTCGAAGCTGTTTCGACTGTCCAAACCGATTGATTACATTATCAATGACTCTACAGAATGTATTCGGTCATAAACTTAGCGGGGGAATAACAAAGCTGATTGCCTCCTCTTCTGGAATGGAGATTTTAATATTCATTTATTCACTATTTAGGAATGGTTTTATCGTCTTCATCTTCTTTGAGATGTTTATTGGCTTTCCTTGTAAGATAAGAAACATGATGCCAACGTTATATAATTATTACAATATTTCATTTGTCTTCCGATCAACTATCCGATTTTGTGATAATGGCAAAATCTTTATTAGACGTAATATAACTTATTTTTATATGATATTGATATGTTTAGTTTGTGCTCCAGTGCATGAAATTCTCCACCGTACCCTATCTATCCATTTGGCTATCTATCTATCCATTTGGCGATATATCTATCAATTTGTCTATCTATCCATTTGGCTATCTATCTATCCATTTGGCTATATATCTATCAATTTGTCTATCTATCTATCCATTTGTCTATCTATCTATCCATTTGTACATCTATCCATCCATTTGTCTATCTATCTATCTATATATATATATATATATATATATATATATATATATATATATCTTTACCTATATATTCATCTATCTATCTGTTTATGTCTATCTATCTGTTTATCTATCGAGCGAGCGATCTTTGTTTCTCCCCTGTATTCTCCTTCTCTCTGATTTTCCTTTTTTCTTCTTAATCTCTCTCTCTCTCTCTCTTTCTCTCTCTCTCTCTCATCAACAAATCACTTTTATTTCTTTCATGAACCACAATTATCGTAATATGTCAGGTCGTCTAATATAAGCTATTTTCTTTCTTTCAAATTCAAACCATTTTTGTCGGTATGATAAAACATGGAGCATTTAAATGTGGCAAGTTATTTTGTAACTCTGAACATTTAATTCTACTTCTCTGTCTACGTTTTTCTTCTTCCTCTTTTTGTTTCTTCTTCTATTTATTATTATTATTATTATTATGTGTACTCACTAGGGGTTCTCACACAAGTCATCGTCAGTGATTGCTCACTGATAATAACCTGTGGTGTTCCCTGGAGTTTGAGTGACAACAAGCCTCCCCAGATTTCCAGTACTCTCCACCTCTTTTCGATAACCATTGCAAATGATTTTGCGGTATCGCAACAGCCACTAACCATTGATTACGACCATTGGTCTCCTCTGGGATTTGGGTGGCAATAAGCTTCCCCAAGGTCCCAGCACTCTTCCAGTGGAGGTCTGGTTAGTGCTCTCCCTCCTCGGTCTTCCCACCCCCCTTCATCCTTCACAACTATTTTGTGTGGTATCAGCCGAGACTGGGTCCATCACTTTTTTTAGGGGGGGGGGGAACAAAACTTAATCAAACATTAATTTATCTATTACTGGCATTTTGTGTACATTGGCATCATGAAGTTAGACTAAAACGAAATGTTGTTTTTGTCGCCTTACTCTCCGATTCCATGTGTCTTGTTTGTGGATAAGTCATTTTGTACTTTCTTCAGTTGAACAAAACAATGTTTTAGAATGATTTCTCTAGCGGTTTCAACTTCGCAGAATCATAGTTAGACGTGATATAATGTTAGTAGATTTTATTACATTTAATGTCACGTGTTTTTTTTTATTTTATATTTTCAAATCCTACGCCAAACTTCAAGAATCGGTAATCTTACATTGGAATACTTTTAAGTATTTTTAGTGAGTATTTTACAGAAATTTGTTACGGGTATATTGTGTTGTATTAAATGTTGGTAAATAAAACTATAGCATATATACATATATATATATATATATATATATATATATATATATATATATATATATATATATGGCATATATATAGCATATATATATATATATATATATAGCATATATATATATATGGCATATATATAGCATATATATATATATATATATATAGCATATATATATAGCATATATATATATATATATATATAGCATATATATATAGCATATATATATATATATATATATATATATAGCATATATATATATATATATATATATATATAGCATATATATATATATATATATATATATATAGCATATATATATATATATATATATATATATATATATATATATATATATATAGCATATATATATATATATATATATATATATAGCATATATATATATATATATATATATATATAGCATATATATATATATATATATATATATATAGCATATATATATATATATATATATATATAGCATATATATATATATATATATATATATAGCATATATATATATATATATATATATATATAGCATATATATATATATATATATATATAGCATATATATATATATATATATATATAGCATATATATATATATATATATATATATATATATATATATATATAGCATATATATATATATATATATATATAGCATATATATATATATATATATATATATATAGCATATATATATATATATATATATATATATATATATATATATATGGCATATATATAGCATATATATATATATATATATATGGCATATATATAGCATATATATATATGGCATATATATAGCATATATATATATGGCATATATATAGCATATATATATATGGCATATATATAGCATATATATATGGCATATATATAGCATATATATATATGGCATATATATAGCATATATATATGGCATATATATATATATATATATGGCATATATATATATATATATATGGCATATATATATATATATGGCATATATATAGCATATATATATATGTGTATATATATATATAATCGCGTATTGATTAGAAGTCTGTCATACTATTACCGGGAGTCATCACGCGTTAGTGTGATCTGATGTGTTTTTCAATGAACTTTCAGCATTATATACTATCTTTATAAATGTTTTTATACTTGTTTCTGAAGAGCAGCGTGTAATTGCTTTTAATTGTAGCATATTGCAAAACAATTGTAGAACCATTGTCATTTCTGCCATTACAAATAATAAATAATATGAGTATAAGATATATATATATATATATATATATATATATATATATATGTATGCAAACATTGTTAAAAGTAACAGAATTCATCCGTTTAATTATACCTTTTTTTTCATTTTCAATTTTTTCTGATAGTCTTTTTTGTATTAAAATCAAAAATAATAATAAATGGTCTATACGTTTCCCGAACGTTTTTTGTTCCTCGTCGAATAAGATGAGATAGAGAGAAAAATGCTAGTGTATAATTGATTATTAGTAGATCAAGGGTTGTTTTAATAAGAAGATTTTAAGTTTTTGATTTTGTATGGTAAGACGTAATTTAGATATATCTATGGATAATGTTCTTAATTGTCTTTTCTACTAATAAGTAATTGGTGTATATTTGATTACGATTGAATAAATATGTACGGCGAATACAATTTTTTTGTGTACCGACTGTCTTGCAAATGACTTATGATAATGTCAAAGTATAAAACGTGCTAAATTAATTGATTTCTACCGACACCGTGATGATTGAATTTCATAGATTATTCAACGTGTACATAATTTCGAACAGTGCAGCTATAAAACTTTATTTGCTTTGCTTCATGTAATGGAGATGTTCTTGTCTGCCGTTCTCTCGTCTAAGAAATTCGCGGGGACATATTTGTCCAGTTAAAAGTACAAACCTTAGGAAACTATGAGCACATATAAACGAATTTTGGTTTCACTTGTTTTTTTTTTAATGGAAATCGCTCCAGACAAAGCATGAAGCCACTTTATGTAAGGAGCTAAAAAAGAGCGATACTACTTCAAGGTCAAAAACTAGCCAACAATATATAGATATATTCCGACCCAGAAAACAGCATTTCTACCTCCTTTGTCAGAAACATCGGCATGGAATGTGAGGACTAAAGGACAAAATAAGGGAAGTGATAGTTACGAGGCTGCCGAAAGTAAACCCAAGTTAGTCACTTTCTACTCTCCTGGTTTATGAGTTTTACGGCAAATAAAGCCATTTAGGGTTATTCAATGCTGCATCACAATACCGTTTGTAAACAATTCGTTGGAAACGATTTACGGAAGCCAAGTTAATAGCTTACTCAGAGATTAGAGGAAATTGCGAATTCATAACTTTCCTAGCGGTATTCGTGCATAAATGACATGATGGTGACAGTGTTGGCTAATGGGTCGGGAGACCGGGTTTCAATCCTAAGTCGAGAATACTTAAGACTAAAAATAATGGCACTTAATGGTTCCTTGCTAAACATTTAGCACTATAAAGTGAGAATCAACGGTCAGTTGAACAATCCAAGGAAAGGAGTGACGCGCTCCCCTAAAACACGGTTAAATAGACAATGAAAAGAAAACTTTCGGATCGCCCTTCACTATGGTCGATCGACTTTTTAGATATCTGATAGGATTCGACCTCATTATAGCCGATTCTATAAGCAGTTACGCTATACATTCATTCGTGTTTATGAATGGAGAACATAACGCTAAGACGATCTCTTTCAAAGAAGCTGACATGAAGACTTTTGTTAAAAATCAAAAGAATTGTTCAACATAAGTTCTCATTCATATAAAATCGATGCATTACTACGAACTCGCTTTACAAAATAAACAGCATTTATGCGAGACTGTATGGCCGCAAGGCCTCGACTAAAACTAGACGATCTCAGCTGCTCCCCACTTAGAATGTTTTTTTTTTGTTTTATTTGCAGTAGAGTCAGGTGTTCTTATATCTAATAGACACCTGAACAATAATACTAGACGGGATATGCACAAAGGAATCACAAACATATGTTTTTTTTTTGCTAAAGAAACGATAACCACGCATCGCATCTGGACTTCATTCAATATTTTGAATTTTCATATCATGCAGATCTTAACTCAGTAGACTTAAACTAAATATCGACAAGTGAATATCACTTATGTATTTACAAAGACTAAAGCTATTTCGGGTGATGATCAACGTGTAGTCTGTTTTTCTTTCTTTTGGGGTGTTTTTATTGTCCCTTCCATATTTTTTTAGAAAATTGTGGATATTTTTGCAAATAAAATTGATTTGAATCCATTGACGCTATTTTAGTAGGGTAGTCCATAGAGTAAATGTGGTATTGAGGTGACTGCTTAAGTAAACGTTATGGATAAATAGTGAAAGAATGAAAAGAACATTGCTTAGACGAATGGGTCAAAACGCGTCTAGTTAAGAGTGGGATAGACAGAGGACGAGCACCGACCCATACCCACTTCCTACATTTTTAGGGACTTGTGCCTACTTTGAAAGATTTGTGTACCTTTTTTGAAAATAAATAATTATTTGTTCAATTATTCATCGGAGAACAATGAATCTTTCTACACTGAAATAATTGTTTTCAATCAACTACCACTTTGGGGGTAGAGATGTATTTCCCTTATATTTTCATAGACTTGTGTCTAACTTTGCCCCCATAGAGAGGCAAATAAATAGAGACTAAATCTATAGAAATATATTCTGATATTCACTTCATAAATAATGTTCTATTTAGTTGGCATCTGATATTGAATATATACAAGTGCAGTTATGTGACCTACGTATACTTTGCGATCGCATTTTATTTCATCATAAAATCCTACTAGTCTCTTTGCCTTCTAATTAAAAAAAGTGGAACTAAAAATTAAAAAAACTTTAATTATAACAGCTAACTTGAAAATTGGCAAAACAGAAATTCAAATTAAAATGGTATCAGAATTATTACAATGAAGTGTATTTTATCCTAAAATTTAAAAAGTGAAGTCTAAATTTAATAAAAGCTAATCATCGAATTTTAAAAATTGAATTTCTAATAAAAAAAATATGTATGCAAAATACTAATAAAATGTGGTACTTGTTCTCTCTTTATGTCATGTTTCGTTTTAGGACATGTGAGTTCTAGTTCTGCCGCGTTTATGTCCATACATCGAGAAATGTATAAGACAGCACACACCGATTTGTGTAAGATATGGTCAAAATAACAGCAGAAATGTGACTGAAATCTGTACTTTTTTTAACTAAAAGAAAACTCCTTGATTTATATTTGATCTAGCAGGGCTACCCGGTGTTTCCCGTGGCAAAAGTCTAACATATTTCTATTAAAGCGTCTATCTCTTTAACTCGTAATCCGTCTCTCTATCTCTCTTTCCCCTCCCTTTAACCCTCTATTTCTCCTCCGCCCAGCCCTTTTCTCTCTCTGGACATAAACACAGACAACTCTCGTTTATACAGATTCCTCGAGGAACGTGTTGGCATAAGAGAAGTAAATCATTGATAAAAAAAATCAGTCATTTAATCTTAATACATAAAATATGTGAAAAACCGGCCCCTGACGAAATGTACGTCAGTTTAGGGTTAAAGAATGAATATTTTTTCTAAATTTTAGATATTATTCAACTAGGGCAACGCTGATCTAGAATATACCAACTTTGTGGCTGTTTATTTTATAGTTTTTTTTATTTAACTTTTAGCCGGGCATAAACACACACATACATACATACATATACACAGCCAACTGCCCTTTATATAATCGATTAAAGCTTCCCATAAAACAACCCACATAGGTTTTGGTGTGCTATTAATCATACACCTCAAACCTTTGTCAAATAATGACAAACTCGAATGTTGGATGTATTGGTTGAGATTAAGGTTCGGAACCTGTGAGATATGGAACGAACATCTGATGTTCATATTAGCAATTATCCGTACCATACCGAGAGCATTTTTTTGTTGGGGGGG
The DNA here is from genome assembly GCA_963556195.1 of Sepiola atlantica. Lineage (NCBI taxonomy): Eukaryota > Metazoa > Mollusca > Cephalopoda > Sepiida > Sepiolidae > Sepiola > Sepiola atlantica. The sequence goes on from OY744541.1 coordinate 84,421,858, forward strand.
GGTATAAGATGATAAACGTGGGTACGTAACATAAAAAAACAGGATATCACATCCGAATAGATAGGACTAAATAGAGGATAGACGGGCTTGGGCAGCTCTTGTAAGTATGATACGGAGGTGTGCTCGTTCTCTATGTGCCTCTCTCTCTCTCTCTCTCTCTCTCTCTCTTTACCTTTACATGAATAACGTATATGTATATGAAATGAAAATAAAACAATACTCATTTAAAATAAAATTACAAAATATTCAGCGAAAGTAATCAACAGAGATACGTTGGAGGAAGTAATTTCCATCGAGAAATAACCAGAGATTGAATAAATGACAGTAGTAACAGCGAAGCATAACTGCCCTATACAGGGTGTTTGGAAAGTCGATGGCATAACTTCAGGATTATGTTCTATTTGTGTAAAGAAGTCTCTTTGTGTTGGGGTTGCTTTTGTAATACCATTCCATTACTGGTCTTGTTTTCTTTGTGGTCCATTTCTTTCTTCTGTGTGGTCTTTGGTTCGTGCTGATCATATTTATTGACCTGTATTTTGTCTGTTACCTGAAATAAGAAAGAAACAACATTCGCGAGATGCCAACCAATGTAAAATAACCTCTACGGATTATGACGCTCAGATCTTTCTTCTGATCGCCACAATTTTTTGCATTTGATGTTTTTTGTTGGTGTATGTGGCAACACCAGGTCCAAGTATATTTAAACAGTGATCCTGCCATATGGATTGTGTTTATCAATCCGATATGTAAAAATGACAGTGATTCACTATCACACACATTATACGATAAAGAATATTGACGATAAAGAATATTGATTAGTATTTGTTTCAAAGACATTACTCGAAAAAAAAAAACGCTTCTGAACCTATGTTTATAGGGGACTTCTTTATTTACACATATAGAACATAATCCCGAATTTATTTTCTAAACACTCTCTATAATACAGAATCATTATTTCCCATAAATCGACTGTTTTTATAAAATTGAATATGTTTGCGGAATTTTACAAGAAGTTCAAATAGTAATCATTGTTAACCAACTCAATAACAAAGCAATAAATTACATTTCGTACCAATAGAAATTGTGCTGGTGAAACTAAAATCTTAACTTTCACCTAAAACACCAATACTCCTCGTGCCTTCTCGACGGTATTTTACAATTGGACTAAAAATGAATCAAAAATACATAAAACTTGTATCAACTTCCTCAGTTCGTTCTTTTCATCTCAGCACCTGGAGTAAATAACACCCCAATAAAATAAATAACAAGAGAGAAAAAGATTCACTGAAAATCCGTTGATTCACAAATTGTTTGTATTTTGAAAAAGGAAAGGGTTCATGAAGAATACAGCTATCAGCCAGAAATCACCACTAGCACTTTTTCAGTTCGTTCGGACGGAACTTTCTGTAATAAGTAAAACTAGGCTGATTTAACGCGCCAGCTATCTAGTGTCAAATATATAGATACTAAAAAGCGTTTCTATACCCCATAGGGCATCTGGCAAATAAGATCTCTAAATATAGCAAAGAAAATATTTCGTATCTATATTCGTTAAACAAAGAAGTTTGTACCCTTTACTTAACAAATCACTTTTCGTAGGTAGCTTTTTTAGTGACTCGTTGAGTCAATGAAACGGGCACAAAAAATGATATAACATCTAACTAGAGATATACGTATCCGTTTATTTGAATGTAGGAAGAAATAACTAACCTTTTCTATTCAATATAGTCAGAAAGTTAGAATTATGCCTACCAACAAGGACCTACTTCATTTTGTGCAACAAGAGAAAAGATTAACAGACTCGATTCAATTATGTAATCGAAGTCTGCACAATTAATCTGTGTGTTCTTTAATTTTATATCGAGAAGAGGGCATTTTCTTTAAAGATCATTACATTTTTTGCAAGATCCGACTTTGATGGCATGGATTGAAAATCGAAGTCGAAATGGCTTTTGAAGCTAATAGCAATTCTTTACAGTTCGTGCTTAGATAATAATTATTATACTTCGATGCTATGCCACTGTTCACTTTTACAAGTGCCAAGCTTAAATAATGCAATATTTTAATGAGATATCCTTGTAAATTAAACATTCATTCTCATGATTCAAATTATATCTTCATTATTATTATTAATATTATCATTATTAACGAAACAGATTTTAAGTAGAATGTTTTATGTTGAAACTTTTCCCAAAGTAATTTATATTTTTATTGAAACTTTTCCCAAAGTAATTTATATTTTTTATTGAAACTTAAAACTCCCCTCTTCTCTCTCTCTCTCTCTCTCTCTCTCTCTCTCTCTATATATATATATATATATATATATATATATATATATATATATATATATATATATATATATATATATATATATATATATATATATATAATTTAATAATATTTATCGTAATATTGTTTAGCTCCTTTAATACTAAGACGGACGCTTTAAGAGAATAATAAAATTATAAGCTGTGAAATTTAAATGCGTAATGTTAAGTTCCGGCAAACGTGTCGTTGAACACTTGCTGACAGCCTTCTATGTGTGTCCTCTTACTAAGACATAAATATATACTACTTCTTTTGCTTTCAACGTGGGTGGTTTGATGGCCGCATTGTTCTAGGCTTTCAGACAAAAGTTTAAATATTGACTTGGGTTTAAAGGGTTCGAATCGTGTGACCGGTAGAACAATCACTCTCTACACTGATGATTCCCGGTAAACAGGATGAAACACATGTGTTTGTGGATAAGAATTTAATAATATTTATCGTAATATTATATATATACACATATATATATAGATATATATAATATTTATAAATAAATATTAACTATTTATTACCTACAGACATCGATGTTTCATGCTAACGCAATCTTCATATATATATATATATATATATATATATATATATATATGAAAAAAGAAAACCAAAAATAGTATTTATGTATTCATCAGCGTTTCGTCTGTATTTCAAGACTTCCGCAGTATGATTGGTCTGAAGAAAATAACACACAAAGTACAAAAAAATGTACTTTAAAAAAGCCCCTAGAGGATTGTCAACTCTTTGTTGAAATTGTGTACCTTAAATTATAGTTAAACGATAGTCAAATTACGCGAAATTGAACAAATTCTCAAAACCTGGGCAGATTTTTATTCTCATGGAAAAATCTTTACTCTATGAATCATCACTTTTCTAAGCCTATAATTTTAGCTATGTTAACACTAGTTAAACATGGTGTTTGCTATAGTACTATGTTTTTAAGAAAGTGTTATATTTAGCATGGGTATTATGTGTAGTGTATTAAGATTTTTTTTATACTTTAGAACGTTGTGACAATGCGGGTTTGTGTGGGTACCTGGAAAACTTAATAAAAAAAAGAAAAACAAAAAGCGACAGTAATATAATATATTGTGTTTTGGTGCCCGTGTGTAATGGTCTTGTTTTATCACTTACTATTTTCCCCAATTGAAATAGTGTAGACCGGTCTAGTCCTGATATTTTGAAGCATCACCTCTTAATCAAAAGTGCCTGGTAAACGTGTGTACAGTCGGATACGTAATGTGTACTAGTACTGTAGCAACCAAAGTTCAGCAATGAAGCCGGAAGTTAAAATTATAGGCAACGCACGTGGGGGCTTAAAATCTAATTGTGACTTTTATTTAGATTTTTTTTTTTTTTTTCAACCTTTTTCGTCTCTCTTCTTTTTATTTATGTTTTATATGAATTATTATTTTATTATTGTGATCGTATATGTAGATTCCGTTAGTTTTGTAACATGTCAACGTGTTAATAGTTATATTGTTTTTTTATATTTGTCATAGGAAAGAGGCGAAAGCATTATTAGTTTTTGTTTCTTTAATGGCTGGAAAGATTTTTCTAAGTTGGCGGTCGTGATATAATTTTGATTGTCAAAGACATCGGTTAGGGAGGTTGGGATAGGGTTTTTAGCGATCTGAATGTCCCTGAAGAACATGACCCTTATCCCCAATAGTTGTTCTACAAGACAAGTAAAGACACAAAATTCTATGAATTTCAAATGTTGAGCGAATTTCCATCATTACAATACTTCCCTCAATGGAAGTTTGACTCTACGAAATTAAAACGTATAAAAGCCATCACCTGAGTTGTGGAATCTATATTTTCTACTTATTTTACCATAGCAATATGCTTTTAACTGATTTTAAGTATTTGAGCGTTTAATCTCTTTCATTTAACGTTTCTAAGTGGATTGTATTATTATGAACCCATCATGAGAAGAGTATTCTAGCTATTCTTGTCTAAACTCCTTTTTAAAACAGAACATTATTTACGATACTACGGTGTCTCAGTTTACCCGCCTTCTGACAAGGGCAATATTAGATACACAGTCTGTTTTTTTAATGTGAGGAAAACATAGCTTCTTTAAGATATACATTCTGGATTGGGACAAAATAAATCAGTTTACAAAAATATCACCTCCTCTGTTAGGGAACAGGCGATCAGGTTCTTTCTGGTTCTCTCTCTTCAGACCTGGAGCAAGTAGTACAATGGAGGAAAAGGTGGCTGGTTTCTTTTAATGCGTCAAAGACCAAGCTCCTTTCCTTTCACTACCAACGCTCCGATCCCCACTTTGTCCCAGTTGAAATGAACGGCTCTCCCCTTGAGGAAGCCCACTGCTGTGAGAAGCTCCTGGTACTGCCATTCTTTTCAGACTTGAAATGCGAGACTTACATCAAGTCTGTTGCTAAAATCGCTTGAAAAATGGTTGGATGATTGTACCGCTTCAGAGGGTATCTCACGCCCGACGCCATCCTCTACTTGTACAAGAGTCAATACGTCCCAAGATGGAGTACTACTGCCACATGTAATAAGGTACTGCTCAGAGCACCCTTTCCTGCTTTGACAGTCCAAAACAGACTTTGAAGTCTAGTGGGAGATGCCCTCTTGTCTTCCCTACAGTCACTCTCTCACAGAAGAGATGTTGCTAGTCTTTCTTTGCTCTACCGTTATTTTCATGATAGGTGCTCGATTGAGCTCAAATCTATGGCCCCCCTCCTTGTAAAACATTCACAATAAGAACCCGCCTAGCTACTACCACTGTCAATGATTTCCCTTTCTCCTTCTGCGTGGCTAAGACGAAACGAAACTTCCATGGACAGTGCTTCTTTTCTAGAACTACTCGTCTATGTCGCGAACCTGCTTCCCTGCTGACTACAATACGGTCGTCTTACAGTCAAATGTAAACAAGTTCTTGTTGACCCGTCCCAGTAAATAATCAATTTCTGCCCTGCTACAACCATCGTGCCGGTGAACGCGATGTTGTCTCACCATCCACCAGTCAAACTCTTTAACCCTTATCCCCTAGTGGACTTTGGGCCTTGATAAGCGGTGGCCTTTAATGTAAAAAAGACAATATACTAAACTCTGATCGTCGTCCGAATGTTTATTAAAATGTCTGAAGAAAGATAATTAATGAAAAAAATAATTACTACCATTGGATTCCTCCTAGAAAAGTTGTATCTGATGTTGGTACATGACTTTATTTACAGTTGCATCGCTGATTAAACAGACAGACAGACAGAGCTGCAGAGTGACAGAAACACCACAAATTTAGTAGATGGTTATAGTATGATAGGTCACGACAAAATCGATGTGCACTTATTTTACTCGAGGTTTTTAATTGTAAAAGATCACATGATAATATTTAAATGACATTTTCAGTATTTACTCATTAACGAATTAATGTTATATTGAGCTCGTTATTTTTTTATTATAAAAGCCGATGAATCTTTGGAGGGAGAATTGCACCCTTGTTTAATATCCAGATTAAGTAAGAATATTGATTGAACGTGTATTTATGTTACAGTTCTATAATAAAGTATCCATACATACATTATTCAATTAAAAATTAATTTAAACACCCATACGGTACATGTCCAAAAGTTGTCTGCAAATTTTAAACGAAATTAAATAAACCTAACCCTAACTCATACATGTCCAAAAGTTGTCTGAAACTTTTAAACGAAATTAAATAAAACTAAAAGACTTTCATCGTAGAGAATTGCTGTTAAATAATAAAATCTAATATATAATATAAAATAAAGTCAGTCGATTTTTACAAGTTAGACCAAAATAGCATTGTATCTGATAAATTGATACTTGATTCTGACTAGCCCTTGTTTTCTTCCTCTATTTGCAATAGTATAAGTTAATTTGCTTTAACGTTTTTTCTGATAATACTTAGTCCGTTAAGAATATTGATAGAATAGTTTTCCTTACTAACAAAGACATTGAAACATGGTCTATTGACATCTATTTATTTGTATATATAAGAGTTTAAAAGCGATGTTTTCGATGATAATTGTGCACATATGTCTGATATATTTAAAAATTATGATATTCTGTTGCGAAATAATGTTGCAAGTATAAATATTCCCGCGCAACGCCAAGTCGGGACAGCTAGTTTCAGATTTGGTATAATCTATAATGATTATGTTGATTCGAATATTAACCTGGACATTAAATGTAAAATTTTAGGCCAATTTTTTAATCCTTTCGTTTGTTAGGGGAACCCTATAAAAATGTAACATAATTTGAAGAATCGAAATATGGAAAAATAGAATCTTCACATATCTTTAAATAATTTGATCAATGTATCGTATTGTTTTACAAATGATTGGCTTTAAATACTAGTTACTTTGTATGGAAGAGCAGAATTTAAATAATTATAATTAATAAACATATTTGTGACATTATTTAGCATCGATTCGTTGATTTAGGGTTTATAATTATTTAATATCTAGTTGGACGAATGAACAGTTAGTTTGATTTTCAATATTGAAATTAAAATATTGTTTATCTTGTATTTATATATTGTTTTATTCCGAGCGCTTTTGTTAACAACAGCCAAAAAGAATACGGAGTTATTCTCTATGGCTTTGCTGATTTTTATTAGTTCACTCGTTGATTTTTTAAATCTGCATATTGGGGGTTTTCTGACGTTATATTTGTCGTTATGAAAGCTTGCGTTTTACGACGTGTTTTTTTTTTGCGGTTGTCAAAGTTGGCTTTTGTTACTAGTTTTGTATCGTGTGGTGACTTTTTGTATGTTCTTGTTATATTTCTTCACGTAAGTTGCTGTGTTGTTGTTGGATTAGTGACATAAATACGCCTCAATCACGAAAACAATATTATATAAGTCCATAACAGTAACTAAAAACATATTAAAATAACAAACGATGAACTAAGAATTCGTATACATTCTCGAAAATCGTTATTACATAAAAAACATGGATAATAAAAGGGCGAAGAACACATTTTGACGGTGCAAGAAAGATTGAGATTTTGACGGTGCAGAAATATAAAAGTTAACATACTCATATTAATAGCACTAGTTGAAATCATAAATCAAGTCGACATAGCAGTATACAAAGTCGTTGGTCTAATGATATCAATAAGAGTTATAGGACCCAAACCATATAAAACTAGAAAATAAATTTCAAAGATCTTCAAAGAAATAAGATTCGATATAGGCATAAAATTAACCTGAATCAAGTCTATTTCTAATGTTTCTTATAATCAGTCGTCTGGACCGGAATATGTAATCTTTTAAATAAATTATAGAAAGAACGTAATCATATTACCAATAACACGGTACAACAATGACAAATGAAAATTGTCTAATCAGGAGCAAAGTTAGATTTGACAGCTCAACTACTATTTCGATCTGACTTTGAAAATCTGACAAGATAAACTTGTGTTATATATTCTTCTCCTTTTTCAATTTACATTAATCGATGTTCTCAGAAATCAAGGGACCCTTTCCTGGAGCTAACAATTGATATCTATATGAGATACAAAGATATTCGAATGTTTATTAAAGTTTTCTTTACCTCTCAAACGTTGAGTTGGTAAAGAAGTTAAGAACATTAATTTTCCTCTCACTAATTGACCACTTAACTATGTTATAGTATATCTTTCTCTTGGTCTTACATGAGTCCAGAGACAATAATTCATCTTGTCTAGTGGAGTATCCAGTTAAGTGCTGTTAGTTGAAGTAACATTACTAGGAGAACGTTTTCCCATTTCTTGTATAAGCCAGTTTATAACTGTGTCGAGGAAATCTTATTTGGGCTTAGAATACTATGTTATTTTGAATATTTGGTCAGGGTTTACTTGTAGGGTTAGGTATCTTCATGCTAGGTTGGCTTGACAAACCTTTGTACGGAGAGATCGAAGAAACTCGAATGTCTAGTAAGTAATTTAAACTCTCCCAGATGTTCTATAAATGTGTGTGTGTTTATAATTGATTTTTCATTAAACGTTGTAATAGCCTTATTTATTTCATAAGTGTTTTATCCAAAGAATTCAAGTGTGGACTTTTCAGCCTATTTTCATGAAAAGTTTCTTAAAATACAGGTCGGTAAACAAAAGTCTACAACAAGATAATGCCACTTTTGTAGCAGCCATTGTTTGCTTCTCTTTTAGTGCGTCAACATCTTTTATCTTTTTCTTTTGCTGCAAGATTATTTTTACGTCTTGTTTTTGTATTATTTTGCTTAAGGAGTGCCTCACTTTGCTTTAGGAGAATATCTTAAAAAGGTCTGTTCAAATTACAAGTCACGCAATTTCCCTCTTGGCGTCTACTTCACCCGGGAAGATATTTCCAGATTAATATTTGCAGTTTATTTCCTTTTACTCTTTTTGTCTTTATTTATCAAACATTTGTATTTTAGCTTCTTTATTTTAGACTTAAATTCAATATTTGTTATCCAGGTCCAAATTGAAGATCATTCTGTTCTATTGACTTCTTAGAACTCAAAGTGATTAGCGTTAGAAAGGTTGGTGTTGAATGAGGGAACGGTATGAGTCATCGAAAGATACGGTTTTGATGTTGGTAGGTTTTTTATTGGACGGGGAAAAGTCGGAAGGAGATGCAATGCCGGCGTGACGAGATCGGCGTGAAAGAAAGGCAACGCTAGAGGCAAGCAATGGTTCAAGTTTATATGAGTGTCTCTGAATGGATTCTTCGAAAATTAGCATTAATGAAATGCTAAAAGATGTCCTTGGGGTGTTGAAATCAGAAACTACAGAGACTAAAGAATAGACGTTTAAAAAAAGGAAACGAAAACTGAATGAATCGAATGAAAGTTTGAAAAGAAAGAAAAGATCGGGTAAAATGAAGAAATTTATGAAAATAAAAATAATACATAAGAAACACGATTTGATTTGAAAGAAAGAATAAAAGATGGTTATTAGAAAGAAGAAAGGATGGAAAAAAGGTGTTGGAAGAATGAAAAATATAAAATACGAATATGTTTTAGTAAGTAAAATGGAATGAAGTAAACTTTGATTGAATAATCAAAGTTTACTGTATTCCATTTTATATAAATCGACATTAATATTTATTCCATCATACTTGAGAAAAGAAAGAAGAAAACGTGAAAAGGAGAAAAGGAAAAGACAAGTAAAAAATTGAAGAAGAGTCGGGAAGGGGAAATAGAAGAGGAATGAAGGAAGGAAGAGAAAGGGTAGGGAAGGGAAAATAGAAGAGGAATGAAGGAAAGAAATAGGAAGAGAAAGAGTAGGGAAGGGGGAATAGAAGAGGAATGGAGGAAGAAATAGGAAGAGAAGTAATGACATCGGGGATGGAAAGGGAAAAGAAATGGCGGGGGGGAGAAAGTAAAAAGGAGCGCGAAAGGAGAAAAGAGAGATGAAAAAATAAAGTGGAAGTAAAGAATGAAAAGAGATAGAAAAGCCGAAAGAATAACGCGAGGGATATAAATAGAGAAAGAACTAATGAAAGATGGAATGAAAGTGAGAGAGAGGGTGTGGAAGGAGGAAAGAGGGAGGAGGAAGATCGGTAATAAAAAAGAAAGATGTAAAGGAAGAAGATGTAAAGGGAAGTAATTGTGGAAGGATAAAAAAGAAGAGAAAGCGGAAGTAATGAAGGAATGGAGAAATGGAGAGATTGAGTGAGTTGATAAAAAATAAAAAAGATAAGGAGTACGGAAAGAAAGAAGGAAAGGACGGTTGTGGGATGAAGGAGGGAAGTTTAATATGTGAAAGAACATGAAAGATGGAGTGAGGGAACTCCCCGTAAAAGTTTTGTTAACAAACTCCCTGGACATGAGTATAAGCTTCATGAATTCACTAGTGTCATTTGTGGCAGGGTCTTTCTAAGTAGAGTTAGTATAAAACATTACATGCACAGTCAATGAACTACACCACTGGTTAGTGAAAAAGTGTGATTTTAATGGAAATCGCTCCAGACAAGGCATGAAGCCACTTAGTGTAAAAAGCTAAAAAAATACTGCTTCAAGATAAAAAAAAAAAAACAAGCTAACGATAAGTGTTAGATGAATAGATTCCGACCTAGAAAACAGCAATTCTCCCTCCTTTGTCAGAAACATCGTTCATGAAATGGATGACTAAAGAACAAAATAAGGGACGCGAGAGTTACAAGGTTGCGAAAAGTTTCACTTTCTACTCTCCTACTTACAACGATGGTCAAGTAGTATCGATCAACAGGATTAGTCAGTAGAAATATAATTGTTGTGCCAGTTAGACAACAAAACATCAAGAGATATAACACAATTCTCAAGTGATTATGCAACATTGATAGTTATGTTGAACTCTATTATTATTGTAAACACCAATAATGATGAGGCACTTGTAGTATTGGCACGTTTGTATTATGTAAATCACCTCATCACGGTCCTTAAAGCCTTCCATATCGAATGTCTGTATTATACATGAGAGAGTAGTATTTTCTTTTTTAGCTCCTTACATCAAGTGGATTCATGTCTTGTCTGGAGCTATTTCCATAAAAATATTTAATTAATGAACTTGGCGGGACCATTTGTATCAGTATGGAGACTAGAATATATCGGTTCCATCTTCTCTGGTTGGTTTATTTTATAAAGATGGGGTGCTTACTACACAAAGGTATGTCTGATTAAGGACATATTGAAATGAAAACATGTTGTTTGAATCACAGCCAGCTCGAAGACAATCCCATCCTACGTTCTATGTGGCTGCCGGCCTATCAACAAGTGGTACATGTTCGACTAAAGACATAACAATAACGCCGGAGTTCACCTACTCTGCTTGCGGTAGACGTATAGAAGCTGTTCTTACTAGTGAGCGTTAAGAATAACTCATAATATTGCAGTAAGTAAAACGAAAACGGTCATCTCGCGAAGGAAAACAAACTCTTTTTTAACACAACAACAAAGGGGGTTTATTTAATCTATACCGTTGGGTATAGGTCTGCAAAGGTTAGGACGGTGTCTACGTGAGGAAAGTAAAATCAAAAGTTCTTGGACTGCCAAGAGTCTACGGGTTGCTTATCTTCTAGTGAAGATAGCTTGGCTCTGAAAATCCAGACAGAAAAGAGAAAAGGGGGTCCTTTTTCGTTGCTAGTCGCAGTCGCTCTGGTGACTCTTGCTATTGCCGAAAGGGGACCAAGTAGTTCCTCAGGGTTCAGCTGAAATAAATACGCCCTGCAAGCTGATTGGTCAGTGTGCGAACGAATCGGCCAACAAGGACAGTTCTCCGCATTAAGAAATAGTGCTTTATTTATGACTGCTACAGACGTTGTGTCGCACTCGACTGTACAACCATATGAACACTTATTAGTAGTGAATACAGCAGGGTCATCGTCGGACACGACCGTAAACTGATGAAAAGCAATGTTTGTACGCATTAATATAAACCAGAAAGGAAAATTTAAATAAATTAGATTAAATAAAACAAATTGATGGATGCTAGATTTAACAAATAAACGACATCAGATAATTATGTTCCGGTGCCACATATTTTTCTTTCAAAAGATAAGTTTTGTGCAATTTTATATTCTTTAGTGCAGCAACTGCAGATTTCTTTCGAGTTGATGCAGATAATGAGCCAATAAATAAAGAAGAGGAAATAAGAAACTATGGCGGGCCAGAGTTTACAATTACATAGAAAAACATACGATAAATTTGAAAAAAGAAAAGAACTGCTAACTTGCAACTATGATTCTAATTTTGTTTACGTAGCCAATAAACGTAGATTGCGGCAGATAAAAGACATAAAGAGGCTTGCATAACATCACATTAAATGGCCGTTTTTATTGGCATACTGATAATTATTACCATGCTTGTGCGAAAAGAGAATTCAACGTCCGGTCATGAATAATCCTTTCATCGTTTAATCTCTCCAAAACCGATCCCTATATATATATATATATATATATATATATATATATATATATATATATATACTAGCAGAGAGACCCGACGTTGAACTCCGATAACGCCATATGACCATTTAATAATATTCGGGGTGGGCTCCAAGGATATACTCAACTAATTTCGTGCAAAGGGTGTAGAGCGGCTATAACCTATATACACATGTGTTTCATCCCAAAACTGCAATCATCAGTATAGGAGGAGACAATCCCTGCTGGTCAAACGTATATATATATATATATAATCAATGTTTTAAACTAAATAAACGGAGTCATAGCGAAGTCGAGGGCAATATCACATGAAGAAAAAAAATAGGAAAATTATTCTTATATATTTAATAGTCAGAAGACATATATAAAAAAATTGTCCTTTTTTTTCTTCATGTGATATTGCCCTCGACTTCGCTATGACTCCGTTTATTTTGTTTAAAAGCTTGATAAAATTATGTACCACAAAGAATCTGTTCACATGCAGCAAGTTATTATTTAAGCAGGCTTTGTTAAACAACATGGAATGTTTGCGTTTGTGTAGCTTTTTTGTGAGGTTTTCGAATCGTCGAGCAACCCGAAACCCTAAGGATTGCTCGACGATTCGAAAACCTCACAAAAAGCTATACAAATGCGAAATCCCGTGTTGTTTAACAAAGCCTGCTCATATATATATATATATATATATATATATATATATATACGTTTGTTTGTTTTCACTGACAATGTCAACATGTTATCCTATCACTTTCATCAGCGGCAACTGCCCGAACTTATAGTGGAAATTAAGCATGAACCCCTCAATGTGTCGTTATTTTCTCTTTCTATTCCTTTCCTTTTCCTCTTTTTTCTTATTCCCCATGGCAATCAGAATTTATAATGATACCAATTCACCGGATGTAATGATGCAAACGGCGTGTCAAGTTACCGTAACAAATTCATTGAAACTCCTCAAAATAAACTAATAAATATATCGTTTTTACACTCATCAAATATTTAACTCTAAAAGGGGTGTATTGAAATAAAAATATGAATCGAATGAATTAATATATTCAATAACTATGATTACAGATAAAATTAAGTATCATTATTCTTATCTTATTGACAGGGTGTCGTGATTAATCATATTAATAAAAAGCTAACATTATTTTTTCTAAGTATGATGGATCAAATATAAAATATCAGTATATAAAGAAATATATAGTTTCCCATATTTATGTTGATTTATGTAAAAACAAATAAATCAATAAACTAGACGTTAAGAATGAAACCGTTATTGAGTATGCAAGGTGATTGGAAAGTAACGCCCTATACTTGTAAGTTATACTTGTAAGTTATTACTGAAATATAATTCTTACTGGAAATGAACGGGGTAAGCAAGAGTTATGAATTATGCGTTATTTTAACTTTAATCCTCACATTCGACGAACGATGTTTTTGACAATGGGGGAAAATACTGTTTTCTGGGTCGGCTGCTGTTTTCAATAGTCTCATAGTATTCATCCCCATTCATCTGTCAATCTATCCATCTTGTTGGCCCTACGAGTAGGTTTTTAGCCTTGATAAGTGTTGGTTCATTAGTATATAAAAAAAAGAAAACAGAAATATAAGTTCATTGTGAAATCAGTTGATGCAGTTTCCAGGCAGTTTTAGAAGCTGGCGGTGATTGCTGGCACCCATATTAAATTTTTAATAAAACCTCACTCTATACACTTTCTTATCATATTCATTTCTTGTAAAAAAATATATTTCAGTAATAAATCACGAGCACTTAATAATAGGGTGTTACTTTCCATTCACCCTGTATATATGGAATATATATTTGGACAAATATTCACTTATTTTCAGGTTATTCAACATACGTTTATCAAAATGCCACACATGTTATCTTTAGTTACACATATCATATATATATATATATATATATATATATATATATACTCATTTTGATAATGTATTAATTGATTTTTTTAATTTATGAATTATGTTGACATTAAATCGCCAGTGCAACTATTTAATAGGCGAGCTCTTTTATGGAATTCGATTATAGCAAGTCTTTCCTTAAGACATCGAAAACATGGATTTTACAGAGCTACAATTATTGCTTTTTTAAATATTAATTTCGTGATTGGTATCAGATTTTGAATGTCCAATTTCTAGAAGTAGTTTGACAAAGATCTATAATTTTGAACTTATATTTTGAAAGAATTGATGTGATTTTCAAGCCTAGTTTTGAATTAAGACTTGGTGCTACTAAATAAGTGTTTAATGTATCTGGTTCTATAGTATTTATTTTAGCTTCATAAACCATGCGGCTTGTTAAGCGGTTTCTGTATAGTACACACTTACCTGGATTTAGGAAATACAAGTTGTTGTTGTTGTTGATTATTATTATTATTTTTTTTTTTTTTTTTTTTAACTTAGTTCACTCCAAACAAGTCAAGTTGCCACTGAAGACGTAAGGGGCTACTGAGAATTAGAGTGAAAGTTTGGGGGGTCATCCTAAATTGGGAAGTGTGCAACGAGATACTTGTTCACATTAGTTTCACATTTCTGCGTGTCGATACAGTCGAGGAAACATGGAGCAGGGAGGGAGTTTCAAGGGCCGGCAGCACGAGGAAAGAAGCTATTAGAGTAGAGGGCTCTCCGGCATCTGGGGGCTCCACAATAAATGGATGGAATTTAGCTGATTGTCGGGTTGATCGAGTGTATTTACTGTTATGGTTGTTTTAGCGTGTTTATATTGAGGATATTTTAAAGCGTATGACTTATTGGTTAGTGTTCGTAAATTATATTTTTAAATATTTACCTATTTACTAATTAAACAATTGTTTTTCATTTAATTGTGTTTTTCTGGTGATTTCCTTTTGACACTCACATTTTTCCGTTTTCAATCTAACGCATTTATGATTCCAGTATTAGCGTCACTTATTTTATATTCTAAGCCTATATTCTCATTGTCACTGCTGGTTTAGTATTATTAAACTATGATAATGTTTGGGAGAGATGAAAAAGTACTATATCTTATTTTAGCTATGTTTAACTATAAAATTCTGATTTTAGTCAATAAATGCTTGTATTGAATTATTTGTGTTGGTTCGTTCGGGGAAAATGGAGAAAAAATATAAGTTATCTGGTCCAACTGTAAGCATAACTTTCAATAATTACATGATTGTAGTGGTTATTATTAGACTGGGCTCGTGTTCATAAAGGAAGGAAAGAAAACATGTTTTTTTTTTGTCTAATTTTGAGAAATAAATACGTGTAGTTCTTGTTTATGAGATTGGACTCATGTTGATGAGAGATGTAGAATCATGATCGGTTATTTGAGCCATCTGTAACTATAAATGTCTGATTTTAATAAATATATGTTTATACGTTATATTTTAATATCATAGCTATTCGTTAATCGTCAGTGCAAAACGTTTAATTGTCTATACATCACGCATAACGACGCAGATAAAAAGAGTAATTGTGCTTAACAGACTACCAATACATGTTTAACCGCTCTTGTTATGTCGTATCCAATTTATTTGAACAGGATACTAAAAATAAATTAGCTCTTTTCATTTAATAGCTGTTTGTGTGATAGAACGTAAACCTATAAAGTAACAAAACCCCATCCTACAGAGATTAATCATTCGTTAGCAATTTTCATATTAATTTGTTAATCGACATATATATGTATATATACTTAAGCACAGACACACACGCATGCACGCACATTATGTATATATATATATATATATATATATATATATATATAGGTAAGCTAACATTATATGTCAACATTGGATCTGTTAACCTCAAGCTCGTCAGAAAAGTACATAAAAAGTTCTTAATTTGAAAAAAAATTATACAACGTATGACATTTGGTTTAGTTTAAGCGAAACGATTCGTAAAATAATTTGCACAGAAATGTATTGGTTTTTAAAATATTTTGCAAGAAAAATGTAAAAAGTATTGGATTTTGGAATATAAATGAAATGTGCTTACTTATATGTGCTCGGTTGTTACTCGTTGACATGATCGAGCTTAATTTTTTTTGTCATATGACTCCTAGCATTATGTCGTCAAGACCCAATATTTTTCTTTTTTTAATATCTCAATCAGAGGAGCTCGTAAATTGTACATGTTTGGAATGAATATATTATAATAAGTTGCTAGATCAAGAAAATTTTGTAGTGACGTTTTCCGAGGCCGGCATATTTTTTCATCGCATTAGCTTGTTCTGGGTCTGATCTTCTACTATCCTTGTCTATAATTTGATTAATGTTTTTATTTTCTCCATGAAAATTTCGAAATCCTCCTCAAAAACGAACTTTTTTTTCAATCCTATTTTATGATGTTGGAGACGTTTCTTCATCAGATTTGGTACACTTTGTGTGTTAAAAATCCAGTATGGTTTTTAACTTCTCGTTGTTACTGTTGTAATTAACATTTTTCAGAGCACGCCACCTACGTTGTTTGTTTTTATTCGAAAATCCAACATCGCCAGTTGTAGTAATAGTTATGTTGTATCCAACGTAAATCTAAATTCTGGTCGTCAGTGTTGTGCGCAACATATGTCCTTTTTATGTTGTGTCCGAATAAGTCAGAGTTCTCGTCGCCGATGTAGTTACTTTGAAAGGCCGACAATAAATAAGACAACACGGTGGTATATTTACAAGAGTGTGTATTTAAAGAAGTACAATATAGTATGTTGCAGAAAGACTACTCCAAACCCGTCTCGTCCTTCGTCGTAGACCCCTTTATGCATGGTGTCTTGGAGAGTCCATATAATCACGAAATATGGTAGATGACCATCACACCATACCAATATATATATATTTTTTCACGGAATTTTTCTCTTCATTCAATACGTTTTTTTAATAACAACTCTCATAATTTTCAAATGTTTGAACTTTGGTTTTTTCGAAAGCCAACTTATCCATCTGTATTTCTCCTCTGATGATAAGATTTCGATCTTTGAAAAGCCTTGGCTTAAGGAAAGAAAAATAAACACTAGTTTATTACTGATTACACCTTGCATTGAACAATTGAAATTTGAAATAAATTTAGACAATCGTCGCATATTTATCACTCTTTTTTCTTCTATCTCTCTCTCTCTCTCTCTCTATATATATATATATATATATATATATATATATATATATATATATATATATATATATATATATATATATATATATATATATAATGTCAGCGTGAGTATGTAATTACATTTCTATTGTGACTGGTTGATTCATACCGAAAGCGATCATTAGAACCAGATGTGCTTGTCGTTTCTAGGTGTGCACCTTCTAAACACTATACACATTTAATTCCGTTTCTTCGCTTATGAAATATCTATTTGTATTCGCTTTATACCTGTTATTGGCCATTCTAACCTCTTAAGTAATAAATACAGCAACTTATATACTAATTAGAGTATCCATCACGGGACGGGTTCATAATAATGTGATACACGCTATTATGTACTAGAAAACAGGCCGTAACATACTTCAGACGAAAGAAATGTGCGTGAAAATATAGATTACACAACTGAAGTTATGGACTTAGAAAAGTTTCCATTTACTGCAGTTAATCTCATATTAGAAAAATTAGTTAAACTCTTTAGAATCGGTATAATATTCTCTTTGTTACTTGTGGTTTAAATCTCATCAATATCAGATGTAAAAATAAATATATATGTGTGTATGATTGAATAATATTGTTAAACAATGTATACATTTTTCTTGCATTCGCACTTCAACAACTGACTGACCAAAGACTATATACAACGATTGACAGCAATTCTTATCTTGCTCTTTCGATGAATTTTATGCGGTCAGTTGTTAACTGTACGTGGGCTAAGAAGTTGTTAGTCGAACATCTTCTGAATTTCAAACGTACTTGACCGGAGATGAAGTTGTCGGAAAACGTGTGCATATGTTAATCCAATCGCAATCGGTAACGAGTTGTTGACAACGTAAATCAGCGTCTCATGTTTTTCATGCGTGATTGTAATTTCCGGTTATCTAGACGATTGAAAAGATTGATCAAATTCTTAATATTTTCTCGAATGGACTAAACAAGGTGAAAGTAGTTCGTCGTTAATTCTTTCTTTGATGATTGGGTTCCAGCGCTATTTTTTTGGTTGAAATTCAAGGCATTACTAGCGAAGAGTGTTCAAAAATCTAGTCATGATATTTCGACCTTTAAAACCGATAATTTCACTTGCATTGGAAAATGTCGAATTAAGTATTTCTATATTTCTATATTCAGTTATTTTATATCTGAGAAAATATGTTATTGGTGCTAAATAAGCGTGAATAAGTGTATAATTGACTTTCTGAGAAATGGCAAAGCAATTAAGTCACTTCCCTCGCTGGACTCAATGATTTGGCTGGATATATACATTTGAATATATACATATACGTATGTATACATATATACATTTGAATATATACATATACGTATGTATACATATATACATTTGAATGAATACATATACGTATGTATGCATATATACATATGAATAAATACATATACGTATGTATGCATATATACATCTGAATATATACATTGGATGTGAGTATTTATGAACGGGTTTCATAATAAAAAAGAAAGTCTCAAATGCATAAAATGGACAAAATTGACAAAATCGCATGCAACGACTAAGAGTCTTTATTTCAAAATTCTACATCCGAACTAACATGAATAACATTGGTCATACAGATAGCTAGATTGTCATTGGTCATACAGATAGCCAGATTGTCATTGGTAATACAGATAGCTAGATTGTCATTGGTCATACAGATAGCCAGATTGTGTAAATGTCAAGTTGCACTGAAGTTCTGAACTGAGCGCAATTGTTTAGCGATCAGTGCTCAATCCAAAAAAGAACAACATATCACAATCAAAATGTACAACGCACGGCTGATGCATTCCGCTGATGGATTCGCTAATATAACATCCCCATTCATGTAAGAAAAAGCCATATGTTGCACTATCGTGCTAGATATGTTCTACGTTCAATAATAATAAAAGTGTGTTATGTGTAATATAATAGGTTATGTATTATTTGGATTGTTCGGACTATTGTTCTCATTTTGGGTGTTATTCTCACAACGTTTCGGCCGATAAAACCTCCCACCTTTTTCAGGTGTATCTTGACAATGGATCTTATTGGCGAACGGTGGGCAGAATGGTTTTGTTATTTTTTCGAACGCACCCTAGTCGTTATAATTTAAAATGTGTGATGTGTTTCTGAAACGGAAAGAGCGTTGAGTTTGTTCCATCTTTTTTTTTTAATTATTAATTCAGGTCCGTACTGATTTGGTATAACTTTTTAGATGAGGATTGATATGTATTATTTCGATTGTTCGGACTATTGTTCTCGTCTTGGGTGTTATTATCACAACGTTTCGGCGGATATGACCCCGACATTCTTGAGGTGTACGGACCTGAATTAATAATTGAAAAAATGGAAAAGACTCAACGCTCTTTCCGTTTCAGAAACACATCACACATTTTGGATTATAACGACTATAGTGTGTGCGAAAAAAGAACAAAATTATTCGTTCCACCGTTCACCAATAATATCCATTGTCAAGATACACCTGAAAAGGGTCGGAGGTTATATCGGCAGAAACGTAGTGAGAATAACACCCAAGATGAGAACAATGGTCCGAATAATACATATCATCAATCCTCATCTCAAAAATTCAAAATCATGATAGGTTATCTCCATTGTTTGAGATTATCCCCCTTGAATGATAATTTCTTTGTGTAATTAGATAAAGCTTCATAAATTATATCATGCTCTTGTTGTTTATTGCTACTCTTTTGACAGTTTTACTGTAACAGTGCAAGTTCATGGTCTTTCATAACTGCAGTATAATTACTAAACCACGCATTTTTAAGGGCCAGCGTTTTTCCTACGCACTTAAAGAATTAGTTATGTTTGTTAAAGATGTTAAATCTCTCACCTGTGCGTCTTCGATATTAATGTTGTTCCAAACCGAAAGAATGTTTCTCACTGCGAGGGAGAGGCATTATGGAGGAGGAAATAATTCCACTTTCCGGCTGAATCTAACCCCGTCTTTTTACATAAGCACAGCTTGAGTTTCATGGAGAGGTGAATCGGTGTAAATAACGTTTCAAAAATAAATAGGAATTCTTTTGCAAATGTGCGATCGATTAAATCGTGTCTTTTAGGCGGTCAACAGTTACTCCTTATAAATTCTTGTTCGTATTAACATGTACATACGAGTAAAATGTTAATAATTTAGTTTATGCATACTCAATTAGATATGTTGGGTTTATTTCAGTTATTTTTTTTTGGGGGGGGGGGGGTGTACTAGTTTATATTTTTATTCTTGGACCAGCCGATGGCACCAACGTTCGTATAAACGTTTAATTTAGGTTTATTTTAATTCTTCGATGTGATTTGCTAATCAGATTGGATTGTTTAAAATAATTGTCATGTACATTCTACGCGATTTCTTATGTCTCGTTATGCATGTAAATTTTATGTGAAAAAAAATAAGCATGAGTTTCTTTCTTCAAATCCATTGTCAGCAAATACGTGTAATAAACCTCCATCATAATTAATCAAATTTGTTTCCATTGCATTCATCATTTTCAATCCTCCGATGATATTCCTGATCATTCAACTCACAATCCAGCCATTAACCCTTATTTTGACTTGCTCATGACCTTGATAAATTATCATTCATAAATGAATAACGCCAAAAGAATCACTTCATTGGATTTAAGTGGGTAAGAAACATCAAGAAATAATATATGAATATAAATCAGTTTGAAATATGCATCTGATCTAGAAGTTGACCTGGGTTCAGTTGTGGATTGGGGTACGAAATTACTTGTTTCGTTTAATCTGGTTAAGACTCAGCTTGTGTCTTTCAATCGTAAGTGTGTCCCTTTTCTTCGTTAGATTCTCATGGATGGCTCTGCTCTTGAGGATAAATCGACTCTGAAACTTCTTAGTCTTTCTTTCTCATCAAATCTTTCTTGGAGTTCATATAGTAGATCCATTTCTATTTCTGCTTCTCGTAAAGTCGATTCTCTCTATCGCCCCAAACACTTTCTCACACCTGAGGCTATTCTCTATCCCAATAAATCTACTCTCAGACCATGCATAAAGTACTGTTATATTTGGGCTGGTGAATCTGTGTCCTATTTGAGGGTTCTTAATAAGGTGCAGAAACGTATCTATAATTTGATTGCCCCCCCTTTTTTCTTCTCTATACCCTCGTTCTCACAGACGTGATGTTGCTAGTCTCAGTCTTTTCTATAAATACTATTATGAAATGTGTTCTTCAGAATTATGTGATCTATTCCCTGCTTCTTTTGTTCCAGCTCGTTTAACTCGTTGGTCTAGTGGTCTCTATCAATTCGCCGGTTTGATACCTCATTGTAATACACCTTCCTATTCCATTAGCTTATTTCCAACTCTCTTCCCGCTGACTGTTTTTCTCCTACCTATAGCCTTGGTTTTATCAGGATTAAGGCCAATAAGCATCTCCTTTCTTTGCGATAATCATATTTCGGTTCTTGCTAGCTCCTTATATCAAGTGGCTTCATGCCTTGCCTAGAGCGATTTCCATTAAAAAAAACCCTATTTAAATTCAAAACAGCAACACTGTAAATGAACAGTACACCTGACGAAAGTCCTGAGAGTATATCGGTCGAAACCTAATAGATATATAAATATCAACGTAGCTGAAGACAATAGTCCGAAGACCCACAATGTAACTATAATTGCTAATGTTATCTTTCTTTTTCCGCTAATTAACCAAGATCTGTTTGTTCTGTTAAGCGTGTATTTTTTTCTAACATTTTTAGTGTTAATCTCTGGTATTCGATGTGTGTATTTAGCAACACTCTTACCCGTTTGTGGACGTGGGGTTAGGGTTAGCAAGCCTCGTCGTCATATCTAATCTGTAAACCTACGTTTCTCTCTCGCAGCGACTGTATTCTATTTCCTGATGTGTATTCTAATAAACGCATGTGTACGATCTAATTAGTTCAAGTTACTTATGAGTTTGTTCCTAATTCAAAGATACGAATATCGTAAAGATGCAATTACGTTTAATTAAACAGTTTTATTGTATTGCTCTACAGGGAGAGAGAGAGGGGGGGGTAGAAGAGAGAGCAAGATAATACAAAAAATTCTACAATTTCGCGACGGCTTGGATCACGAATATTCTGTATTTGTATCTTGCATTTATTAAATCACGCTCGTGTCTTTGTTGGCTAGAATCACTGTTTGACACCGTCATTGGAGACCGAATAGTTTATGTTTCATCTCATATAAAGAAAAGATTTATTTACTTTTCTCGTTTTTTTTTTCTTAGTTCAAATTGTATATATTCAATATGTGTTATCATGAATAGCTTTAAGAAGTGCACGGATTTATTTATTTTTATCAAACAAATAAATAAATAAAAATAAAGTCATTAATTTAAAAAATCTATTCAGATGCAACATTTCTCACACGTATTTTTGAATGGTCTGTGTCTTCCAGCTTCTAACTAAATTGTAATTTATGTTAAGGGGGGGGAATACGCTTCAAAACTGTCTTTAAACCATTTCCACTTTCAACCTGTTGCGATTACATGGAAATCTGCGATACCCACGCAATAAAAAATATCAGTTTTTCTGCTTATAATTATTTACTGCGCCGTATGACACTTGCTAAACCAAAACTATGACAGCTTGAAAGATTTCTAAAATTTTCAAGTGATATGCATAATGTACTTTTAAAATGTTAATAATTGTCAAATTGGTGTCACGTGATAAACATTAGCGAGACTAACGAGCTTGCTCCATACTTATGGCAAGAAGATGCGATTTGAGGGAAATTCTCATATGGATAAAGCACTAAAAAATTCTCATATGGATAAAGCACTAAAACAGTCTTATCGGTGATGAAAACCTCTGCGTAGCGACTACATGCACGCTAGTTAAGAGTTTCGGTTTCGAAGACGCTTTCATTAAGAATGACAGTTTTTCCTAAATTTATAAATGGAACATAAACTGTTATTCATTTAAAATTAAGCTAAAACATCTGCAGGAAATCCGCTTATTCCAATATGTCATTGGTTTGGCTAGGAATTAAGCCATTGACAAGTGATGCGGGGACAGACACACATACATATTTTCTTCACACACATACACACACATATATGGCCTAGTAAACACCATCCTTGAGTGTCTTCGATCAAGGGTTTGTTAGGACAACCTGACATGAGGATACTTCACCCTACAAGTAAACCCTGACCAAATATTCAAAACAACATAGTATTTGGAACCCAAATAAGATCCCCTCGACAGATAACAGCATTTAGCTGGATATTCCACCAGACTAGATAAATTCTTGTCCTGGAATCCGGTAAGACCAAGAGACCGCAAGAAGGATATGCTACAACATAATTAACTGGGAAGAGGAAAATTAATGTTCTTATCTTCTTTACTAAGTCAACGTTTGACAAGTAAAGGAGAACTTAATGGAATATTCGAATATCGATGTATCTCATATAGAGATCAAGTGTTGGCACCAGGAAGAGGCCACTTAATTTCTGAGAACTTCGACTGAACTAAAAGGAAACAAAGAAAGTGAAATTATTGCTAAAACACTGATGTTGCTATCTTGATTGCTTGTCACCGTGCACACCTTATATATTTACATGGCACGAAGAAAGTCGAATAACATAAATAAAGGTCGAATAATAAAAGAAGTCATGAGTGATATTGAATTATGTTAAAAATTAAGAGAAACACAAGAGATAAGATAGAGAGGGGAAAGGAGAGAGGGAGATTTCAAATTTCGCAGTTAGCCTTACAAATTCCCTCGATAGAATGAAACATAAAACTTTTGATTGTTCCTCATTTGTCATAAGTATATTCTTATACTATATTTATTACTGAAGTTGTCAGCCCGGTTATACCTACGTTTTGCTTGTACAGCACATTTCCCTGACATATATCGATGATGAATCATCATGGCCATGGGATGGCTCATTGCACAAATGTTTGCAACCAGCAGGTATGCCAACCATTGGACACAATTCCAAATAAACTGGAAATACAGTTTAAAATAAACATACTAAAATGTTTAAAGGATTTACTGTGTAGCCTGATTTGTTTTTCCCAACTGCATTATTTAAAACCCAAGCGTTCTCTTCGTGATAAAGTATCGATTATCTAAGAATAGTCCTGTACACAATACATGCAATGTGTTAGTCGATCATGGCGAGAGGCAGAGGACAGTTCTGACGTCAGTAAATAAATTAAAGTAACAAAAACGCAGCGAATATATTGTTTGAGAAAGCACACTAGACATAATAGGAAAACCAAAGTTGGACAATAATTTCCAAAGGGAAAAAGAAACGAGTAAAAATTTAAATGTGTCGACGTATTTTGCTATAAAAGAAAGACTCAAGTGAAAATGATGGAATGAAAGGTGTATTAGAAAAAGATAGACGATATCCGCTTAGCCTTGTGATATCTATATTATAATTAGTGTGTCTCTATGTTTCGGTCTATGTGTATCTCTGTCCGAAAACAAAGACCTATACAAAGATCAAAGAGAACATTTCCTAATTAAAATTTTACGAGATAACGAATGACGGTGTTGTGGAAATTGCGAGGTAGCTAATGACGAGTCTTCGTGGAAATTGCTCTCTTGATTATAATTACATTTTCTTAAAGATTAAAATGTTATTAAATGTAAGAATTTTAAATAATTGTGTTATTTTATGATAGAATATCTTTACCTACCCGATGTTGCCCGGTAGTATTTTTACTGTCAGTTTCTTTTGATTGTGTTTAAACTAAAAAAATAATAATAATGTTTCTTTCAAACAACGCGGAGTAACTCTGTATTGACTAACACAGTGTTGCATCACATTATATTAAGATGGCGTTAATAAGAATATAATTCAGATCCGGCTAAAACATTGTCCGGAAGAAACTAAAGCGAATTACATTTTATTGTTTTAATAACATGCTGCAACGATCAACTAAAAAAACTGACGAACAAGAATCAAATATTGGTTTGATTTGGTTTTGGTTTGTTGGTTGGTTGGCTTTTAACGGGATATCGATCCTATGAGGTCATTTAATGTCATGAAAGGTTATTTATCGTAGATTATTATGTGTAAGTTATGTGTAGTAGAATTGGGTCGTATGTTTTTTGTTTTTTATTAAACTATAGTGGTATGAATATTTGGGAGATGTGTAAACAGATTTGGGGAGTCGAATTTTTTTTTTTTTCAAGTCGTGTAGCTTTCAGAAACTCGAATATATTGTCTACGTGAAGTTTGTTAAACAGATTTTGTAGAAAGAAAGCTGTCGATGACAAAAATTAAGAAAAACACTGATTTTACTTTATATATTAGAAGTACAAGTAAACTGTGCATTTCTAGATTCATTTTGAATAAACTTATTTGCATAGATTTTGTCGCCAATATTTATAAAAAAAGTAACGTTTGCACTTCGTCATGGAATATAATACAATACAGATCTAAAAACATGTATACAGTATCTCATGCGTATGATATGAATACGCATAACAAGTTACATTTTTTACTAGCTGGCTTCGCCGGTTCGCTATCGCTTCGCAATTTAATTCCGGTTCACTACTTGAAATAATTGAAACGAAACTAATTGATAAGAAAAAGTTGACAAAAGTAATTATTAAGAAAAGGATAACAAAACTAATCAATGTTGCATCTTTGTGCTTGTTTTACAAGTACTTCAATGGAATGTGCTCATATGAACTTGCTGCTCTGATGTCCCCTCGACGTAAATTCACTCGACCAACCCGACAATCAGCTAGATCCCATCCACTCACTGTGGAGGTCCCCATATACCGGACAGCCTTCTACTCTAATAGCTTCTTTCCTTGTGCTGCCGGTCTTTGGAACTCCATCCCTGCTCCCTTCTTCCCCGACTGTACCGATATTCAGAAATCTAAAACTAATGTGAACAAGCATCTCGCTGCACAGCTCCATATTTAGGATGACCCCCAAAACTTTCACCTAATTCTCAGTAGCCCCTTACGTCTACAGTGGCAGCATAACTTGTTTGGGGTAAACTTTATTTTTTAAAATAAAAAGACAAAACAAGTCGATAAGAAAAAGAGGAAAACAACAAATTTTGCTCATAATTTTTTTTTTTTTCTTTTTTGTATTATTTTAAGTCATTTTTAAGATTAAGTTTCCCCTGGTTTGCTCATAACATTACATTTACATACGTGATTATTCATACCGCGAAGCGAGCCGGAAACACGTACGTTTACTTTTATTATATAGATAAACTACCGTTTTCTCTTTCTTAGCGTAAAAATAATTGTCAGCAAAATAATCTTTTAATAAATAATTATATTTATGATGCCGTATTCGATTGAAGAGCAATTTATTTTAAATGAATAAAATCAAACAGCGATACCAGATAAATGTTCATATTTAGCGATCAGACGATCTAATTCTATAAAATAAGTATGGAAGCTGATAACGTACGTACAAATGAAGGTACATAGTATTATTGAACAGATTTTTTTATATAATCACATTAAGTTGTCTACGTTTATGTCGAACATCTATCAACAGCAATGTCGACATTTTACTTTATATAATTGTATTTATATTAAAAGTTATAGAAATATTTAAAAACTAAAGATGAAAATAATGATGTCGAATTCAGATCTGGGATCAGGCGTACACAGGAGTACTGAGTTTATTCTTTGGCAAGGTCAGGGTGCCGGTTAGTTTTGTGATAAAGGAAGAACTTAACTAAAAAAATGATTCAATAGAAGTTGTGCAAGAAAAAAAAACAGAAAGAATATCCGCTTCGTTTTCTCATAGAAAAGATATTTATTTTCGCCAGAATTGTTTCAAAAGATATTATGGTCAATAACACTTCCGGTATCAATTGTTTTATTCGTTATCTCTAAAAGCATTTAATTGTCTTCCCTTTGTTCCCCTTTTCTTTTCTCTTTTCTTGTTCTCATTTTTCTTTCTTCTTTCTTACCCTCTTTTTTCTTCCTATATCCCTCTTTCTTAATTCTCTTCTTTTTCTTAATTCTCTTCTTTTTCTTAATTCTCTTATTCTTTCCCCCATCTCTCTTCCTCAACATTTTCTTAAAGAGTAACCATGGCTTTGACAATGAAGACATTATTTTATTGTTCTATCACATGAATATATATATATATATATATATATATATATATATATATATATATATATATATATATATATCCACATGCACCGATTTGGCCGTCTCTGCGACTCATAAGTGTAACTAAAACTAGCGAGATTCAAAATCATATATATATATATTCATATAAAGTTAGGTACATGTATATGTTTACACATTTGCATGTACAGGATTGACTCCTGAACTGATAAACTGGTCGGTATGAATTTTGGAACACAACCGTTAGGCGTAAGTTGTGGTAATATAGAAAGTATTTAGTTTAATTTACTTTTATGCAATAGGGGGAAACATTGGTGGAATCTCTCCGTGTAATTTCAGCTACTTCTGATTTTGTGAAATTTTAGCAATAGATATTAAATATCAATTAATAAATATTCTCTAAATTTCAATTTCTTTGGAGTATTTTAAAGGTTTTTATGAGACATAATATGGGCACAACCTCTAATTTGAAAATGTATTATTTCATATTTATACTTAATTTGAAAATGTATTATTTCATATTTATACTTAATTTGAAAATGTATTATTTCATATTTATACTTAATTTGAAAATGTATTATTTCATATTTATACTTAATTTGAAAATGTATTATTTCATATTTATACTTAATTTGAAAATGTATTATTTCATATTTATACTTAATTTGATCCAATTAAGCCTTAAATTTTGGACATATACAAGAATCAAAATCATGCAATTGATTCGCGACATAAGCTTTAGTATCAATATATGTTGATTTTACGGGGACATATAAGTAATGTAAACATGTACATTGTGTGGAACTAATTTTAGTCGTCCTGGGAGTGGAATTCTTGTAGTGTATATATATATAGGACCACAAGAAAAATTTCCACATTAAAAAACAAGCTAGACTGATCAACTCTACGAAATCGGAACTCGGCCATGTATCTAGGGAGTTCCTCAAGAATATCATCAAAGTAACTCTGGAGGCTACCAAATTCAACCTTTGGAAGGATTCTTCGGATACTATCAAATGGTTTATATCAATTGAAAATAAGAGGAATGCCTCCTTTATACAATTCGATATTATGGAATTTTACCCCTCGATTTCCAAGGAGTTACTTACGAACAGCATTAACTATGCTAGGAATTTCGTGGATATATCCGATGAACAGGTAAGAATAATTATGGCATGTCGCAGATCCATCCTTACAAACAACCACGAAACATGGATTAAATTAAACAACAACAGCTTCGATGTTCCGATGGGTGCCTTTGACTCAGCACAGATTGCCGATCTGGTGGGCATATTTATAATGTACACACTCAGCAGAATTGTAGAACCTAATTTAGTTGGTTTATACAGGGATGATGGACTAATTATCATCCCTTATAGTGACGGCCCCATGGTATCCAAAATACATAAAAAAATAATAAGAGCCTT
The DNA here is from genome assembly GCA_963556195.1 of Sepiola atlantica. NCBI lineage: Eukaryota > Metazoa > Mollusca > Cephalopoda > Sepiida > Sepiolidae > Sepiola > Sepiola atlantica. Next base: position 84,450,692 of record OY744541.1, read on the forward strand.
CAAATACCTAGGATTTAAAATAGACATAACCCCAAATTGTAAAGAAGTTAACTATCTAGACATTACACTAGACTTAAAAAAGGGGACTTACAAACCCTTCAACAAAGATAATCACACACCATCATATATCAATATTAGATCTAATCACCCGAACTGCATAATCAAACAAGTACCTAAAACGATTAATACTAGAATTAATAAACTTTCGGCTAACAAGGAAATTTTTGAAACAAACAAACATTTATACAATAGAGCGCTAGAAAAAAGTGGATATAGCGATAAACTCAAATATATCAAGAAAGAAAAAAATAAATCCAGGAATAGAGGCCGTAAAATAACATGGTTCAATCCCCCATACTGCCAACTATCTAACATCAACATCGGGAAAGTATTCTTGAACCTAGTAGATAAGCATTTTAGCATGAATAATCCACTCAGAAAGATATTTAATAGAAAAACCATAAAAATTAGTTACTCTTGTACCAAAAACATGGATAAAATAATCAGCACCCATAATCGTAAATTACTAAACAATTCTAGTAAAAATAAGGTTACAGTAGATAAATGTAATTGCCAAGTTAAAGAGAACTGCCCACGGGACGGTAACTGTAAAGTTGAGTGTGTGGTGTATAAGGCCACTATTCATCCGGAAGATAATAACAGGGACAATAAAGTCTACATCGGCATCTCCGCGGGTAACTGGAAACAACGCTTTTATGACCACAAACACTCTTTTAACAACCCAGATCTCAAGAACAAAACAGAATTAGCGAAACAATGGTGGCTTCTGAAAAATGAGAACCGGTCCCCGGTGGTTTCGTGGTCAATACTATGCTTTTCGGATATCCCAAATGGATTTAGGCAGAGATGCAATTTATGTTTAGAGGAGAAAATAAGAATCCTAAAATACGACCGCAATAATCTTTTAAACAAACGCGATGAATTGATGGCGAAATGCAGACATAAATGCAAATTTAAAATTACCAATATCTAACAATCTGATAGACCTCTAGACTTGTAACGGTTAGATACCAAATAGATCAGTTACGGTAAACCCCCATAAATATTTACATTAATATCTGTTATGAACATGTAATTACTGATCTGGTGACATTGGTTATAGTTGTTTTTCGGATGTATGCATATACGAGTGTACCTTAAGATTTTCGTGTATTCAGAGTACTTATTTGAAATAAGATAGCCTTATATTTTCAGAGTACTTATTTGAAATAAGATAGCCTTATATTTGCTATGTATGCATGCGCGTGCGGATGCGCGTGTATGCGGGCATTAGTGTATATGTATGTATGATAAGAATAGGAACGTATATATAAGTACATTTGTTTTTGTATGTATATATATGTGTACATGCATGCATGTGTTTGTGTATGTGCTAGCATGTATGTGTGTGTGTGTATGTGTGTGTGTGTATGTATGTACTGCATATTTGCCTTATCAATGTATGCGTATATTTAATTAAACTCTTACCCCGGTTATTAAAACTTTCCAGGCCGTATGTATTATTTTACTTATGGGTATGTATGTGCAATTTAAAACTTTCCAGGCCGTATATGTTATTTTGTATATATGTATGTGTATATAGGTATATATGTGTATACATGGGTGCAGGTGTATGTGTGCATGTATGGGCATGTGCGAGTATATGAGTATAGGTATGTGTGTACGTACGCGTATGACTGAGTATGTATATGGGTATGTGTACGGGTGTGCATTTGTGTATGTCTATGTATACATATATATGTATCTCTATTTTGCACATCTGAGGCTATGTGTGCATGTGCGTATATAGGTGTGTATATGTATATGTGTGTATGTGTGTGTATGTGCATATGTTTGTGTGTGTATATGTGTAGGTATGCATTCACTTAGTAGGGATGTTCTTTAATGAATACTTAAAGACGAAACACATTTATCTTCGATGTTTTAAAAAAATTTTAATTCAAGGTAGTAGGTATGGGGGTATATATGTATGTATGTGTGTGTACGTATGTGGGTATGTGTATATATATATGTATATGTGTGTATGTGTGTATATATATATGTGTGTGTAGATGTAAGTATATATGTATGTGTGTGTATATGTATGTATACATGTATGTGTGTGTTGAGATAGATGTGTATATATGTGGAGATGTATGCAGATGTTATTTACTTAAAATAAGATAGCGAATTAAATTAAGTGTATAATATTATCACTAGACAATATTAGATTAGAATTAATTATAGGCTTCCATAGATTATAAACTAATGTAAGATGAATTTGTTAAAATCAGAGTATTTTTAATTTTCAAAGTAATTCTGACGCGCGTATCTAGAGAAATAGGGCACGTGAAGTGTCAATCGGCTGATGACACGAGACTCGCTCGTTTCGTTTGCCGGGTGAAAAATATCGGTGGCCTTGGTAAAGCTGAATTTCAGGCTTGCCAAAAATTGTGTGTGTGTGATGTTAAGAATAGGTATATGTGTGCGTATGTATGGAGGCGTATGTCACCAGTTCGGATATGTAGAAAGAATATGTGCGCTTAACTCAGACGTTATTATTTAATAAAAATAAACAAAAAAAAACATAAGATTCCCTTAGATTAATTTAGTTAAATATAAGATGTTAATTCCTACTCGCTCTATGTTGGGTGTTCAGACTGGCTGCTACCACTACTCCCTCTGATTGTATTTGAAGTGCCGAGGATAATTCAATTTTCTATCAGTATCAAAAATGTAATTGTTAAGTTGGATGCTTGAATAAAACCGCAAGGTTGAAATAAATTATTGCATCGACAATCATGTAATTTCGTGTTATTATATTTTACGTTATTATTGCTCTGTTTACCACATTGAGCTCTCTTACCCGGATTTCTTCCTGGAATTATTCCATTATAACACTATATATATATATATATATATATATATATACGCGGAAATCTCTCTAAGGCCCTTTCGACTATCATCTCGTCAGGAGAAAATCGATAGTTTTAATTTATAATAACGTCGAAAGAAAGAGCAAAATGGAAAAATTGAGTGTGCCTTTTAATCGACTTTTAACGAAATCATTAAATTGAATTTTAATCGCTTTATCGTTAATTTTGGCACACTCAATTTCCCCATTTTGCTCTTTCTTTCGACGTTATTATTAATTAAAACTATCGATTTTCTCCTGACGAGATGATAGTCGAAAGGGCCTTAGAGAGATTTCCGCGTATTCTTTTTAAATGTATTTATAAGTTTTGTACCTCAAAACATTTATTATATATATATATATATATATATATATATATATATATATATATATATATATATATATATTGATAATTGTAAGCATTAGCTTTTTTTTGCTCGGCTAAGAGTTTTTGATTTGCACTTGCATACAGTGGTCCATGCCTTCACATGCAGAGCTTTATAGTACTTAAAAAAAGGTTACGTACAATCGTGGTTATGGCATATTAAAAAGACAATATTTTTAAGTACTATATATATATATATATATATATATATATATATATAATTGTTATGCAAATCGCTCCAGACAAGTCATGAAGCCACTTGATGCAAAGAGTTTTTAAAAATATTACTTCAAGGTTAAAAACTAACCAACGATAAGTGTTAGATGGATAGATTTTTACCCAGAAAACAGCAATTCTTTTCACTTTGTCAGAAACATTGCTCATGAAATGAAAGGACGAAAGGACAAAATAAGGGAAGCGAGAGTTACGAGGCTGCTGCAAGTAAACCCAAGGTCCACTTTCTACTCTTATATTTTTACTTGCTTCACATGAGGGTAAAGTTAGATGTTGAAGATATCAACTCCCCAAAATGAGCACTGAATGAGACAAAAATCGAAATTTTCAAGTCAATCCTTTATAAAGATAGAAGAGTGCATAAATTGTCTTTTAAATTGTCTCTATAAATTCTTTTTAACCATTATTAGTGAATTTATCGAATTTTATCTTAAAATTACCTATATCAGTGCTTTTTAATCCTGGTTTGTTTGAAAAATATATATTAATCTTTTAAGAAAAAATTCTAATTGCGTGGTAAAAATAACCATACATTTCAAGAGAATAAATTATATTATAATCGATTTTCAGGCTAAAATCAACCATATTTCGAAATGAATAACCCTAACTCGAAGATAATTATTCGCTGGAGAGTTGTTTTTATTTGGGTTCCACATACAGCCAGCACAGTGGAGTGGACAAAACGAGAGACTCTTACTAATTCTGGTTTAGAGCCTTTTATCTACATGTTTTTCACTCACTCTTTAGTCGCTGACTGATAGCAATTCTCTTCCTCCTTACATGATAACATCATTATTCATTTGGTTCCATTTTTTTTCTTCCGTTCCCACATGTTGACAGTTCTGACCTTTAAACCCTGCCACACAACATGTCCTTAAAAGATTATTTGTGCCACCAAACGGGAAATAAAACTTATTTAACACCAGTATTTGACATACACGGTATTTGATATATAACCAGTGAAATCGTATTTTCTTAAAAAATTAAAATCATGTTAAATAAAATGGACATTTGTTGAATTTGTAGACCTGTGTTTAATTTTTTTTTTTACATATTATTCCTCTAAAAATGTTCGTTCCAAATTTACCTACAATTTTCATAATTAAATGCACTTGACAAAAAGTTGGTGTCGTGCTTACAGCACAAACAATAATAATAATCAGGCATGCTCGGGTTCGTCTGATTATATACTGAATTACTTCCCTTAGTGTTACGCACATATTTATCTATGTAATTTTAACAGATAAATAATGCGCATTATTATATTAATTACTTGCTGTACTTACCCGGCGTGAAGTAATTTTGTTTTTTAAATGTTTATTTGTTTGTACATTTTAAAACTAAAGGTAGAAAACTCCTATTATATATTTTAATTTAAAATGAGTTATCTCTCTTGGTGATTGTTATTCTTAGGTGATTAAACATGTTCCATGTTATCAATCATCTAGGCCGGACTAAGTATTTATTTTAAATAAATTATAGCTAAGAACGTTATTGTATTGATAATAACACGGCAGAACAATAACAAATGAAAATTGACTAGTCATAAGCTTGATTTGTCAGTTTAAATACTAATTGGGTCTGACTTTTAAAAAGGATAATTTATATGCTAGATGCATTTTGAATGTTTCTTTTTTATAATTTGATAATAAAACTCACTTTTTTATTTTCTGTTTTTTTTTTATAGTATTCATCGCTTATTTACAATATTTAACTAACTATATATTTTTTTCTTCTTCTATTTTCAGGTTTTACTGGGATCTTTTTATGCTGGTTCTGTTAATAGCAAATCTAATTATCTTACCTGTAGCAATATCATTTTTCAACGATGATCTTAGTACGCACTGGATTGTCTTCAATTGTATCTCAGACACTGTATTCTTTTTAGATATAATCATCAATTTTAGAACAGGTAAGTCAAAAATAATTTCATTTAAATGTCTTCGTTTTTCTGTTCCATATGTGTTTATTAGATCTTTTATTACAGGTATTTTGTATTTGATTTATTTTTGTTCATAATTTTACAGTGGGGTGAATGCATCATTTTTTTTTCAAAGTGTTTGTTTCACTGCCGTGACGAAATACGCTTTATGGTTATTTTAAAGTATCACTATCTGGCCTTATAAAATTAAAATAAAAACTTTATTCCCTATTTATTTTCCACCTCAAAGTTAGACACAGGGTCCATTTTTATGTGGAGAAAGTCCAGATCCCTCGGATATGGCACTATTGATAAGAAATAAAATAACTTGTACACTTCCGCCAACAGTCACTCGCGAATGAGGGCACCTTAAACGACAAGCAATGAACCCGCCCTACCTATGAAAGGCAGGCGTAAATCTTGAAAACGAGAATGTACTACATTTTGATCTTAGTCCGAAAGCTGTATTTATGTCACTGTACTGTAATCCACATCGTCAAGGTTTGGGCACAATTTTAGTTTATAGTGTGGATACAGAGTCGTTCCCCTTCCATAAAAATGTAATGGAACTTTTGTATGGTTGCAAACATAACATGGTTGGTCTTATCAACATTCCCTCACAGATGTGGACGCCGAATACAACACGCAATAAAAATCATCCGTCTGCCTAAAAGAAAAAGCGATAGGCGGTAATCCCTACTCCGACGCCGAAAATGAGAGGTAATGCCTGGGAAGATGACCTCTTGAGACCGAACATATTCTATAATGTTATACCTACTCGAAGGCTGGCTAAAATACTGTATAACTCTTCTTAACCGAAGCTGATACTCAAAATAAGATTATTTAAAATTAAATCTAATTTTCTATTTACGCATTTACCTCTGGGAAAATTGAATTGCTTTCTGTCAAGGAAAATTGTGTTGTCCTTCGGGGTAATAGGCTGTTCTGGTCGGATTTCAGACACCCATTGACTTAAGCGCACCCTTACAAACAAACGCTAGCGCACCTATATATATATATATATATATATATATATATATATATATATATATATATATATATATACATATACACATACACACACAAACACATATATGTATATATATATACATACATACACACACAAACACATATATGTATATAGATATATACATACACACACAAACACATTATATATATATATATATATATATAGAGAGAGAGAGAGAGAGAGAGAGAGAGAGAGAGAGAAATACATAGGCTACATATTACTAATGAATACTATATTATAGTGTCCGTCTCGAGGGCCTTGGAGGCCAAGAGGTGTTTTTCTTCAGAAGACGATAACCACTTCAGCGTTAATAAGATTCATTGACTTAACTAATGGAGCTCTATTTACTTAAATATGAATTGCTTCTGGCTGGACCATACGCAGTCAAAGCACCCCTGATTATCTAGACATAGTGATGGGATGTTGCATGCGAAAGTGATTACGCGTAAGTGCGTGCAAAATTCAAAAGGGTGTGTTTAATTTTATATAATTTAATATGAATTACGAAGCGTAGTAATGCACATTAATAAAATTATTAGCCTTTTAAATTTTGCAGGCGCTTTACACGTAATCACTTTCGCATGCAACCTCCCATCACTACAGACGCTCATTTTGAACTCGTAAATTACTAGCCGTTAAAAAGTTCAACGGTAAGAATGCTGTAAATAGAACAAGACTAAATCCGCCTGATTATGATTTGATGAATGAAATCGAAAGTACTTGCGAAAAAGAAAGAAAAATGAAACAAGAAACCACGAAAATTATATCCACCAATTTGACCGAAATACTGAATAGACTATTCGAAAAAAATGTTTAAAATGTCTCATCAAACAAAAACACTCCGTATTATTTAATAACGCTTGCATATATATATATATATATATATATATATATATATATATATATATATATATATATATATATATATAGTGTTTCAGGTTGTATATGAAAAGAAATCAAATAAAGTGCTCGATCATATAAGAGAGCTAATATAATTTATTTAGATACTGTAATGTACCGCGGTTTCATCCAAAAGGGCAGATTTAGACATCTTTAGTAAATCTTTGTGCCCGGTGGAATCATCGGCAAGCTGAAATGATTGTCCCGTCCCGTCCCGATAGGGAATGGCGTCAACAATGACAGAAAACGGTGTATCTCTGAGGGGGTCTCCGAAAAAAAAACCGGTGTGGGATGGTGATCACCATCCCACCGGGTTTTTTTCGGAGATTTACTAAAGATGTCTAAATCTGCCCTTTTGGATGAAACCGTGGTACATTGCTGAAATATGTAATATACAGTATCTAAATACATATATATATATGAGAGAGAAAGAGAGATATCCGGGAACCAATTTTTAAAAAATAAAAAAAATACTTGGAGCTATCTTTATTAAAGCCTAGCAACCTACAATTAATAACATTATGTATACAACCAGTAACAATATTTTTAAATGCTTTACGTCATACAATTTTATCCTATGACGCTAATTCTGGCGTCGCGAAACTTATATTGTCAACGTATTTCCTTGAAATGTGCGAGTACGTTCTTTTGATGTCTAACTGACTCCACGTACGCGTTCTCGGCTATCTTTTGAAATTCTCTTCTTTTATGCAGCTTTTTTGTTCATTTGTTTTTGTCACCTAAAGATGATCCGACGTGATACATATGGAAAATACATTAGTTTATTAGAAAAATTGAAAAAGGAAAAAAGTATGATAAAGCGAAAAATGTAGTTATATTTAACAATGTTTTGCTACATTAATGAATGCTGTCTTAATAGACACAATATATATATATATATATATATATATATATATATATATATATATACAATAAGTTATAGAAATATATGTATAGCAATTGAGCTACACAGAAGCGTCAGCGTTTCATCCCCGTAGAGAAAGGTCAGTATATATATATATCAAGCGAGACTGTCTTATAGTTTTTTTTGTTTTGTTTTTTCCTTCTTCCTTATTTTGATGGTATTAACCCTGAGGGGTCGAATAGACGTCAAGTTCTTAAGTCGTTATAAGTGTAGTCCTGGCGATGGTATGCGCAGATTGGCGCTTTTTTTAAGTAAGGAAATCAACATCTTTACAGAACGGATTAGAATGTATTAAAGTGAAATATGTGTATATGTATATATATGTGTATATATATGTATGTGTATATATATATATATATATATATATATATGTATATATGTGGGTATATAGATGTATATGTATGTATATATATATATATAAACTGACACATTTTATTATAACCATATATCTATTTTTAGACTATTTTAATTGTTTGGCTGTATGACTTTTCAAACTCACAAAAAATGAATAATAATAATAATAATAATAATAATAATAATAATAATAATAATAATAATAATAATAATAATATATAAACGCTTTTTCTATACAATGTTTCATAACTGAAACGAAGTATCGAATCAATAGATATAGGATTCTGTTTAATCTTTTCTATTCTATTATGTTTTATCTTTGCTTGTTACCTTATTTCTATCTATACCTACACACACAAATATATACATATATATGTATGTTACGTATACTATTTCCATATAATTATGTGTTTGCCATTTACTTATCTATTGATCTGTATGTACTGATAAGTATGCATACAGATATTTGTTTCTGGCAACGCAGCGATGCTGAATTAATTAACGTGTCAAACTATTCGTAAATACCTAACTAGATGCAACCATGAATGTAAATACATTATTTGTGTGTGGAGTTGACAAGTCATAAAGCCCAACAATCACAGGGGCGCCCACCGACTAATTCAATGTCGAAAATTTCAATACCATTGCGCGATTTACCTTATTCAGGAAGTTCCGCGCCCACTACTGATTTCAATTCGACTTACCTGAATGATCGCCTTGATACAAAAACACGCACCATCAATTTCTGGTCAGGGCAAGTCAGAGTTTGTTGTGCTTTTCTTTTGTTTTTCGGACAAATGATTAACATCTCTGACCATCGAACATTTCAGCACGCTCTTCAAATTTCCTTCTCCATCTTGTTTCTCATTCACTTTCTATCTCAAATTCTGATGATTGCATCTTGTTTGCTTGTTACCGTGCACACTTCACCCGTACATGAATGTATTAGAGAAAGGAAGGACGAATAACGTAAATAAAGAGCAAATGATGAGGGAAGTAGCGAGAGGAATGGAATTATATAAATAATTAAGGGCGAGACGGAAGAAAGATAAGGGTAAGAGAGATGAGGAGAGAAGAGATGGGACAGGAGAGATAGGGGAACGAGAGGGAGAGAGAGGACAATGGGGCTATAGTGAGGGTTAATTATGACATCACTAACTAAAATTATGATTAATGATGTCATAATATTGGCATCACATTGTTTCAATCTCCACGGTCCCTTTGATCGCGAGGTTTTCACTTTTATTCATTGCTTTCATTTCGCATTTTTATCAAAGAAATTTCAACCAAATGTCTAATGATAAGAATAATAATAATATGAACAACAACAACAACGATAATAATAATTGCATCATGTGTATAATGTGTTTTCGCGATGTGAACCCTAACATTACAAGCTGTAGAAGAATATAATATGTCATCCTTGTCAAATCCATAAATGTCATCATTAACAAGGAAAACGACTTGAAATACCGTCGTTTACGCGTTGCTTTATTTCATACTATATGAACTACCCGGCGTTGCCCGGTGTCAAATTTATAGAATATTGTGAGTATTTCGATATCCATAAAAAAACAATTAGTCCTTTGCTTTTGGGACGCAAACAACATATAACTTTATCTGATAATTGTGCAAATTTATTAATGATTTCTAAAATAAATCCTTTGTGTGTGATTAATTTCTAGGTCTTTTGTTATCATTTTAGTTGTCTTCATTTCATATTTAAATCAGTGCTTTTTTCTACTGTTTATGTATTTGAAAGAATTAGAATATTGAAAATTGCAGTTTCTTTTTAAATAAATATATTGGTTCAATGTTTAGTGTAGGATGCAATTTTCTGTTTAAATTCAACGTAAATTGATCGCCGATATCAAATTTTTAGCAAGAATGATGTCATTCAGAATTATCTCTCGTTTACTACGGGGCAGAAAACGTTATAAAGACAGGACCTTCTTTTAGTAGAAAATATTTTTGGTAAACACTGTTATCGCTAAAAAATCCACAATGAGTTTTGAATTTACATTAAATTTAAAGAGCAAACGACACACTTCACTCAAAAGTAAACTAAGATTTTTATTACTTTTAAAGAATTTTTATTGGTTTGAGAGCTAATTTTTTTCAAACTAAATACAATTAAATAAAAAACATTAATTTCTGTATGAAATGGAGATTGCTATAATTATAAAGATTTTAATTAACGACATTATAAAAAATTTCAGTGATTCTCCTGTCCAATCCCTATATATAAAAACGGAAATTGCACAAAAAATGAATTATGTATTTTCTTAACCGAACAGGTACTGTTCGGTTAAGAAAATACAGTACATGAAAATTTACGCAAATTCATCCAGTATTTTGGTTTTCAAAACATAAATTCAAGTTTTATCGCTAAACGTTTCTAGCGGGGATTACTACGATGGTTACGTGAGAGTCAAACTAAAGGGGAGTTAATCAGTGATGATTTTAAAATTTCTCAATAAAATGGCGGCCGACAGCTGCCACCGATCAAATTTTATTTTATTTTAAAAAGAAAACAAATATTAGATGATATTGCGTAATTTTTTGGGTACAAGCAGGTAGATACATAATAGAGTTTATGAAGTGTTCGTGCAATTTTTAGAGCAGTATTACATATAGAGGTTGAACTAAGTGTTAGACATTATATCTTACAAACGTTTTTAATTACAAATTTAATAAAAATCATTCATTAATAGCCATTTTTCACCTGAATAAAACAAAGCATATATATATATATATATATATATATATATATATATATATGGTAAGCTATGAAAATATATTTATGGCAATTAAGTTACACAGAGGCTCCCGCGTTTCATCCCCGGGGGGAAACGCGGGAGCCTCTGTGTAACTTAATTGCCATAAATATATTTTCATAGCTTACTACCTAGCTCTACTTACGTATCGAGCACTGTTGAAGTAAATACTGAAAATTGATACATAAAAAATTATATCTCCTCATAAATTTGTTTGTGGATACATGAAATAGTATAATTATATATATATATATACTAATGATAATAGAATTAACGATAATGAAGTATCGTAAAGTGATCTATCGCGATAAAGTAAAGCTCAATACGTTGAGTAGAGCAATCAATGTTAAAGACAGAAAGATGAAAATAAAAAATTGCATAAAATCATATAAAGTTACACAAAATTAATACAAATTTTATTACATCGAAAGTTCAGATGCAAGGAGTTACATTAATCCTTAAACTATGGTTTTTCAAAGATAAAACTCTTCTCGTCAGAGGATAAAATTTGGTAATGTGGTATTTATAATAAATATATTACCTAGTTCCATTTCACTTTGAAAAATTGAAGAATAAAACTAGAGAGGTTGGGGATAAAGAAATAAGGAAATAAATGGCCGGGGAGGAAATATTTAGCAGTATTGAGTAGCCATTTTCGAAGACAAAAGGGGGATGGCTACTCAATACTGCTAAATTTTTCCTCCCCGGCCATTTATTTCCTTATATCTTTATCCCCTCTCTAGTTTTATTGTTCAATTTTTCAAAGTGAAATGGAACTCGGTAATATATATTTATTATAAATTCCACATTACTAAATGTTATCCTCTGACGAGAAGAGTTTTATATTTGAAAAACCATGGTTTAAGGATTAATGTAACTCCTTGCATATGAACTTTCGATGTAATAAAATTTGTATTAATTTTGTGTAACTTTATATAATTTTATATCTTCATCTTTCTGTCTTTAATATATATATATATATATATATATATATGAGAAGGGGGTATTTTAAACTGCATTACTTCATAGGAATGAATTGTTATTGACTGTGTTAATCTAAATATAAAATTCAAGATTATTTAATGCTAAAAAAACAACTTTAAAAAAAGATTGAACGCACAAAATAAAGCTTTTGTGCTTGCCTTATATTAACAGGTTTGGATATAACAAAACTATTTAATTCTAATAAATCATAATATATTTTCCACGTTATTTCTCAGTTATTTGATAATATTGTTATGGCTCTTTGAGGATTATATTGACAGTTATTCTCTAATATTTTATTTTCTGAAAGACGGATATATTCTAATTATTAAAATACATTAAAGTCGTGTTTTGACATAAATAATTTAATTTTACATTCTATAGATTAAATTGCATTCGTCACTAAACGAAACGAAAAATATTTAATCTTAATTTAAATAAAAAGGTAATTTCTGCCGCTACTATTTTAAGCACACATAAAGCAATTAAACAAAGAATATAAATTTCAATAGTTTTTTTTATAATAGACTTTCTTTTAAAATATGTTAAGCTCGATATCATTAGCAACCATTTGTTTATATCGATATCGTAGTTTTATTCTTTTTATAAGGAATTATTGATCTTGCGTAAATGAAAACAGAAAATTGCTAAATTATTCAAACAAGTAAAAATAGGTTGAATTAAATGTTGTTATTTTTGTGAAATACTAGAAGAATGAAACCCGTTGTGTCACACATTGAGCTTGTTTAGATTGCTTGAATCAGAAAAGAGTGAGTTAGAAAAGCCAGTTAAATTTGTTTTTAATTTTACCATTATTTCTAAGTTCATCAAATTTATTCTTAAAATAATTTACATTAATGTCATTTTTACCGTAATTAACCAATTTGTTTTAAATGTATATTATATAAATCTAATTTTGTGGTATATTTCTTGCCAATAAATTACCAGTTCGGGAAAAGATATTAAAAAGGTATGTTCCATTAATCTTAACTTTTGGTGGAATTTAAAAAAATAGTTAATGAATGACATTTTAAGCATTTGGTCCACCTCTCCCTCCCCTATATCATTCTCGATCAATTTTGATCAGTTTAGCCCCTGGGTGAAAACCCAGAATTTCCCCAAAAACTCTGGCTTTGTCATGTTTCTGCATTAATACCAATATGAGTTCATGCAAAATTTCGTGAAACAAGAACAAATCCGAAAACTAACGGATAAAAAAACAGTGACAAAATGATAAATCTTTTCCGATTAATATCTGGGCCCCAAAATAGGAAATATTCATACGGAAGATTTGCGATTATTAAAATATTCATACAATGATGGAATTATATGAAAGATATGTTGCAGACATGCTATTACCAACCACTATATTGAAGTTTTAAAAACAGAATATTCAAGTCTTACTTTTTTTTCACTTTCTTCGTTTCTTTCCCTTTTTCTTTTTACGTTCATTCTTGAATGTTTATAATTTTCTCCTTTTCTTTCTCTTTCCTCACCTTTCTATCTTCCTCTTTCCACTTTTTTTCTCTCCCTTCCTTTTCCTTTCTCTCTTTTCTATTCTTTTCGTTTCATCACCTTTTATTCACTTTTCCCTTTAACAAACACACCCTCACCTCTCACCGTCACTTTCTCTCTCTTTCTCTTTCTTTCTTTTCTTTCATTTCCTCACTTTTTCCATCGCTCATATTATATTCCCATCCCTTTTCCTCCTACTCTCTTATACAATTACCTCTTCCCACTGGATTAAAAAAAAAATACAAATTCACATCACGCGGAAATAAACGTTTTCATGACAAGAAAAATTGACCAAAATGAGAAAATGCAAGCGAAAAAACATGATGAAAAAAAGGTCGGATAATTTGCTTTTAAACGAGGGCCGCGAGCAAACTTGTATCTCTTGTCTTTTTTAATAAGATTGGATAGTCAAGAAATAACTAGCTCGACTGGACGATCGATTGGTTTTGCTTGACGTCGTCTTCTTGACTACAGATTGGTCGACGCCATTACTGAACTAAGTTTTCAATCACAACTGCGACTATTTATTAAAAGTTATAAGAAAACAACATTTGGTTGGTCTGTCTTATTACGAGATTTTTTTTAGATCTATTAATCGCGAAACAAAGTCCCTATTGTAAACAACTAATTGTATACGATTAGTTGAAAACAAGTCACTATTTTACCGATAAATGTAGATACTTGTCCAAACTCAACTATTATGAGTCCGTAATTAAGCACAATAGATCAGATATATTTTGAACTCGACATAGCCAATTCTAAAGTCCGTTACAATGATGCATGCTCAATTGGCTATTATTATTCTACGTGTGTTATGTGCATACGTACGTTACGCTTTAACAAAGCAGTGGCAATGTGTTAGTGAGCGATGGTTTGACTGAATGTCGAAGACGTGGAATCGATTAGTTCAAGTAATGAATGAGTTGGTCAAATCTCGGCTCACCATCTTGTGAAATCTGGGATATATACAGAACCAATTCCATTACTTGAGTTAAAGAGGTCAATTGACCAATTGAAATAGAGAATTTAAATTTGAAAGAGAGAATATTTGGATATAAGTAAAATCGGACCGGAAAGCTGTCTCGATTCAGAACATCAACAATGTTGTCTGGAATCTGAAGGGATTTTCCACGGTAGTTCTTAGGTTTTTTACACATGTAACAGAGGTTTTATTTGATAACTTTCGCAAATAAAGTTGTAATTCATCTATTTATCTACGTCCCACAAAGTAGAATGTGACACAAGGTCGGAAGGTGGGAATTTTCACTCTAGAGGAAGAGTGAGGTGAATCTCAAAAAATTGCCTGGGCAGGGCGCCTCAGACAGTAAGCAATAAACTTACTCCTCCCCAAAGAGGGGAGCCAAAGCCTGGGAGGGGGTTAACCTCCCATAACCGCACAGGACAGTGGGAACAGATACTACACTTTGATCTTAGCCAAAGGACCAAGGAAGCATCCGAAATTGTAATTCATTGTCGCATACGTCGTTCAAGATTTGTAATTAAAAATGTTTTGTTTTAATCACGTATATCATTGTTACGTTTCAACATGACGCCTGTTCCATTATTTCCATTGAAGCGACCAAAATTACAACTTCTGAGTGTCTATTATGTGACCAAACAGATGGAGTTGTTCATGTTATCATAAACAAAGAAAACCATTCAATAGCGACTAATTATATTAGAATCTGAGATAAGATGCTAATAAAACTTGTATTCTTCATGAGAAGCAAACTAAATATGACAGTTTACACTGATTTATGAAATTAGGTGGCGAAAGCACAACACCCACCTCTGTGCATACCAGCATGATTGATAGAAATAATTATAGTTCCTTTTTAATTACGGCAAACTCTACTAACGTTTCTCTTAGTGTAACTTAGTTAAATCAATATTTAATTTTTTACGTCGATATCTGCATTGTAAATGCTAGTTTAGTATTATTAGACCAGGTTCGGAAGTGTTCGGAAGAGATGGGGAAAATATAGGTTACTAGCATGCAAATGGGCGAGTGCCCCACCTCCGAACCCCATATTGCCATTTATATTCTCATTTTTTTTATTTCTGTGCTATCTGAAATTAACCAATTATTTATTATACATTTTGCTATTTTTTTTTCAAGTTTTATAGGTATTTTAAAATTGATTCCAAATTAACAAGGTGTTTCCATTATTTTGTTTACCCCTGTACATGTGATAGATGCACCCAGAAAACTAATGACAGAGCAATGCGTTATCCTATGCCTAAAGCTTTTTATCATACACATCAAAAGAACAGCTCATTTACATAAAGCAATCTGTCAGTAAGTATGTCCCAGCGAGAATACGGTGCATCATTTGTCTAATGGATACTATCGAGGCATATCGAAATCGTTTATGTCAAATTGGAAATGATATCGTTGAGAAATGCATGACCCAATACTTTCCACACGACTATGGGTAAAATAGCAACTTGCTTGCAATCATTCGTATATATAGAATCGTTTACAATCGTTATTTTGCTTCGACATTACATAATCCCAAAAGGTTTATATGCCTTAAAACAGAAAAATCAAACCGGTGATGAACGTAAACCATATTACTATATAAATGTTTTGCAAAACTTTTTGTTCGATTTTACTCTGGTTTAATTTTACTTCAGTCGAAGTTCTCAGAAATCAAGGGGCCTTTTCCTGGGGTTAACTCTTGATCTCTACATGAGATACATAGATATTCAATATATTCCATTAAAGTTCTCCTTTACCTGTCATACGTTGAGTTAGTAAAGAAGTTAAGAACATTAATTCTCCTCTCCCTAACTGATCAGTCAACTATGTTATAGTATATCTTTCTTGTCGTTTCTTGGTCTTACCGGATTCCAGGACAAGAATTTATCTAGTCTGGTGGAGTATCTAGCTTAATGCTGTTACTTGCGGTAACATTACTATAAGATGCACTATTCTTCATATGATCCAGTGTAAAGCCGTGTCGAGGGGATCTTATTTGGGCTTCGAATACTATGTTATTTTTATATTTGGTCAAGGTTTACTTGTAAGGCAAAATGCTCTTATGTCAGGTTGGCCTGACAAACACTTGTACAGAGAGACCGAAGACACTCGAGGATGGTGTCTAGCAGGTAATTTAAACTCTCTCCTAAATGTTATATGCATGCAAGAATGTAAAAACAGACAAGACGTATCCGTGTCTCGTTGGGTGACAACCACTGCTACTATTTATACTACTTATATTTCATTCAAAAATTCATAAACTGTTACATATTTGTTAAGACATTCTTTTTTCATAACTAAAAATAAGCCTTTTAAGTCCTATATTATCATTACTCTTATTATAGCACTATTATTATCATCACTCTTATTATAGCACTCTTATTATTATTATCATCACTCTTATTATAGCACTATTATTATCATCACTCTTATT
>OY744541.1:84478046-84485546 GCA_963556195.1 Sepiola atlantica
ATGAAATAATAAGGAATAAAATATTATAAAGTATAAACTAAATAGAAATAAAAGTACAAGAATAAAATTAAGAATGAAGTAAAAAAAATGTATAAATAAATTAAAGAATGAATTAATTTAAAAATAGAATAATGAATGAATAAATAAATAAAAATTCAAAAAAAATTATTTTAAAGAAAACAAGATAGTTTAGAATTTAAATGAATGAAAAGATAAAATAATTAGAAGATAAAATGTCTATAATATAGTATATAGAAAAATACCGATAAATAAAGATATAACTTGAAAATATAATTATAAATATCAGAAGAAAATGTACCATCATTAGAAAAGGTAAAATGATAACATGATAAGTAAAGGAATCAAACGTATATATAAATACATATATAGCAGAGAAGAACATAAAAGTCAAATTCAAAGAAGAAAAAAGTAGAAAAAATACAAAGTAGAAAAAATTATTTAAGTAAAATAACGAGAAATAGAAAAAATTAAAAATTAAATAATAAGAGAAAACACAGTAATTAGAACAAAATAATAAGAAATAATTAAATACAAAATAGTAATTAGAAAAATAATTAGAATAATTAAAATTAAATTAAAAAATAATATCTACATACACGTACATACATATATATATATATATATATATATATATATATATGTATAAGCAAATCAAAAGCGCTTTGATATCGAAGACAAATCAATTATTTTTACATTTTCATATATAAAAAAATTATATTTATAAATAAAAAATAAAGAAATAATATTTTCATTTGTTTACAAATTTTAGATACCGATAATCTAGGAAATTCAATTATTTATATAGACGCATATGTATAAATATATATATATATATATATATATATATATATATATATACATATGTGTGTGTAAACATGTATAGATTTATTTATGTGTGTATAAACATGTATATATTTTATGTGTGAAAATAAAGTGTGATTATATATATATATATGTGGGTGTGTGTTAATGCCAGTAAAAATGCTGTTCCGAACGTTATAATAATTGAATGGATATTTAAAACTACGCATTTTCTTTGGATAACTACTTAGTTGTATTGTTGCCAGTCAATTAAGCTCGTAGGCGAGACAATTTAATCATATATATATATGATTATCATCACTTTGTATAAACAATGATATGTTGACACTTGTTTTACTATTAATCGAAGCCCGAGTGTTCTGGCAGAATAAAGAAAGCATGAAATACCCCAGTGACCGATACTTCAGAGATATGTATACTAAAATATTAATCCACTTAGCTGATCTCCCCTTTTCCCCAAGCGAAAGACAATGGCGACTATAGACATCAACTTTTCATTTTCATCTTTACTTTCACTTTCACTTTCACTTTCACTTTCGCCTTTCAGTCGCTTTTATTCGCCTTTTTTTGTCTTCGCTGTGAAAACAAAATGAACAAATGTGATTTTGTCGATAGCATAATAAAATATTGTGAGCGACGAATGGAAATTGTCAAGCAGCATCTGCCAATATTTCCCTCCCAGTGACTCTTGGGAACCCAAAAACAAAAGGATAAATATAGGCTCGAATTAAAGCAATGAAGTGGACGGAATTAGAATGAAAGGAGGGCGAATAATGTTAATCCATTAAGCAAGATATTTTTCTATATTTTTCTATTGTTTTTCATTGATTGCTTTTGTTATGGCATTTTATCAGCTATTTGATAGCATTAACGTGTTTTATTCAACTATAAATGATAGTTCTATAGAAATATGAAAAGTCCAGATAGTTTCATTTGAAAGCGAAATTAAATATTTATTTATTTATTTGTATTTTTAAGGCTGTTCTGTCAGCGTTAGTTTCATCGAAACAAAATATGTCAATTTCGATTTCAGGATTATTATATAAAAAATATTTCGGTTCATTTAATCGTACATAATAATTTAGATTTTAAATTAAAAAATAATTGTATTCGAATCAACGACGACGAAGACCGAATCAATTCAGAAATTAATGTTAAATATTTAAGAATTCCACCACTTTAGACAGACTTTAGATGTTCAACATTTTTTTTTTCAATAAAAAGATTATGCGAAATTAATACAATACGTAAACAAGATATTAACATAGCATGCACTCAAATAGATTAAATGTCGTATTTTGTAAACGCTTATTATACGTTACGTGATATCTATAAGATCTTTCGCAACGAGAGAAATCGCTGTTAACGTGGATACTTCAATCGGCAAGCCGAGTTCCGATCAAGGTGAGCCGAATTCATTCAATTGCACATTTAATGTGTGGGAATGGTTTTATCCTTCTACTTTTCTTTATTTGTAGATTACATTAATAAGTTGTCTTAATTGAATCGCCTACAATAAATATGTATGAAACGTGTGCAAAAGATGACCCCAAACAGATTGTTATCTCATAAAACAGATAACTCAAACATCTCTATTTCATTCTTATTAAGAGTACAAAAGTCAAAGTTACACTTCCGAGTCTGGATGTTCTTATATTTTGTCTCATGAACTTTCAAAGTTGCAATTTTATCCTTTCGTTATTAATCCCATTTAATAACTTGCCCTATCATTATTTAGAAAATTCAGAAAAAACGGTAGTTAAAGAATTGGAAATGCATTTAATTAAGTAAATAAAATCTAGTGCAATGTTAAAAAAATTGTCGTCTTATTTTTCAATAAATACCAAGAATTTGTTATTCATCGTCGGTCTTCAAAACGAAGCTTGACTGATTTGGTTCCGTGGCCACTATTGATGCAGAAATAGGAAAATTGTTGATTTGTTTTTGTATTTTTAAATTCTATACAATGACTTTAAATAAATGAGGCTGTTGTTTTTACACGCATGCTCACAACTCGTGTATTTGTGCGTATCATTGCCTCAAGAAAAATGATTTACATATAAATTATCAAGGGGCGGGGGATAAAAATTGTATGAATGCGTAATTAACCTATATTTGCTTATGGATTTCAAAAATAAAAAAGATAAAAAATAGATATGTTAATAAAATCTAGTTTAAAGTCGTTGTCACCATCCAGAAATAAGATAATGAGAAATGAAAGCACTACTTCCTTACGTTTCCCCTATAAAGATTTTCTAGAACAAACTCCTAGTAAAAGAACTGAGGTTCCATTTAGTTAAATAATATCGTATTTCGCAAAGAATATACCCGTCTTTTATTCCTAAAAGATGGAAAATGGATTTTCCACATAACGACAAGACTGTGAAATGACAGTTGTAAAATAGTACTAACTTGATTACTATATAACATACTAACAGAACTATTAGACGTTGTCCGGGAATAAATAAGGACTATTTTGTATTCCTAACTTGATTACTATATAACATACTAACAGAACTATTAGACGTTGTCCGAGAATGAATAAGGACTATTTTGTACTCCTAACTTGATTACTATATAACATACTAACAGAACTATTAGACGTTGTCCGAGAATGAATAAGGACTATTTTGTATTCCTAACTTGATTACTATATAACATACTAACAGAACTATTAGACGTTGTCCGAGAATGAACGACAATTTTGTATTCCTAACTTGATTACTATATAACATACTAACAGAACTATTAGACGTTGTCCGGGAATGAATAAGGACTATTTTGTATTCCTAACTTGATTATTATATAACATACTAACAGAACTATTAGACGTTGTCCGAGAATGAATAAAGACTATTTTGTATTCCTAACTTGATTACTATATAACATACTAACAGAACTATTAGACGTTGTCCGAGAATGAATAAGGACTATTTTGTATTCCTAACTTGATTACTATATAACATACTAACAGAACTATTAGACGTTGTCCGAGAATGAATAAGGACTATTTTGTATTCCTAACTTGATTACTATATAACATACTAACAGAACTATTAGACGTTGTCCGAGAATGAATAAAGACTATTTTGTATTCCTAACTTGATTACTATATAACATACTAACAGAACTATTAGACGTTGTCCGAGAATGAATAAGGACTATTTTGTATTCCTAACTTGATTACTATATAACATACTAACATAACTATTAGACGTTGTCCGAGAATGAATAAGGACTATTTTGTATTCCTAACTTGATTACTATATAACATACTAACAGAACTATTAGACGGTGTCCGAGAATGAATGACTATTTTGTATTCCTAACTTGATTACTATATAACATACTAACAGAACTATTAGACGTTGTCCGAGAATGAATAAAGACTATTTTGTATTCCTAACTTGATTACTATATAACATACTAACAGAACTATTAGACGTTGTCCGAGAATGCATAAGGACTATTTTGTATTCCTAACTTGATTACTATATAACATACTAACATAACTATTAGACGTTGTCCGAGAATGAATAAGGACTATTTTGTATTCCTAACTTGATTACTATATAACATACTAACAGAACTATTAGACGTTGTCCAAGAATGAATAAGGACTATTTTGTATTCCTAACTTGATTACTATATAACATACTAACAGAACTATTAGACGTTGTCCGGGAATGAATAAGGAATATTTTGTATTCCTAACTTGATTACTATATAACATACTAACACAACTATTAGACGTTGTCCGGGAATGAATAAGGAATATTTTTTATTCCTAACTTGATTTCTATATAACATACTAACAGAACTATTAGACGTTGTCCGAGAACGAATAAGGACTATTTTGTATTCCTAACTATATTACTATATAACATACTAACAGAACTATTAGACGTTGTCCGAGAACGAATAAGGACTATTTTGTATTCCTAACTATATTACTATATAACATACTAACAGAACTATTAGACGTTGTCCGGGAATAAATAAGGACTATTTTCTACTCCTACTTTCAGCACTGAATTTCTATGAATTTCAATTTTAATTGGTTCAAGAGAAATAACTGTATTTATAGACTTATTTTCCTTGATTTCTTAGATTCTCAAACGAAAGAACATATTTTACTCAACTGTCACTAATTTGACCCTGATTACCTTAAACGAATATATATATATTGGTGTAATCTTTTATCATAACTTACTCTAGGTAATACTGAATCAGAATATGTAATGTTTGTAATGTTAGTCATGCTGATGTTTGTAATGTTAGCCATGCTGATGTTTGTAATGTTAGCCATGCTGATGTTTGTAATGTTAGCCATGCTGATGACGGCTGATAACCAGAAACACGTGCCCATGGATTACTTTTATGTACGTAAAACAAAATTAATTAATGTTTGTAAGTATATCTTTGGTGGTTTCTGAGTTTTATTCGGACAGGCAGAGAGAAAAGACTTCATATAATAGCTTATCTATTTTGCATCGTACAAGAAACTTACCTACAATATTGCGACTGAAAGAAACATCTTTTAGCTTTCAAACTTCGTTATAATCTGTTATAATCTGTTGTACTTTTTATGTTAAGCTTCTATTCTACCAGACGGATGAAAAGTGCAGGTGAGTTCGTAATAAAGTTTATAACTTTATAAATCCAGTAGGGAATTGTTTTAATTCCAAAGAAATCTGACAACATTAAAATAGATCAGCCTTTCTATTTGTGTACAGTTGCCATTTTTTTCGCATGCGATTTTCTAATAAGGAAATAGAAATAAACATTGGCCTATAAAAATATTTAGTTTGATTTATGAATAAAAACAATAATTCAATAATTTATCTGATTATATTTTTCTTCTGTTGAAAAATAAATGATAAGTTTGAAAAGGAAAACATTTTGTAAGTAGATCAAAGTAGATAAAGATGAGCGTGCCTTAAATCTCAACAAATACATCGGAAAATAACGGAAAACGCGGAATTCTAAAATAGCATTTTGAAATAATTCAAATAGTTCGATTACCTTAGATTAAGATTTCAGAAGATGTTGTAAAGTGTGTGAATTTACAATCGCGAAGGGTCCTCGATATGACTTTTAACTACATCCACCGGTTAGGCCCTAATTTGGGAACTTTGAGAAGATGTATATTAAGTCATTACTGAATTGTCATTGATCCCAAGTTCATTCTGAACTTGAATGTTAGTTGATGCCAGTTTTAAATGAAATCTATTGTTTAAATATTATTTACTGACAAACGTCTTCAAAAAATTGATTTATAAATATTTGAAGATATTAGGAACGTGAGTTTTTAGACAAAACTAAATTCGGCATTAAATTACCAAAGAAAGGTTGATATGCCGTAAAACAAAACAACCAAAATTCAAATCAAAATGGGTCGTGTTCACTCTATATCCACGTGCATTTTATTTGAATTGAAAGCTGTTTCAAGGCGTAGATTTCTTTCAGTTATATAAAGTAACAAATAACAATAAAATGTATCTATGGAGTGCTAAATGTCTGTTTATCGGACTTTGATCTGACGAGTAGCATTGGACAAATAGTTTTAGTTAATTGTTATTTTGTATAACTGAAAGAAAACTATTTCAATTAAAATGTTGAGCTTGTAAGGTTTTTTCAAGCTGATGATAAGTATATTTTGATAAGTCTAAAAACGATCTTTTTTATTTTCATTTTAAATAACATATTTAAATGAACGTGAGTATATATATATAATCCATAGACAGCAGTTTCACCGCATCATGACTCCTTAATATACGACATAATCAGGTTGGCACACCAGTTCTCGTTAGATCACTGAAGTTAAGCTTGCTCAGTGCCAGATGGGTGCCCATATGAGAATACCGGGCGCTGTATGTTGGAGGACGTCGACCCTTCCTGCAAGACCTAACGTCGTCATCTCTCCTAACCGGGATATACATGCGACTGAGGACCGCCTGTAAATTTGATACCACCATGGAAACTTCTTACTTTAGAGGAAGCCAGTTCAACCCGCCCAGGGTGAATTTCGTACCAGCGTACAGGTACGAAGTTCAACCCGCCCAGGGTGAATTTCGTACCAGCGTACAGGTACGAAGTTCAACCCGCCCAGGGTGAATTTCGTACCAGCGTACAGGTACGAAGTTCAACCCGCCCAGGGTGAATTTCGTACCAGCGTACAGGTACGAAGTTCAACCCGCCCAGGGTGAATTTCGTACCAGCGTACAAGTACGAAGTTCAACCCGCCCAGGGTGAATTTCGTACCAGCGTATAGGTACGACTCCTTAGTGTGGTTAGACACAGTGAGCTTTTTAAGCTGAGATCTGCTGAGATTTTCAAGCTGTTATGAATGCTATCATATGTTAACTTTACTTCCTAAGTGACGATAAAGTTTCCTTTCTTGCATACATATATTATATTGATGAAGTCGCCTCCATTAT
Organism: Sepiola atlantica; assembly: GCA_963556195.1. Classification (NCBI taxonomy): domain Eukaryota; kingdom Metazoa; phylum Mollusca; class Cephalopoda; order Sepiida; family Sepiolidae; genus Sepiola; species Sepiola atlantica. The sequence goes on from OY744541.1 coordinate 84,485,330, forward strand.
GGGGCGTATTAATTTATTTATTCATAAAAGTAATCCACGATCACATGTCTTTCACGGTACCACCGATCTTTAGCGTGGCTTACTTTGCCAAGATTCGAACCCACGGCCACATTGTTTGTATTATGTAACGTGTAGGTCACGAGGGCTTGCCTGAAATATGTACGATGTACTTAAGTGGGATTTTGTGGTTTATATATATATATATATATATATATAT
>OY744541.1:84488046-84515546 GCA_963556195.1 Sepiola atlantica
TATCATATTGAATGTTTTATATTTATTTTTCTGTTAACTGAGTATTTTATCACCATAAACATAACTTGTACGTTCGTCCATGTGATTGTCTTACATTTATGTCTTGTGGGTACATAATTATTGTTTTTACGCTATTTGAGAATATCAATTTGTGTTTCATATTACTTTGCAGACATACTTTTAGGTTAAGTGTACAAATATTTTCGGCAGCTTTTTAACTCTCGCTTCCCTTATTTCGTCCTTTAGACTTCACATTCCATGAGCGATGTTTCTGATAAAGGGGGAAGAATTGCTGTTTTTTTTTTTGGTTGGAATCGATCCATCTAACACTTTTTGGCTAGTTTTTTTTAACCTTGAGGTAGTATTTTTAGCTTCATACATCAAGTGGCTTCACGCTTTGTATGGAGCAATTTCCATTAAAAAAAGGTTCCATGTGCAATAGTTTATTTGGTATGATTGAGGGGTATCGTTTTTGGGGGACATATCCAGCCCTGTGTAAAATTTGAATAATTGATTAATTCGCCTGAGATAGAAAATATTATAAATTGTATTCAGTTGCTGCCAGAATATTATTTTATTGAAATGTAATGTAAAGTTCTTGAGAATAACTCGTTTAAGGAAGGGATAGTCCGTTAGTTAGGTTAATAAAATATAGTTACGGTTTAAATTATTGCCGTCTTTTTCATGAAGATTTACGATCCTCTCGAGAAAAAGATATTCAAGAACATATTCACATCTGGCTCTCAAGGTTGCAACAAAATAGTCATGAAAGTAATATATAATATTTAGAAAAAGGTTTCACATATTTGAAGAAAGTATACATTTTACTGAAATGTCATATGAATAAAGCCTATTTTATATTAAAAAAAGTTTTCCAATCATTTTTATATCTTACTGTCTTATTAATTTTCATACGAAAATCTTATATCTCGTTTCATTAAGCTTCTGTACATGATGGTATAAAAGGCGCTGACGAAAGGAGACTTTTTGGTATCATCAAAAATAATAAAAAATGAACAATAAACTTTTTCCAGAAAGTCTTGGAAACGATCGTACGCCGAATGCTTGTTGGTTTTTAATTCTTGGAACAATGTTCAAATTCTATTGATTTGAACTAACATATATATATATATATATATATATATATATATATATATATATATATATATATAGGTTAATAGAGGAGTTGTATTATCTATCCATGGTTGAACCCTGCAATATTTATAGAATAGTTTTCAATAAGAAATGGAACCTTATGATATTTTTTTATTGAATAATTTTTATTTTGTTACACAAACATCTTTTGTTAGAATTTATCAAATATTTGGGTATCATCAAATCATTTATATAAAGTAACGATTAAATAACATTGTAATGGCTCTTCAAATTTGCAAGTTCAAACTTTCTTGGACATTAACATCTCCTTCCATCCCCACCCCTGCCATCTTCCACTTTACAGGCGTGTCATGTTATTCAAATTTAAAACTTATACAAACGGAAAGAGAATTTACAAATGTTGTTTACAGCCTATAATGTTGACACCCGGTCAGTGAACTTAACATTTGCCTATATGAAGCGATTAAACAGAAAATAGGAAAGGGAGATTATTAAAAGCTAGGCAAAAGCAAAATAAACAAAAACGCAAATACTAATAATTCACAAAGAAGTAAGGATGATGTCAGATGAAATATATACTCCAGATAAGATAACATTACATATTTCTTTTCTTATCTTTAGAGAAGCGTAAAACTAGAGATGTTTTAATGATTTATCAGCAGGTTTTGTTAATAATAAAACAAATCCCATATATAGACCGATAAATGATAGTTGATCTATGCTAAATTTAATACATAAAAATCCTTACAAAAATAAATAAAATATTAGTATAAAATATTTTTATTTAATAGAGAATATTATTCATATTTATTTTTTGCCAAATCATTATATATATTATTATTTATCAAGTTATTATTAATTTTCTTTGTTTACTATTTTATTATCATTTTATGTTTTTTCTAAATTATTAGTACAACTCTAGACAATATTTAAAGTATTTTTTATTGAAGATGTTGTGTAATGGGTTGCTACGAGGAAAATATAAGTTTCTAAGATCACGAAATTTGGGCCATAATTTAGTTTGAACTATTTGGTTAAATGGAAGTGTGAATCATATAATATTTTGACTTCTTTTTTACCTAGTTTTAGTTTCCTAAAATTATATTTAATGCATTTACAGTCGCTATTTTATGGGGTTATTGTAGATATGGCTAGATTTTTATAAAAAAATGGTGAGTTATTGTTTATTCGGAGTTCAATTGATCTTGGTAAAGGCTTATTTATTGGTGATGGGTGATTAGAATGGGTCACATATTATTACTCCGTAAAAGTTTAAACTTTAAAATTTAAAGAACCCTTTCCATTTTCTTTTTTCATTTTTATTGTGGACTCCAACATAATGATATCACATATTATCTGGGTTGTAACATGAATTAATTTGTGTACCAAAATATGTTTTTATAAATAACACTATTTTAATATATATATATATATATATATATATATATATATATATATATATATATATATATATATATATATTACAGAGATAGAGGGGAGAGAGAGTAAGTTCAGACAAATAAATTTATAACATTTATTGATTTCAGTTACAAGAATTCTAAGATCAACGATGATTAGGCGTACGATCGTTTCTAAAACGATTAGGAATATTTTTCTCTTTTTTTAATTCCAATATGTATTCATCATCGCCTATATGTATATATATATATATATATATATATATATATATATATATATATATATATATATATATTAGTCATCCACAAACATACATATATAGAGATATATAGATATAACACTGCGGAATGATCGGATTGATAAATTATCCTTGAAAGCTCATCAGCGCAATCAGCGGTAATTATGTGACGTTGTAGGGCCATGAACGCCATACCCCATATTAATAAATATAATGTACAATATAACTAATGGTTTGAAACAATTTACCGTGAAATATGTTTACTTTATTCAATTGTAATACGCTCCCTGATGTTCGTACCGTGTATAACTCGTGTTGTATCATGCATGCTAACGGTCTACATAAACAGGTGACAAACTGAATTGAATTTAGTCTAACATCTAACTAATGAAAACTATTTCCGTAAAATAAATCATTTATCAACTTTATAAATCAATAGATAAGTATGTATCTACTGATAGACTGCGAATTACCAAAGAACGATTGCCATGGAATAGTATCCTTTTTAACGATAAACCTGTCTACGTCTTACGGTAAACCAAAAATCTTAAGGGATATGCAAACTTGTTTGCCGTATAAAACAAACAAAAATAAAGTAAACACCTTCTTTTCCTGCTCGGTTATTTTTTCAGCCATGAAAATGAATAAAACTAAATTGCGATGATTCCTTTGCTAACGACTTTCGAAGATCAGTAATTGCGATTATCTCAGATTTAGGTGCTGCTTTTTTTTTTTAGAAATTATTCGAAGTTTTTCACTGAGTCGAAAGTAAATTAAATGATGCCTTCGATTTCGCAAATTGGTTCAACGTCACATTCAAACTAACGCTGATGAAGGAACGCGTGTTTTGTCTATGTTTCAATGTATGCGTGTCTGTGTTAGAGTGTTCGGGTGTGTGTTAGTGTTTGCGTGTAGATTGTGTGCAATTGAGTCTATGATTATACAATGTTTGTTTCTCAAATTTTTTTTTCTTTTTCACATCATTTTCATTTGTAACAAATTTGTCGAAACAAATAAAACTTTTTTGTGATACTGCTATTATTTTATATTTACAGTTAAAACATAACAGTGGATAATCAAGATAATTATTTTTTCATTTAGACAATGGCTGCGTTTGGTAACCTCAAAGAAAACTGAAAATAAAGCGTGAAGTATCTACATATAATCAGAATTAAACTAACTGTAGGTATGAAGTATAATAAATTAAAAAGAAATAAGAATAATCGCTTAATAACACTAAGTATGCGAAGAAAACGAAACTGATGTGCATACAAACATTGAAGGTTGTAGTAGAAGGGGGAGTAATAGTGAAACGGTGTTTGTCGAATAATGTATTATATTTAATATTGTCCCCGGTGTCCACTGGAAGAATAGGCGTACATTTAGCATACTGTGTAATTACTCCTCCTTCTTTTACGTATAACTTTGTTTAATGTCAAACAGAACTAAATACTAAAATCGAAAACATCGATCAGTGGTTAATTTGTGTATAATAGCAATAGACCAGTAAGTGACAGAGATCATTAATTAGTGTGTCTGTGGTGTGTAAATTAAATGACGAGACTGAAAAAAGAGTTTATTTCTCTCAATTTCACAGAAACATTAAACATATTAGAGAGTGGTTGAATCCATATAGAGTGAGATAGTGCGAGATTTTTATACATATATAGCTCAGGGATATATGGGTGATTTGTTCAGTTAATTATAAATTATGGCTAATCAGAACAATTAAAACAGAATTCTTTTCAAGCATAACTAAATCCCAGACCTGTCATATTTTAGCATGTATTTTAAGCTATTAAAGTATATAGGAAAATTCCTTAGGGAAACAAACGTTGTCTAACTTACATTTAGTATAATAATGTATAGGCATCAACAGACTGTTTCGTTGTATCACATATCTTCAGTGTGGCTAGACATGCGAGTGATGCGTGCTAAGATTGAAACTGGGTCATTTCCCGATAGTCCGAGCTTTTATCTACTGCGCCATCGGCACGCGCGATGAAGGGAAATCTTACTGGTAACATAAATAATATCAGCAGTAAAAGAGTGTTCTATCTATTTTTGCTAAGTGATTTGCATCGTCGCAAATGACAGAAGACGATTTTATTTCCCACCGTGCTCAACCCACGAAGATGTAGGGGATATATAGTCATCCACAGACTGTCTGTTTTGCTGTATCACAACTATTCAGTGTAGCTTGATGTGCGAGTTCTTCAGACTCGTATTGAAACTCGATCGTTTGTTTGACAGTCCTAACTTGTATGCACTACGCCATCCGCACAAGCGAGAAAGGGAAATATATATCGGCAGAATTTTTTTGCAAACGACATTGAATAATATAAATTACATTTCCTCATTTAAAGAATTCTGAAGATGGCAATTATCGATACGTTTGTATAAGCACATGGTATTTTTTAGAAAATTTTTAGTGTGAAAATTACAAGTTCGTAACCGGAAGGAACGAATCAAGTCCATCATTCATTAGTGAAGCATTTGTATTAGTGCCATTTTACAAGGTTACTTAGGTAGGTATGTAGGTAACAATAACAGAAGGTGGAAAACACTCAACCACCTGAGAACGGGAATGGGGCGATCAAAAGTTGATATGAGTAAATGGGGCGACAAAACTGACCCAACCATCTGTGAATGTAGAGAGGAGGACCATACGATGCATCACTGCCTTGTCTACCCTCTACTGCCCAACTGGTGCAACTTGAAATATCTTGAAGGGTACAACAATAATGCAAAGGACTGCGAAAAAAATGGGAAACTGTCGTATGACAACATGCTTCAAAGACACGAGAAGAAGAAGAAAAATTATTAATAATAATAATACTAATCTATATAGTGGTGGTGTCTGCGTCACTCCATCCATGGGTGCAATTAAAAACTAATCCCTAAACTAAGATCAAACCCAACTTTTCTCGCGTTAAATTTTCTGAGTCCAATGTTGCTATTAATTTTGTGCGAAATGTCCTTTATAATATCCTGTAATAATATTTCATGTGGGAGGAATCAATACAGGAAGTTAAACAACCATCTTCATTTGCTTTAAAACTCAGCTAGCTGATGTCCTTAATTGGTGAATTCCAATAGAAATACCTTAGGCTATATTATCACAATGTCTGCGTTCACACAAAAAGATGATGTTTCACTTAATTGTATTTATAAATTGAAAAGTATAGAAATTAAAAAATGAGAACAAAAGGCTACCATCTAGAGTATAGCATTTCCCAAGTAATGCCGAGTGTGCCCGTTAGGATATGCAGAATGTTTCTGTACTCTTCACATTTTCTTGTTTTACATTTCATTTCTATCCTTTTTTTTCTTCAGATATTTCTAATACAGAATAGAACCGACAAAAAAGTGAACGAACAAATATTTGACTCCAACTCTGATCTTGTGTTTACTCACACGATTGATTTAATTTGCTAATCTTTACTAAATCTTCAAAACTGCATTTTCTTGGGGATTAGTAATCAGCTACCGACACGAGGAGGAAAACCTATTTTTATTCAAGTGATTTGAATGCAATAAGATTTCTGAGGCAATCAAAAAATATACTTAGAAACCAGGTTTACTCAAATGATTAAGAACTCGAACCAAAATAATCGATTTTCTAAACCCTATTTTCTCAAAGAGAAATCTCAGAAACTTCGTAAATATTTTCTATAAAATATCGATCTCACTTTCAAAAAATCTTTTAGTTTAATTTTATTGGTTTTGAACGCTACGTGAGTTATAAATGACATCTTTTTGCCTTACAACAGTCGTTATATTATTTTCATCTAACATTTAATTCGCCTCCTTTTATTGAGAGGGGTTATGCTTACGCAATGTTTAATTTATTAACTCTACACACCTTTCAAAGTAGAGAAAAGAAACTGTATATTTTACGAGAAGCTGTAAAGAGTCTTTAAAACAAATAATAACAGAAAGAAATGTCAATGGATCGGCGTTTCTTCTTTCGTTCTTCTCTTCTTTCACCTTTTTATCTTCTCTTCTTTCACCTTTTTATCTTCTCTTCTTTCACCTTTTTATCTTCTCTTCTTTCACCTTTTTATCTTCTCTTCTTTCACCTTTTTATCTTCTCTTCTTTCACCTTTTTATCTTCTCTTCTTTCACCTTTTTATCTTCTCTTCTTTCACCTTTTTATCTTCTCTTCTTTCACCTTTTTATCTTCTCTTCCGCGTTACACGTCCAACCACCTTCTTTTACTTAACCCAAGTCTGACACAAAAGAAACATACTAGCGTATTAATGTGTGAATGCTATCAAGTGTGCTCATCATCATCACCTTTTAACATGATTCCATGATGTCACGCAAATATAAATAAATAACTAATAGATGTTTTAAAATAAATCTGGTTACTCCTCACCTTTCCAGAGAACAAAACATTTGGCGATATGTATGAGATATGGTGTAAAACCATATTCTGCCCTCTCGACGACCGTGTGTGTCGTGGTTTTCTTCTTCTCCTGTTCTTATTCTCATTCTGACCGTATCGTCGCCTTGGCGATAGCCGAGAGCGCGAGCACTGGTTTACAAGTTGAGAAAAACAAAACAATGCATACTCACAAGAAAAACAAACTCCGATACATTGTGTATAAGTCAGTTATACTCTGGTTGGGTGTGACACAATCACGGATTGTCGATGCCCCCATTGTCGTTACTCGAAGTAGTCAGCTCATCTCGGGTCTGCTATAGTTTTGCTCAATATAATCCCATCTGGTAGTGTCCTCTTCGAGCCGCCAACTATCAAACTAACCAAAAACTCGTTAACTACGGTAAATTGTCATCTGACGTCATAAAACTCAACTGTTGTAAAGTAAACTGCCTCGAAGAACACTCACTCCTCAATATCTTGACCATGACCGGAAATCCTAAACGTCTCGTCTTTATCTCCTCGGCCACTCCCCAGCTGACTGTTCATCCTACCTCAAATACTTTTGTTCGTCTAATGAATCATTTACTTCCATTGTTTTTTTTACCTATTCTACTTCCGACAGCTCTTCCCCTTTTGTGTATCATGTCTTCGGCTTTATAGGGGGGGGGGGACGTCCATAGTATAAAATTGTTATTTACATTACTTACATGTTTCTAATTATTGTCATTATTTTGGTTAGTGTTATGTTCACGGCATTTCGGTTAAAGTACTATTCTTCTATGGCTTTTTACATATACCGTATCAGTTAATTTGATAAATAACTCGATCGAATTCACTCTACTATATGGTTTAGACTAATGCCATTATTATTTAATAGAACAATGTGGGGTGTTTTTCTGCGATTTATAAACCAATGTTAAGTATAATTATTTACTTCCGCTCATATCGCTTGTTCTATGTTTATATTGTAATTAATTAGGCATCTATATAACAATACGCTAAGGCATTTGTTCGTGCATACGTTATCACCTTTGACGCACATTTTAAAAGAATGAATCGTCCGATAAGCAAAGATGGTGATTAGTGAATTATCTGATGTCGCTAAGGTAAAAGACTCCGACTTTACCTATTTTAAAATGAATTATTCCAAAACAAATTATGTCGTCCTGTCGACTAAAACATTGCAATTTTAAATAAATACATTTCAGTACTTCTGCAGTTTACGGGGGAATATTCTAATTTACTGCCATGTGATATTTAACAACTCGTAAAAATAATACAAATAAGGTGTAGTTTGTGAAGGGATAAACGGAACGAAAAAAAATCCGATCTTCAGATCGTCGGCAGTTAATTATTTTCTCTCTTTATTTTCAAGATTCTTCACGGCTTCTCGCAAAAAATACAATTTCTGCTCTCTCATTAGAGAAAACTGGAAACAAAAAATACCAAGGGAACTTAAAATTGAATGTTTTTAAATTCTTCAAAGGAATCCTGACTTTAAGAGAAACCATAAATGTGAACCGCTTTGAAAACAGGCGCCTTTTCTCAATCTATTAAAGAAGTTCTTCCAGATCTAAACAGCTCTATTGGCAAACTACAATCGATGAACGGTTCCGTGGGCGCTAAGGGAAAAAACTGCAATGGAAGCAATCTAGGGTCTTCTGTTGCATATCATCAGTGCTAAAAACAAATAATTCACTCATAAGAAATCAGTTAAAAATGCAGATCTCGAAAGTATAAAAGAATTTATCTCACAAACAAGTTTTTTTCCAGGGATCTATTAATAATGGAGTGTATGTATCTGTCTGTCTGTGTCTGAAACCGAAACTCCATCAGAGTACTATGACTATTTATTAAGTCCGCCAGCTTCATTATATACTATTAAAAAAAACGACATAAACACTATGCGCATTTCTCAATTTACATAATCAATTACTTTTGAACTTCTAATAAATTAGTATTCGCAAATATACACTCATGATTGTTTTCTTCAAATTTCCACATGTATTTACGCTATTTTGCTCGCTAATAATCTTACTTATAAATTATAATTATTTCTTTTATTATTTATTTATAAAATGAGTTACGTAGTTATTTCCTCTACGCCCAACTGATTAACAGCGTACCTCCCTCTGAACGGGCGCGTTCCTCTACGTCCAACTGATTAAACAGCGTACCTCACTCTGAACGGGCGCGTTAATACTTTACTGGTTTATTTTATTAAAACGTTTTGAGTTTGTTTATTTTCTTCATCTTATTAGCCATTATGTTTTAAAACACAAATTTATTGAATGAAATTGTTTAATTAAAATAATAATTGATTTAAAAATTACTATTTAAAACACACACACATTATAATGAATTTAGTTTTTTTTTTGTCAACAAAAAAAAACAACACATTGTACTGGAAAACTACATAACTGATTTTAGAATAGTGTTCGCTGTATTTTTTTTTTTAATTGTTGATTTTAATTTACGTACACCTTTTTTCTGCTTTGAAAGACATAAACTATTACTTATTATATTCTGACGTGGATTTGGCGCAAAACAATTGAGTGTCAAGAAAAGCGAGCAGACGATAACTTGGGGGGGGGACCTTTTACTGGGCAAGTAAATAACTGTTTTTAGAATCGTATTCGCTGTATTTTTTTATTGTTAATTTTATTTTAGGTACACTTTTGTTTTTTCTCATTGAAAAACTAAAACTATTATTATTTATTATTTTGTAAATTCTTACGTGGATTTAGCGCAAAACGATTGGGTGGAAAGAAAAGCGAGCAGACGATAACAATGCAAACTTAATTTTTATTTTTATTAATGTTGTTATTTATCATGTTCAATATATTATTTAAATTAATTGTAGTGATAAAAAGCTCTACCCAAATTACATAGTAGCGTCATTTCTGACGCGGCAGCCTAGCAAAAATATGCGACCGGAGGGAGCATATATTTGCTAGTACATATAATATTCGAGGTCGTGTAATATCAACTCTTCAACGATTGTTTCGCTATCCAAATTTAGATATTAGTAAAGGCGTTCAGCCTATGTGTTTGAAAATAGCTTCTTAATAATCTCCCATCGTTTTTATACGGTTGCAGAACTTGGAAAATTCGAAAAATACATATCAGATCATTTTCACTGTTAACTCCAAGGAATCGAGTTGCAGGTTGCAAACTTCTAAATACTCGATTAGAAAATATCAATATTCAAGTCATTTAAGTCTTTACTTCGATTGTATGACTACGTCATGAGAATGACTGACCACCGAATTCTAAAAAAAATTTCCTTTGGTGAACTAAGACAGGGCCATAGAAAAATAGCATGTCAAAACAAGAAATATAATGGCGTGCAGGAAGAAAATCTTTGGTGATATGATGTCTCACCGACCAGGGAATGCACCGAACGGAATGGAGTGCTATCACAAAAATAGCACTCAATAACTTTGAGGAGGAGCGTTGTAAGAAAGCCAATATGGCTGAAGAGCATCGTCATAAGAATAGTCTCAACGCTGAGACATCTACAGACTACCAATTTCCTATTTGCTTTCATCTATGTTAATCTAGTCATAGAATATTTAAGAACTAAAAAGTTCCCTCTTCGAATTAGATTGGCGTTCTAGCTTTCAGACTATCCATTCATTTGTTTCATCCGTGTGAATTCAGTGTTATCCATATTCTCCTAGACCAGCTATGTTTCAAGGCTATAATATCAAGAGTTGGAAAGAGAAGAGACATATTAATACCTGTCTTAAGTGAATTTGTAAAACGCAATTCGCATAAACCACTAAGTTAGGATTTTTTACATTTCTGTTTTAATGACATTGGTGTCTCCAATAGTATGAGGTAGCCATAAGGGGCGTCATGTGAAGGTTGGCAAAATCCATAGTGAAGCTGATGCAATTGATTCGACATAACTCGAATATGGTTTGTTGAATTATCAGTCCGCGTCGGTATCCACTTCACAGACGCCACCTCCCAGTGAATTGGCGAGTAAGTAAATACAAACCATCACCCAGACTTACCATTTTAACAGCATCTATCGATAAGAATAACACAACTGGAATCTGTGTATTCTACAAACTGATAAATAAAGATGGAGAGAGATTATTTTCACATTAATATTTCGTGAAGTTATCACTTAAATTTACAATGAGCATACCAGAAAAATAGTTAGTGATCAAATTTCTTTTACGTTTGATTTTTCACTTAATTTACACTAAAATTGTGGCATTTTCAATTTTTAAACCGCATCCACAGTTTTCTTCTATCCTCTCAAATCTTTTTTTCTCCAGCTTCGTTAGTCCGTAAGTAATAGATGACCGGTCAGATTATTATTATTTTTATTATTCTGCTATCCATTTATTGTTGATCATAAATATTGGATAGAACAAAACTAAATTAGTTATTTGATTAATAAATATTATCGTTTGAGAATAAATGGAAATCATCTACAAATTAAATACACCAGAAAATGTGTACAGTGTATGTTTGTATCTTAACTACGTTTCCACTATTTGACTTCTAGTAATTATATCCTTTCTACGAACAGAACAAATTTGAAAACCATTATTCAAGCGACGTTTATTTGTTTCTATTGTATGTATTGATTTAAAACATTCTATAAAATAAACGTAAATTTATTAGATGCAGTATGGGTATTGTTTGTGAGACAAAGCGATGGTATTGTTTGTGAGACAAAGCGATGGTATTTTGCAAGAAGAAGACGGAGTTCATTTTGTGATTTAGAGACCACTAGTTAACTTTTGTAAAGTTTCAGATCAAACTAAACAAAACTGTTTTTATTCAATCGTAAACAAAAAACCACCGTTTATCGACGGAAATGGATTATTTCGTCCAATTCGGCGTTAATAAACTATGGGTGTATTATAAATATACTGTCAAAAGAATTCCCCGATTTTCATAACTTTGAACTTGTGCTCCAAGAAAAGTATTTTAGCAGAATCCACGAAATCTGTTTATCTCCCCCTTGAAGTAATCTCTGTTTTGGAGGCTAACTTGTTTTCTGAAAGACATTTCGATCATCAGATTGTTCCGAGTAACTGCACATCCCAAATCAGCAAAAACATCCAATTTTGTTTCAGCTCTGGGCAAATCATTACGAGTTCGCAGATATCAACTAGATTTGCATGTAACTAACAGGTGCGAGCAAAAGAAGACGAAGAAAATAACTGATTTATTTTAGACTCTAAAATTGAAAAAAAAAATTTACTTTTTCTTTTCTGTTGTTTGGATTGATGGCAAATATCATAAAAATCAACGTTTCTACCTTTTTAAATTCTACCAACCTTTCATTTCATCTAACGCAAAATTCCACGCGTATAATTGTTCAGAGAGCATCAAATCGTTGAACAAGCCGAAATCGGTCCTAATTGGACATGCTGTGCCATTGTGAAGCCTGTTACTCGTGTAAAAGATCAATCGATAGAAATTCAATTTAAATTAGAAAAAATATTCGACGGATTCAAAAATATTTTAAAACCTTGCTCATTATCCATAATATAAATGTTATGTCTTTGCCTCTCCAGGTTGTAATTGGAAACAAAGGCCTATATCATGATCAAACAAAACTACTTCAAAAATAATTTTTACGATGAATATTCTATACAAAATGTGACCAACTGAGCCCGCGTTTGATTGCTTGAATCAGACAAAAGTGAGTTTGCAAAGCCCAAGTAAATGTAAAAAATAAAACGACAAAATCAAAAATTAGTCTTTTTGTATATATACTTCTTTCTCTCTTCCCCTCTACATATACAGTTTAAATAATATTACTACTTGTAGTTATATTCTCTTTTGCTTATAATGGACTATTTCATTTTTTCCTTTCTTTATAATTTTTGACTTTTAATAACCAGTGGGAGAAAATGAGAGAGCCGAATTCGAGATAATAGACGACGTATATAATAAGAGAGAGGGGTCAAAATATATAGTGACCGAGAGAGTGAAAGTGACGGATAGAAAGTTAATGAGAGATGAGTCACTTGATGAGTTATTTTTACATTACGGCTCATTAAAAGAATTAACATGCATAACTCAATCTAAAAACTGAGTAATATTTTCGCATGTATTTTGTAGGATCCGATATATAGGAAAAAGAGCTTAGGGAAAGAAAATTGTATTAACTCAGTGTAAGTATATATATATATATATATATATATATTAATTTAATTATAAAGACACACGTGTTTCGTCGTTTACAACTCATTAGCGTGAATCATGTAAACTGATGCCGAGCATAATGTATTCCGTTCTGCATTGTGCTACTCTTAGCTTTTCTATCGCTGCATTATTAAGTGTCGATGTTTTACTACCATATGTCTTAACAGGCATGATGTATTCATTGAACACTTTTTGCTTGATGTTCATCGTGGAAATTCTACTCTTCATGATGTTGTCTACTTTGGAAAAGGTTGTCCATCAAAGCGCAATTAAGCGTTTGATTCCAGGCATGATATCTACATCACTTCTCACCATCTTCCCTACGTAGATGTAGTTGTCGACTTCCTCGACATTTTCAACTTTCTCGACATATATATATATATATATATATATATATATATATATATATATATATATATAATTACTATTTCATGTATCCACATCAAATTTAATAAGGAGATAACATTTTTATGTATCAATTTTCAGTATTTACTTCAACAGTGCTCGATACGTAAGTAGAGCTACGTAGTATTTTAGCCTATATATATATATGTGTGTGTGTGTGTGATAGCGGCCGTGTTGCTTAAGACGTCGGAGTTTGAGACATGACTCATGTTCCTGGGTTCGAGTCAGGTGACAGGTATGAATAATTCAATTTTGGTGACGTTTGTTTTTTACGAATTTTGTAACAAATATAAAAAATATAATACAGTGACTTGAATAATTAATTAATGCCCGCTGATGTAGAATGGGGATTTAAAAAATAATATTTCAATTTAATAATATTTTTCATTTTAGACTCTTCTACAAAATATTATTTGGAAGGTGAAGGCTACATACGTCTTATTTAGGATGGAACGTTTTGTGAACCGTCAGTGATTTTCTTATTTGGAAGTCTAACAGAGATAATTCTTTTTGTTTGCCTAATTTCATGGGATTTTCCTTAATCGGCGATTTTCTTTTGCAATTATAGATTTTCTCCAATGACATTTCTCTGAATAAGTGTTTGTTTTTAGTAGTGATCTCTCTCTCTCTCCCTCTCCCCCTCTCTCTCTCTCTCTCTCTCTCTCTCTCTCTCTCTCAGGAGGAGGAGGAAATTGAAAGATAAAAGACAACTTTTCTGAAGTAAGATTTTCTAAGGAATTCAATTATGGCATTTTTCATTAGAAGTTTTTACAAGAATAAATAGTAAAAACAATGTTCTATTTAAATTTATTTATAACTTGAAAAATGAAATGTCTAGAAATTAAAAGATAAAAATGGGAATATGGTGTTAAGCTTAGGGAATAGAGGTACGCAGGAATCACCATTCATGTCCTGTTAACGCTGAAAATGCCTGTTCGTAAACAATAATTTTCTTTGGGCTCTTAATATATTTTGATTATATTATGTGTGTATGTGCGATTATGTATCTGTGTGGTTAGTTGATAAAAATAAGAAATGAGTTCGGATTAGAGAAAAGCAAGAGGTCAGTTTGCAACGAGTCATCTAAACTCTTGACTGAAAAGAAGACAAAATAAAGAAAATAACAACCAATCTAGACTGTAATTTATGAAAATTATTATTTCAAAATATTGCCCTCTTTTATCTTTTTAACATGTTTTGTTAAATATTTACATCGTGAAAACAGTAGTAATATTTATTTTTAAAAATAAAAGGAACTACACCATACAAAAGTTTTTTTTTAATCTGAAAAAAATCCCAGATGTGCTTTGTAATTAATAAAAACATCGTTTTATATTTATTATAAGAAAACAATCCAAAATATATATCTTATAAATAAGTCTTTTTAAGTAATAATGTAAACTCGCGACGATGATTCCTTAAGAATACAGCTGTCAATGTGAATTATCTATATCTTGTAACATGTAATCGAACAACCGTGTAAATAGAGGTCAGAAGGAAAGTATTAACTAGTATTATGATATACAGATGATTTTAAGAAATAAATAGTTTAATGTTTATTGTAAACACATATAATTTGTTATATTATAGCCGAAATAAATTTTTAAAATGTCTAAACGTTAATTTTTTAATAAGGACGTAAGCTCACACTTATGTTTAGGTCAGTAAGCAAAACTGACTTAACTTTAACAGTATTCTTACCCTGAATAAAAACTGAAGTGAAATACATTGTATCCGTATTACGAACACGGTGCAAGGTAAAAAGGACAAAATCGCTAGTCAGAATAAAATATCGATTTGCCAGATTTAAATGTATCTCTGTTTAACTTAGAAAATCCGACTGAATTAATTTGATGTATTAGATCTACATTCTATTGGTATGAATCTTATATGTTAATCCGTATTTTTAATCCATCTGCTAAAGTAATGAATCCAATTAAAATTTACTGTCAACAAAAGAAAGAGTCTACCAGGCATGTGTACGCAGTATGCTGATGTATGAAAGTCAAACATGGCCAGTGTGGGTTGAAGACATGCGTCGCATGGAGAGAAATGATGTGAAAATGGTACGATGGATGTGTAATATAAGTGTTAAAGGCAGACTTAGATCTGATGATATCAGAGAAAAATGAAATCTGGAGAGTATGTGTGCAGAACAGGAGACTTCGATGGTATGACGATGCTAAAAGAATGGATGAGAGTTCTTGGTTAAGAAGATATAGAACAGTTGAGGTAGCAAGGTCAGTTCGTAGAGAAAGGCAAAGAAAAATATGGAACTATATGAGACGTGATGAGAATAGACTTGGGAGTAAGAGGGATAACTAAAGACCTATCCAGAGATAGGTTAGTTTATAAGTGAATTTTTGATCTAACGCATGCCATCACGTACAACAGTCGTTAAAATGAATATGATGATAATGATTATGATGTTAAATTCGACCTCAATCAAGGCAAAATGTTTACATTCAGTAGTTTCGTGTCAACCGAATGCCATTTTTATCACTTTGCGTATTTTTATTTTTCATTTTGGTTGGAAAGTGTTGTAATATTTCTGAAAATGATGATTAAAAATACGTTTTCTTTTTTCTTTGCCATTCCATCTATCATTAGTTTTTAATAAATTCACCATTATTTAATTTCCGTCTATTGCATCATTTCTATTGAAATGACCAGAAGAACTACAATTGTTAAGACGTGTGTGTGGTAATTTGACGCCAGACATATTGTGTGGTCATAGCGAGTTATATCACCAACCAGACGACATATTTATATGGTAATAAACGTCAAAGTGAAATAAATTGCATTAACCCTTCCTACTTGTCTTATTGAGAGGTGGGAGCAGCCATTGGCCATGAAACAATCAAGCTAATATATTGCTTCTAAGTATATTCGATTGCAATACCAACAGGTTACACCCGTATAACTGTGGATCAAATATACGAAGGAGTGGATTCATAACTTTGTATGGAGCCAATAAATGAGATTGAAGATGATGAATAGATTTCGCAACTTGTTTTTTAGACTTGACTGATTTTCACTCTTTATATTGGGAACGCACAAATTTGTATCTATAGAATCTGTCATAAAATCGATAAAATACCCCACATCTCTGAATATTAATGAAGATTATAACGGGGGAGGTAACGATTTGAATAGCATTATATGTCAAAAGTTCAGGCAATCAGGCGACACATAAGTTGATTTTCAGGAAATTTATTCCGTATATTGTGAAACGCATTTGGGTTAGAGGCTATAACTATTAGAATAAAAATAAAATGTCATTATTTTTTTAATAATGCGCATTTATGTAATTTATTAGAACTAGTTTCTTGGTTATTTACCATGAAGAAAAGAAAACATCTTCACGCATAGTCTTTTGCGCCGACTCTTACAATTCGATTTCTCAATCCTAACCACTTGGTCATACCGTGTGACATAACAACTAAGAAGAAGATTTAAAAAGGGAAAAGTACCTACTTTTCGTGAACGAATCTTTATACGTATTTTCTTTTATTTAAATGATACACGGATGCTCTCCATCCGACCCGGTTGCCATGTCTGAAGGTGATCTGTATATTATTTGCTCGAAACGCTGATATATTTATGAACAAGGAAAAGCCGATTTTAATTTGTAGTCAATTTTATTTATTTATTTATACAAATTCAGCTCCATTTCTGTAACTATTATTCTCTCCTGACTGGAACATCCTCCATAACCTTAAACGTCGTCTAGTTTTACTAAATATTGACATTATGCCCCATTACCAAGCTAACCAATCAGCTATTCACCTGTCCTAACTAAAATTGAAAAACACCCAAAGAGAAGATTTTAGTCTAGTTTATGTGGGGGATGAATTATAAACAGTATTCTTAAGCACCCTGAGAATATTTTATGCCAAATGTAGTGTAATTCGCACCGTTAGTTTTCAGACTATAAGTTTATATAATAATAATATTCTAATAATAATAATAATATTGATAATAATAATAATAATAATAATAATAATTTGTAGTAGTAGTAGTAGTAGTAAAGAAGGGTAATAGAAGTACTATTACTACTCTTTTAATATGTATCCTCCTGTGATACACTCGGCATCCAAAGTATTCTTAATGCCAAATTTAGTGCAATCATGTCCAATACTTTTGGAGGTTGTACATGTGTATTATTATTAGTAATAGGAGTATAGATAGAAGTAATAGTAGTAACACTCTGAGTAAAAGTATACTTTCGATTTCCTATGACTCACTTGATACATCAATAATTATTCATGCCAAATATTCTGCCATTCTAACCAATAGTATTGAAACCTATAAGTGTGTATTGTTATTAGAAGTAATAGTAGTGACCTCTCTCTCTCTCTCTCTCTCTCTCTCTCTCTCTCTCTCTCTCTCTCTCTCTCTCACACAATGATGTTTCATGCTGAATTCTGTGCAATTCTGTTTAGTAGTTTAGGAGCCTATAAGCAACCAACAAACAGACAGATAGAAACAGAATTATCAATTATGATATAGATTTGTATTTATATTATTTATAGTTGGGCTACGGTCTTCATTTTATTTTTGATTGTTTTGTTAATACGTTTTTTCGCCAAATGAGCCAGGGGTCGTCTCTGGCGTGTATTGCAAATTGCTGACATTCAGTAAACCTCGAATTAGACGCCCTATTCAATTTGTCTTCGTAGATTGATTAGGTATCCTGTTATCTATTTCGACGGACACCTGAAGAAATCCCGCGGGTACTGTAACCGATATATTGCGATAAAAACAAACAAAAATCCTGACACTGGTTCTGGCTATATAAATGATGACAGTTGTGCAGATCAATGATTGTTTTGGTGCCAAGGGTATGACTAATCAAATAGTTCGAAATCTTTTTTGTAGGTATTTTATGAAAACAAAAACAATGTCTATGTAGTAAGATACGCTCTTGGTTTCTTAAAGATTGTGAAGGTGAAGTCTCTGATAAATCATAAAAGACGTTAACCACCACCCCCACACACAAAAAAAATGAAATCAGTTTCTCAATTTTTTAATTTGAGCGAGAAATTTGACTGTTGAATATTCATGGCGTGTGTATCGAAGGGTCATTTGACAAGAAAGAGATTCACCTGGCAACGGGATGCAAAAACCAACATAACATAATAGAGTGTCAAAAGATAAAATATTTGTCGGATGTACAAAAGATCATTATAATCGAAATAGATGCACCTGGCATCAGGGACCCACCCGGATGGGAAGGAAAACATAGCAGGAGCGATTGTCAAAAGATACAATAAATGTTGGGTGTACGGAAAGGTCATTTGACAAGAAATAGATGCAGCTGGCATTGGGACGCACCGAGAGAAGAAAAATAAATATGTTGGATTGTCATTCATTCAAACAGCCCTCGCTGAATAAAACACCATGAAGGGCGTGACTACATTGACAGTGCCGTCCCATGCAGGCGTTTTTTGTGGTTACAAATTGTTATATAAGAAAAACCCGAAATTTATATCGGGAGTTGGTTAGCCATTTGGGCCCGAGAAGAATAACACGCCGGATTCCTGTACGCGCATCTTCCTTATTACAAATCACCATCCTCCACTGTCGCCGACTATAAAGATATAGCATTATATTTTCATATATTAAGGAGTTGTCATTCATTTTAAGCACAGCAGTAATACAACATGACCACCACCCCCTAATTTTGACATTTCCGTGAAAATGTTGAATGTTCATAAATCTAAACTAACATATAAAGTTATCTTGTCGGATTTTCCATGTCACATCTAAATAGCTTTGAATAAGGCAAATTGATATTTGATGCTGACTAGCGATTTCTTCCTCTTTAGCATTTTCTTTATGCTAAAAACGTGTAATTTTCTCGAGCTTCTGTACGGAAATAATTATTCCGGCAAGGAACATTATTACAATGGAGACGATTATAATATTACCTATAATACTGAAAATGTTAGGGAAATAATTCCTATTGTAACTGCGATATAAAATATGAGTTATTTTTCTTACATTTTAAGATTATTTTGACTCTCTTCGTGACTGAAATTTTTTTTTTATTGAAAAATTTAAATCACGGGATACGCCGGGTAGGTGTGGCTAGTTATATTATAGATATTTAAATGGGGCATATCATTGGATATTGAATAGCATTCACTAGAATATACTAATGCAGTTTAGTCATGGATCCCCTTGAAAAGCTATAGTAATGTGAAAATATGGTGGGGATTCTGCGGCCAATCAAAATTTAGAAATCATTTTCTCTCATGAATTGCTCCCAATTAACCTTATTCAACTGATATAATTTTGTTGGTTTCTTATGATTGTACAAGATCTTTTACAAATATACTCAATTTCTCTTTTAAAATGTGTGGTCCTAGTACGACCTTAAAATGTATCGGGGGAAAAGTATCGATTTGTGAGCTTTCTGTAGTTACCACTTATTTACCATTCAGTCACGGAGTGGTAGTACCTGTCAGGGTCCTATCTATGTGTTGAATGGAATCTATCGTTTACAGACTATTTGTTTTCAAAATCAACACCTACAAAACAAATTAATCTACCAACTAATCGTATCATAAAACATAGGTAAGGTTTCAACACAAAATAACCAAAGGACGGTTACATACCATAAAAAACAACAACCAACTAATTTTAAAAAATGTCATTAATTGTTACAAATTCTACTTGTTTTATGATTTTGTCAGTGAGTATACAAGTTTTTTATGCTTTTTTATTGAAATTTCGGTTAGATTGTGGCAGTAGATTCTTTGATTTTTTTTCAATAATTGTTATAATCACATCTTCCCCCTTAAACAGTTATAATACCATTTTCCCCCCATACACATGTTCTAATACCATTTTCCCCCATACACACGTTCTAATACCATTTTCCCCATACACACGTTCTAATACCATTTTCCCCCCATATACACGTTCTAATACCATTTCCCCCATACACACGTTCTAATACCATTTTCCCCCATACACACGTTCTAATACCATTTTCCCCATACACACGTTCTAATAACATTTTCCCCCATACACACGTAGATTAAGAAGAGTTTCTATTCAGCATGTTGGTATACGCTAAAGAGGAGTCAGAGAGACATTAAGTCAGTAATGGTTTTTTGCCCTAACACGTTCGATAAACGAAAACCCACACATCTGACATCGAGCGAGTTCTGCTTACTAGTAACATCTTTTTCGCCATGGCAACCGATCTGACCTCTTCTTCCTATTTCTTTTTTTTTCTTTCTTCTGGCTTTCAGCTCCGGACAGACTCGCTTTCACGTCAACGACAGCACCACCTTTATTATGCTGGCTAATGCGCGTACGCGAAACGCCTTTCGAACAAATGGAATTCGCCGAGAATGTCCGAAATCCTCACGACTTAAATATTTTCGCTAACATCTTCCATTAACAAGAATGTGTGTGTATAAAACTCACCGATTACATTGCTTGTGTTTTGTCATTATTTTTTTTAAATTGCTACGTATATGATGAATTGATAACAAAACTTAACACATACCAAACAATAATGGGTGTGCCTGGTTCGAATCCAGTTCGTTCCATAGAAGCACTTTCATCAAACACCCACACCTGACCTTGTGTCTAACCTCCTCGAGAAGAGGTAAATAATAAAATACCAGACAATAATTTTATTTGGGCCTTAATTGACCTCTTTCAGATTTAGAATGCGTATAAAAACTTACGATATATCATGAAAATTAAATGCCGTGAAAGACAAGATGTATGAAAAAAGACAGACGGAAAAAACAAACTTAAATACAGGAAAAAATATCAAGAAACGAGATTTTACTGGTTTCGTTCGGATTAACTTAACTTTTTCTGAAGACGTTCGTTAATCCGAACGAAACTGGTAAAATCTTTTGTTTCTTAATGATTTTTACGATATTGAATTTTGCTTTTCCGTTTGTCATTACACACACACACACACATTATATATATATATATATATATATATATATATATATATATATATATATATATATATATATAAACTGCGTGTATCTATGTATACATATATGTATATATAGATATGTATTTACGTATATATATATATATATGTATGTATTTTTATAGATACGTATGCATATATATATTAACCATGTCCATGTACATGTTTTTAATATTTTAATAGTCTTTTAATAATTTCTTGTAGTTTTAATACTTTTAATAATTCTTTAATAATTTGGAATGTAACAGTTATATTTGTTTCATTAACATTGCAATAGGTTGATACGAACTCTTCAGCAGATTTAATTTTTCTTCGTTTTTTTCGCATTTTTGATTAGAAAGATTGATATGTATGCCTATGTATGCACATATATTTACGCATATATATATATATATATATATATATATATATATATATATATATATATATACGTTAATAGTTTTAAAAAAATAAACAAACAAAAGTATTATCCAAATGTGAACCGAGATTTGTATAATTTGATCTAGCTTCCTTATTTCCGGAACTTTCAGAATAATAAATTTCTATATATAAAAAAATATAATAACTCATAATATCGTGCTAAGATGACCTAAGCCTGATAAAAATAGAACAAAAGCTTTAAGCAACAATACCCTAACTTATTGAATAATATAACGAATTCGAATACTAGAATATAATTTTCTATAACATATCTAACGCCAAAACTTTAAACCCAGTTGAACACCCTGATGTCTCTTCCCATAAGCGAAATCCCCGTAAATCTAACAAAAGGAAACAAAATACTTGCTTAAATCTTTCACACAGTTATAGCGTAAAAACTAAATTGAAAATTGCTTCAAACAACCACATAAATATACTCCTATCTTAAAAAAAAATACAATAAAAGTGTCCTATTAGATTATGTTTAACTTAGCTCATATAATATTTAGCTCTAACAAACTAAATATTAAAGAGGCAGAACTTCCATAACTTACTAACAGACAATCGGAGAATTGTAACTGCCTTTTATTAATTTTTACTGGTAGCTGTTTCGAAAAACAAAACTGACGCTATATCAAGTTGGTCAGCTTTCTTTTTCTTTTTTTACTATTTTGTTTTCTTTTGTATTATATTGTATTTGTTGGGAGAGAGAAAGGGGGAGGGGGCAGTCGAAGTGAGAGGTAGCTTTAAAAGAAACATGTTTCACACTTTTTTAAATTGTCTATTATGTTATCCATGTCACTGGGCAACGCCAGGTAGCCTTGCTAGTATGAGATAAAGGGCATAAGAGAAAAAATAATAGCTATAGTAAATTTGGGGTTTTAATCACAAAACGTTACTTTTCTTTTCCGTCTTTGTTATTGTTGTTTCATTCGATTTGCTTGCCAATCGTGAACTACTTCAGTAGAGACGAAAATACTCGAGTTGTTAGAAACAACGAAACGAAAATTTGATTTGCGTTCTTTGATGTAATAAATAAAAATAAATACAAAAACGTAGGACAAGAAAAAGTGAATTGTCATTTAAAGTCTTTCTTTTTGTTTTATGTTTTGCATTCGAAATTCCGAACTAATCGATCTTCACATAAAAAGCAACACATGTGTTGTCACACACATAAATACACATAGATACATAGATACACACATAAATACACATAGATACACACATGAATACGCATAGATACACACATAAATACGTATAGATACACACATGCATACAGAGGTAAAACCTTCGATTTGATTCATGTAATAATTTACGTCAACTATAATGAACACACGTGTAAAATTATAACATCTTGAGAAATTTACATCAAATAATGAAATTCTTATTTTCTTGGTTCCCTAAAAAGAAAACATAATAAATGAGTTCAAATTTTGATTCGGCAAGATTCCCTCTCCCCTCAAAACGGGCACTCTGGATTGGGATGAAAACAATAACTTCTTATCCTCCAAACACAATACTTTGATCCTAGACCGGAATAGAATCTCTGCTATTTAATTCAAATGTCTGAATCAAATTTAAGTGTGTCTCTTTATTTATATTTTGTTCTCTGCATTTACGTTTTGACATAATGTATATCGATCTTAAACTGCCAGTAATAATGTATTTCATGAATTAGACCTCGCATAAAATAGTTCTTTATTAAAACATACATGTGGCGTTATTGATTATTTATATATATATATATATATATGGTAAAATGAAAAAGGGAAAACCAAAAAACTGGATGTTTTTTTATGTGTACATCAACGTTTCGTCTTTATTTATAAGACTTCATCAGGATGATGATATAGGGAAAAGATATCATGCAAGCACGGATACATGTAGGGTAGACATGTTGGGAAGAAAAATAAAATAAAATGAAAAATAATAGCAGCGTCTAAGCTGGACGTCCGTACTTGTTAGAGAATGAAAAATGAGTGGGAGAAAAAAGGGGAAGGGTGGAGGGAGCAAGGACTACTGTGGCTGGCGATGAGAGAAAGAGGTGGGGGATGAGCAGGGGTAAAATGGATGGCAGAGAGAGATTGGGGGAAAAGGGGGAGGGGGTGTCTGACCAGATGGCTGCGGTCGAGACCGAAGGGGAAGAGTGAGTTGGAACGTTTGTGTGTGTGGGGTGTGTGCAGGGAAATGGGGATGGGCAGAGAGGGAGGGGGGGGGGGCTGTGATCTCGGTGGATGGGCGAAAGCCATAGTCCCAGAGAGCGTTTGAAGAAAATGAGGGAATTTAAGAAGAGGCATGGGAGAAAACGGATGAGAGGGGGAAGAGGGAGGATTTGTCGTGATAGGGTGTGAAATATTTGAAATATTTGGAAAATGATAGCAATGAGTGGGGGATTGGAGTGGGTGGGGGAGGGGGTGATTGAAAGGGTGGGTGAGGAATATATTTGAAATATTTGGAACATGAGAAAGTTTATTTGGACTGTAGTATTAAAAATGTGAGGGAAAGAAAAATGAGGAAAAAATAAGAGAAGATACAGGGAGAAAAGGGAAGGGTGTGGGTGAATGGAAGAGTGTCATAAGGTTAGAGAAGAAAATAAAAGTTAGCCATGATCAGGCAAAAGACTTTGTTCAGTGAGGATGATCTTGCTTATTAAGGGTGATAGGTTAAAGAAACCATTTCGCTGCTTGATAGTAGTGGAGGATGTGATGAGTGCAGTTTCCAATAATCTTCGCCGAGATTTGTTGTGGATGTGTTTAGTGATTTTGGCTTGTTCAAATTTGAATGCATGACCATATTCTAGAGCATGGGAGAAAAGTGCACTAAGAGGGTTGTTGTTTTTTATATCCCTTTTATGTTCATTTAATCGTTTCTTTAATTCGCGTTGTGTTTCTCCCACGTAGAATTGATGGCAATCATTGCAAGGGACAGTGTATAAGCCGGCATGGGATGTGGGTGTTTTTTGGAAATGTCTGGATGTGTTTAAAGTTTGTTTTATGGATTGAGAAGTGGTTTGTACTATTGGAATGCCTAATTTGTTGAGCGTGTTGCATATGGATGTGTTATTGGAATGCGTGGGTAGGAGAAGGGGTCTGTCTATGAGAGAGGTGTTAGGGGTTTGATTTTTTTGTGTGGTGTTTCTGGAGAATATTTGGAAGGCTTTTTTCTTGGCATTTAATATGAAATGTGTGGGGTATTGCAATGTTTTTAGGGGATTAAAAATGTATTTTATTTCTTCATCTATGTGTGGGGGGCTACATATTCTAAGGGCGCGTAGGAAGAAGCCTATAATTATACCTGTTTTGATCTTGCTATGATGGTGGGAGTAGAAATGTATGTAGTCATTTTTGTGAGTGTTTTTGCGGTGTACCTTAAATTCTAGTTTGTTGTTGGACTTAATTATAAGAGTATCAAGGAAGGGAATAGAGCCGTTTATTTCAGTCTCATGGGTGAATTTTATGGAGGGTTCTGCTGTGTTGAGTTTATCCTTAACATGAATGATTTGTGTGTCTGTGGGGAGGAAAATTAAAATATCATCTATGTATCTAAAGTATTCGATGTTAGGAGGTAGTCTATATTTGAAAGGACCGGATTCTAAGAATTCTAAAAAGAGGCAGGCCAATACACGCTAAGGGGGTTGCCCATGGGGAGTCCAAATTTTTGTTTGTAGAATACTTCGTTAAATTGGAAATATGTTATGTCGGTGATGAGTCTAATTATTTCTATAAAAATGTTGGGGGGAAAAGGTAGGTCGGTTTTTGTTTTCTTTATATGTGTGTGAAGTAAGTGTAGGCATTTTTTTTACAGGTACGTTAGTGTAGAGCGAAGTTACATCTAGGCTGTGTATATTTTTATTTTCTACGTTGATGTTTTTTATTCTGCTAAGAAGGTCGCCTGAATTTTTTATGTGGGAGGGACTGATGGTACCCATTAGTGGAGTGAGGATGTTAGCTATGGCCCGTGCGATTTTGTGTGTGGTGCTACCTATGCTTGATACAATTGGACGCATGGGGGTGTCAGGTTTGTGGGTTTTGGGGAGCCCGTATAATGTGGGAATGATAGGGTGATACTCAATGTTTAATGCCAAGAAAAAAGCCTTCCAAATATTCTCCAGAAACACCACACAAAAAAATCAAACCCCTAACACCTCTCTCATAGACAGACCCCTTCTCCTACCCACGCATTCCAAAACACATCCATATGCAACACGCTCAACAAATTAGGCATTCCAATAGTACAAACCACTTCTCAATCCATAAAACAAACTTTAAACACATCCAGACATTTCCAAAAAACACCCACATCCCATGCCGGCTTATACACTGTCCCTTGCAATGATTGCCATCAATTCTACGTGGGAGAAACACAACGCGAATTAAAAGAAACGATTAAATGAACATAAAAGGGATATAAAAAACAACAACCCTCTTAGTGCACTTTTCTCCCCATGCTCTAGAATATGGTCATGCATTCAAATTTGAACAAGCCAAAATCACTAAACACATCCACAACAAATCTCGGCGAAGATTATTGGAAACTGCACTCATCACATCCTCCACTACTATCAAGCAGCGAAATGGTTTCTTTAACCTATCACCCTTAATAAGCAAGATCATCCTCACTGAACAAAGTCTTTTGCCTGATCATGGCTAACTTTTATTTTCTTCTCTAACCTTATGACACTCTTCCATTCACCCACACCCTTCCCTTTTCTCCCTGTATCTTCTCTTATTTTTTCCTCATTTTTCTTTCCCTCACATTTTTAATACTACAGTCCAAATAAACTTTCTCATGTTCCAAATATTTCAAATATATTCCTCACCCACCCTTTCAATCACCCCCTCCCCCACCCACTCCAATCCCCCACTCATTGCTATCATTTTCCAAATATTTCAAATATTTCACACCCTATCACGACAAATCCTCCCTCTTCCCCCTCTCATCCGTTTTCTCCCATGCCTCTTCTTAAATTCCCTCATTTTCTTCAAACGCTCTCTGGGACTATGGCTTTCGCCCATCCACCGAGATCACAGCCCCCCCCCCTCCCTCTCTGCCCATCCCCATTTCCCTGCACACACCCCACACACACAAACGTTCCAACTCACTCTTCCCCTTCGGTCTCGACCGCAGCCATCTGGTCAGACACCCCCTCCCCCTTTTCCCCCAATCTCTCTCTGCCATCCATTTTACCCCTGCTCATCCCCCACCTCTTTCTCTCATCGCCAGCCACAGTAGTCCTTGCTCCCTCCACCCTTCCCCTTTTTTCTCCCACTCATTTTTCATTCTCTAACAAGTACGGACGTCCAGCTTAGACGCTGCTATTATTTTTCATTTTATTTTATTTTTCTTCCCAACATGTC
>OY744541.1:84528046-84555546 GCA_963556195.1 Sepiola atlantica
TTTTCTACTTTGGTTCTTTCACTATTCTTCTTTCATCTGTTTATCTTCTTCCTCATCCCTCGTTCTTCAATGCGTGACAGAAATGACACACCTGTATTAATATACAGGTTCTTGTCTTAAGGAAATTCTCTAAAGGTTTCGTAATTCATTATTAGATAATAATTTCATTCCTGAGTATTCGAGAACTGTCCTGTTTGAAACGTGTAGAACCAACGTTGGTGATTGCTGGTGGAAGATCATTTGTTTGTATTCGTTCGATGGGAGGATAAACGGTCGAGTTTATGAAGATTTACGTGTGCCTATGCAAACATGACACTTCAGTGTTTGTCGATCGTGTCATTAAATTCCACGCGGCAAAAGCTTTTATATTTGCCACAGAAGCAATAAAAATGCTTCATTGTAGCAATATTGAAAAGAAAATGTTTAAAGACGAACGTCTTCTTTAAATATTTTTCCACTGCGATTTTTCCATGACATGTTTAACTTCAACTCAGGGCGATTAATAATTTCAAATATTTACCTCTTTACGTCCTGTACCGTCCGAAACAGCATTGACCGGAAGTGATCTTTTTTATTCCGAATGGCAATATCATGTTAAATAACACGTCTTTCCATTCAAACTGTTAGCTTTCATAACAATATGTCCCAAAATAAAGGTATTATGAACGTTTTTAGCCATTTTTGTAATACCTTACAGAACTCACATTTAACGTAGACAATATTTGTAGACAGAGTTGTTATTCGTTTGCTCTTCCTATTTAGCCATCTCAGACACCAAGCTGCGCAGTATGTGTTGTCTGTAATTATCTTCTTTACTCTAAAATGTTCTTAATTAAACCAGTTGACTAAATAAGAAAATAGTGAATTTACAGTAAGATGTATCCATTAAATTATTTTGTGTATGTATATATATATATATATATAAATTCCCGAAACAGTTTTTCATGGTAAACAACTGATGATCCCTTAAAATAGTGTTAGACATAAACTAATATAATAACTGTAAAAAATAAATTGACTTACATGAGTGATTTTCCACTGGAAGACTTGGGACTATAAGTTTGTTTTTTTTTTGTTTGTTTTTTAATATAGTTTTAATGGTTGAGAAACTTCCGAGACTATATATATATAATTACGCTATTAATTTTAATTTTCTCAATTAATTGAGCACTCTGCTAGGATTTTTCCTACCATCTTATAAAAGATTATATATATATATATATATATATATATATATATATATATATATATATATATATATATTACAATAAACAAAATAACGAGAAATGAATAATAGCAAGTTATTTTCGCTAGTATATACGAGGCCTGTCTAAAACGTTCCGCATTATCTCTTTTCTCGCACCTTCTCAACAACAGTTGCAGTCCGAGCAGTTTGGGGTCTGCAAGAACGCTGGTCACTCTCCGCTGATGTGCGGCCATTTTTGAATCGGTTTAACCACTCCTTAATTTGTGTTACACCCATCACATCTTCTGCAAACACCTGCTGAATCTAACGCGACGGCGGAGATGAACACGATTTCAAAAGAAGACTTCCATAGGTGTTTCCGGCAGTGGATGGATCGGTGGGCTAAGTGTGTGCTAGCACAAGGGGCCTACTTTTAACGTGGATTAGGGTCCCAACCCGGTCACATATTTGAATTTTTTTTTTTTGGACTAAGGTCGGCTACTTTTTCGACGAGCCTCGTATAATGTAAGTGGTGAGTTTCCTATTAAACAGCCGATAGTGACAATTTCATTTTGACGTACGCTACCCCAAAGGATTCCTGGGACGATTATATCATGACCACAGAACATATACTACGCTAAACTTAATAAAGAGGGGGTAATGCTTGGAAGGATTGTATCATGACGAACGAACATATACTAAACTACGTGTAAGGAAGAGATAATGCCTGGGATGATGGTCTCATGACAACATAACATATGCTAAACTACTCCCTCCCTTGAACTAAGCAGTGAAAGATTATACAATATCGGCTTCGGATACAAAAGGAAGTGTATAGTTTTGGCTTTAGGCATAGAGATACTAAATCTCCATTAGTAATAGATACTATCTTACACTTTGTATTAAGTAGCTATAAAATTGAATATTTCAAACATGATATATACATATTAAATTTGATATCAAAATAATGTAGATTGAATAATTGAATTATTATATATACGGATTAAATTTGATATTATAAGAATGTAGATTGAATATGTGAATCATTATATATATGGATGAAATTTGATATTAAAAGAATGTAGAGTAAATAGGTGAATCATATACGGATTAAATTATATATAAAAATTGATATTAAATTTGATATTAAAAGAATGTAGATTGAATATGTGAATCATTATATATATGGATGAAATTTGATATTAAAAGAATGTAGATTGAATGTGAGAATCATTACATACACGGATTAAATTTGATATTAAAAGAATGTAGAGTAAATAGGTGAATCATATACGGATTAAATTATATATAAAAAGAATGTAGATTGAATATGTGAATCGTTATATATATGGATGAAATTTGATATTAAAAGAATGTAGAGTAAATATGTGAATCATATACGGATTAAATTATATATAAAAATTGATATTAAATTTGATATTAAAAGAATGTAGATTGAATATGTGAATCATTATATATACGGATGAAATTTGATATTAAAAGAATGTAGATTGAATGTGAGAATCATTACATACACGGATTAAATTTGATATTAAAAGAATGTAGATTGGACCACAGAAGTAAATAATATTAGACATTTCTTGATGTTTACAAATTTAAAAATATATATATACTAAGAAGGAATTGTGACTAAGGTAATGACCTAGTTTCCGTTACAAACACCTGATCTTCATTATCATAAGATATGCTTATTTCCTGTATATTTAGGCAAAAATCAAAATGTGCATACCTTTCCAAATGAATCGTTTTGGTCTACCGTCATCATTTTTACTCAACTATCTCTCAACTCGATCCATGTTCAGTAGCAATAATGAGCATCAGAATTCTACAAACATTAATTAGCAAAGGGCGATTGTTACGCTTATGAACTTACTAAATCAGACATTTATCAGATTTACGCTAAAAACGATGTCTGTAAAAGCGAGAAAGGACAACCGGCACAAGAACATAAGTTTTCTCTTCCAAGTAAATAATGTTTAGTCTTCTTTGACTGTTTTGATTGTATGTTATCAACTTCACATCCTAGTTACAAAGGGTATTCATAAAACCTTTTAACAGAGGTTCAGTATTCGTGTAAACAATTTCACATCAAATTTTGAAAGAGATTTAGATAATGTTCCGTGTGTAGGATTTTCTTTTACAAATTGTCTTGTTATTATGACTGTTAAAAGTGATTATGTTGTGCAATCATGATTAAAGGAAAAGTAGAGTGATTTATTTTTATAGCTCTTGTCTTTTCTCAATCTTTCTACATATACTAAAGCTAAAATAAGTTATTGAATACTATAATTTTTGATGCCACAACTATTTTATGATAATTAAAACTTATAAATTTATGAGCAAACAGAATTAATGCATATGTTGGATTATCCTATTATTATCAAAACTATAACAAAATAAAGTTGACTCGTCAAGTCAACTGTACAATTTGATTATTTGAGGGGCTTGATAGAGAGAGAGAGAGAGAGAGAGAGAGAGAGAGAGAGGGAGAGATTTAGTAGGCGCTTTTCAGTATAGTATGTTCTTCGTGTATCGTGATAAACAGTACACTAGGAATATAACTGTTACAAATCTGATTATTGTTTTCTTTTATTTTCAACTATACGAACTCTCTCATACTTTCAAAATATCAAATTACTCTTCATCTGAGACTATCTATATTTTTTTCTGTCAAAGAAAGAAAAAATATATTTGTTTATAGAAGTTTTCTTAACCTTAACGAGTGTAACGTCATTGTATATCGCAGGTTATTCATCTTAAAACAGTGACTATCAATCCTCATTCATTTTATGGTCATTTTTTCAGGGCAGAACTCTCTCTCCCCCCTCCCTCTCTCTCCCTCCTTCCATCTACATTTCTACTCATTAAAAAGGGATAATATTCGAGTACTTATTTCTTAAAATGTGTAAAAAATGTCACTCTACGATGGAAGATTGTAATGCTTACATTTTTCTTTAACGGAGCGGAAATTTGATATTAAATTAATTGGGCAATAATCAGCTTTTCTTTGGGGAAACGTTTTCTATTTCCTCCAGTCAAAATAAAGTACTAAAAGTAACTCCTATTGAACTTTAGTTCTTTAAGAACAATGGACGAAATCTAACCTATTTTCTTATGTAATACGCTTTAGTGAATTTCTCTAAAATTATTCTATTGTAAGCAATTCAAACGGTTATGATAATTTTTTTAATGGGTTCTGTAATCATGCGCGGGTGCTTATTCTTTTTATTAGCTTTCTGATATAATTTTGTTTTAATAAGTTTTCTCTTTGTTCTGATGAATTCTATTTTTTATTGTCTCTTGCTTCGCTGCTTGTTTGATGATGTTCGCTTCAGTGATTCACAGGTATTTGTACCTATGCGTTCGTCAAGTGTTCGATTTAGTAGATTTTTACCTTTCGTTGCTTCGAGGTTTCCATTTTTCATCACAAGTCGTGCATATTCTTCTGTTCCGAATGCATGCCGTGGCAATGTTCTTCGTTACTCGTTACTTCTTTCTATATCGTAGTCACTATATAGTCGGTTATCTGTTCGCAAAGTTGATTTCCGGCATTCACGAGGATGAAGTTGACTAGGGAGTGGTAGGTATATTCGCTGAGTTTTCTACATGGTCGGTCTGGTTATTAGTCGGTTGTTGTTTGCGGTAGTTCCATTTTCTCTGTCTTTTTGCATTAACGTGGTTTTCTATTTAATTATTAATTCGTGTATGTCTGGTTCGTGTATACATTTCCTGTGAATTCGCGAATTGAGGGGCCATGTGCTTCTAAGTGTATCATATTGTATGTTCATTTTAAGGGTTACTGTATTGATTTTATTTTTTGTTTCTTCAATTTCGTGGAGGTCTTTCTTCCTGATTTTCAGCAATCCCACGTTCCTGTTGTGGTCTGATAGGTTCTACAACATATTTCTAAAGAAGTGTATACTTTCTACCGGGTTGAGAGTCTCTGTATGTATCCTTCTTCCGTTCACATTTTTAGTAAAATAATGAAAGCCACTTTCATTATTCTCAAATGTTTTATTTTGTTAATACTGCAGGAATTTACATCTCTACCTTCTTAGTCTTCCTTCCTTTGCTAATATCTTCTGCTCTCTTCATTCACCTTTCTTGTACAACCTTTCTTCTTTTTTGTCGCAACTGTTGTGTTGCATTGATTCCTGATTTTTCGCCCCGCTTCACGGCTTTTGCTTTTCTTCTTAAATTTGTTTTATGGGACTCCAGTAGTTTCCTATCCGGCTTTCTTGATCAACTCGTTTTGCGAGGGTTTGTTTGTGTATTAATCTTTCAAGTACAGATTTGACGTCAGCATGGAGTCATGTTTATATATATATATAATATTATCTGTTATGAGGCGTGGGAGGAGTTTGTTGACCTTTTCTGTATCTTATTTTACCTTCATCTAATCTTCATTTTCTGTTACTTTTATTACTTTTCTGCCTATTTTCATTAGTTCTACTTCTGTGATATGTCTTGCTCGATCTGAAATCCTCTGTTTTCTTACGTGGAATTCAGTAGATATGTTCCATAAGGTCATTATGCAGTTCGAGTAACCTCGTTGCGTTGGGTTGGGTCTATTTACAAGTGCATTTTCCTTCGTTGTCTAATTCTTCCTCTGGGTTGTGTTTGCTTTGCGCCATTGGTTACTTATACTTACCTGTAGTTTGTATATGTTATTTGAGTATTTTACATTAAAAGTGCTTCGCAGAATGCTGACCGGCTACCCCACGTAGAGCATCGTGGAAATATCTGCCGATCATGACGCACATATCTTTCTTCTCAGCCCCACGGCTTTTATTTGCATGTTTTGTCATATTTCATAGCCGAATGTATATGAAAACACCGGGACTAGATTCTATGTTCATAAGGTCTCATCACAATGATAGTTAGCTTAACTCTAACAGAGTACACTACCACACGCACAAAAAGTAAAACAAAAAAACACAAATAATTATCTTTTCAATATTAAGCTTTGATTTAATGTAAGTTTTCCATGTAAAATTTTAAGATACTCCCTTTTTGTATGCATTGGTTAGGGGTGAAATTATTTTGACTATTTTAAAAATAGTTTTTTTTTAACTTTAAATAAAAAGTATTTTACGTCTGTTGCTAATTCTGTCTTTCACACAATAGTGTTATCCTTTAACTCTGAAATACATTATTCTAATATTGGTTTTAAAAAGGTAGTATAAATGATTTTTGGAAAAAATATATGTATTTATTGAACAAAAATAAATGATGTTGTAAATGTGCAACAAATAGCATAACATTATACATGTATAACAAAACGCTACAATATATGCATCTAAATAACCATAACACTAGAGAATCATAAAATAAATAATATTGCAAATGTGCAACAAATAGCATAACATTATACATGTATAACAAAACGCTACAATATATGCATCTAAATAACCATAACACTAGAGGATCATAAAATAAATAATATTGCAAATGTGCAACAAATAGCATAACATTATACATGTATAACAAAATGCTACAATATATGCATCTAAATAACCATAACACTAGAGAATCATAAAATAAATAATATTGCAAATGTGCAACAGATAGCATAACATTATACATGTATAACAAAACGCTACAATATATGCATCTAAATAACCATAACACTAGAGAATCATAAAATAAATAATATTGCAAATGTGCAACAAATAGCATAACATTATACATGTATAACAAAACGCTACAATATATGCATCTAAATAACCATAACACTAGAGAATCATAAAATAAATAATATTGCAAATGTGCAACAAATAGCATAACATTATACATGTATAACAAAACGCTACAATATATGCATCTAAATAACCATAACACTAGAGGATCATAAAATAATTTTACTTACCATTATGATGACCAGATTTAAAAGTTTAGGTTTTTCAATTAGACAGATGACACATCGATGACACTCGCCCGTGACATCGAAGATACTGATTACCAATTTAGCGGGTGTGCTGATGCAACATCCTACTAAGACTTACTCACACTTGCCACCAGGTTCGTTGCAGATGTGAAACAAGTTGCAGTTTGACATATTTTCCTTGAATATTTATATTAAATAGACATTTTGTTGGAATATGTTATATTTGAAAGAAAAAGCATTTAAGGGTTAAGTTTCATTCGGATTTTGTTTTTATTATTATTTTTACTATCATGTTTTGTTCTGCAATGGTCATATTTCCTGTGATTGACCTCTTTTCGATTTAATGGCATTATCTTTGTGCAAAACAGGTGTTAGATTTTAGCAATCAATTTATTTTGCTATTTAAAACTAATATTTAATATATATAGTTTTTTTTTAGTTATAAATAAAAACCTAACTTACGCTTCTTGTTTATTCTGGTAGAGAACTGTCGGTGGCATTGTCTTTTAGGGAACTCGTTTAGACCTTTAAGCTGCGTTCGGATTTTGATAATTGTGTGGTTTTATTTTTCAATCGATTTTTTGTTTTTTCAAATCCACCTTCTCTAAACTAAAATACCATGAACATTATGTTAGGGAGGAGGGTTATAAGATTTCCATCATTGATTTATTTTTGTCAATTAAAATATTTACTACTAATAATCTAATATATAAAGTAAAGATAGAATTTGTCCATTTCTTTGATCGGGATAGCATTACTAACGGATTTGTTGAATCTTATCTTTTTTTTCACTATTTAAAGGGCCGTATGTCTACCATTTAATTTATTAAAAAAGCTTTTATGCAAAAGAATATTGCTGAGTTTATATTCAAGGTGAAAAGAAATATGTAACAATAACGAGTGTGGTTGGATTTTAGATGTATATTGCTAGGATTTGCATTTTCCGTCATTTAGGTTTAATAAGTATTCGTTTCTATGTTGAAAGCAACATCTAATATGTTTGTGGATTTTATAGAAGACTTTACCTAAACCCTTAGAGCAATTTTTTATTTATATGATCTTCCTATGGCTATCACGTGTATGCTTAGTTCGTTTTTGGTTTACTATTGCTGATCCGTTATATATGTATAAGCGCTTATAACTAGTTTCAAAATGCTTCATTAAATTATATAAACTAAATTTTCAAACTATATTTGCGCTTCAGCTGAGTCGATCGACCCATTGTTACATCAAATAAGTGATATATAAACACCGGGTGATATGGGGTCACCAGACATTTGAAATAACGTGCGAAGGGAAGAGAGAAGCTAGAGATAAATAAAGATTAAAATGTTGAAAGAATTGTGAATAAGAGATGAGTCAAACAAGAATGCTATTCCTCTAAGTGTATAAACGAGATACCAACATCGGATGTTACTACGGAAAGTGACCATGGTTGGTCTGAATGGGTGTAAAAATCGACCATTGATAAACAAAAAATCAGCTACAAGGTTACAGAGGATACTGGAATCTTGAGAAGGCTCATTGGCACTCAAATGCCTGGGGACTGGCAGTTCAATGTGAGAATCCACTGATAAAAAACAAGGGCAGTAATACTAAATCAGTTACGATGGCGATGAAAACGATTGTATAGTACTACAAATCTAGGGAGACTTGTTGACACTCAGTTCCTAGGAACAATCACATGTTATTTTATCGGCGATGTATAACTGGTACGACTGGTGTGAGAACTCGTACTGAATAATAATAATAATAATAATAATAATAATAATAATAATAATAATAATAATAATAATAATAAAAAGAACTAAAAAATACATAACGAAAAGTACAAAAAAAGCTGATTACAGTTGCATAAAAACAACGTCAAAATGAAAAATACAAACAGCAGCGAAACTGGTAACAAACTGACCAAAGAAGAGACGCACGAAAACATATAGAAATGACTACGAAAAGGACACTTGAACAGAAAAATAGAATCGCACTGATAGCCGCACAAAATAACGGTATCAGAACAAACTACATAACAACTAAGATAGATAAACCCCAGAAAAAACATTAAATAGTTACTTTGTGGACAGAGAGACGGAACGATAAACCATATCATAAGTGAATGCAGCAAATTAGCCTAAAAAGAATAAAACAGAAAACGGATATGACAAGTATTAAATAATTTAAAACAGTATATCCTCTGGACCATGGAAATACAAATTGTCAAACTCGTTCAACCAAAGAAAAACGGCATGATAATA
This sequence comes from Sepiola atlantica, assembly GCA_963556195.1. NCBI lineage: Eukaryota > Metazoa > Mollusca > Cephalopoda > Sepiida > Sepiolidae > Sepiola > Sepiola atlantica. The sequence goes on from OY744541.1 coordinate 84,537,393, forward strand.
GTCAACAAGACAGAAAACAGGGCGAAGACCAATAAAGTAGAACAACTCAGGAAATACACGGATTTTGCCAGAGCATTGAATGGAATTAGGAACACGAAGGACTATCGTTGTAATACCAATAATAGTAGGAGCACTAACACGGGTTCCAAGAACCTGGAGAAAGACGAGGAGAAATGTAAATCAAAGGCAAGATAGACACTATACTAACCAAAACACAGATGAAAACGGATGAAATATTAAGAAAACGTCTCGAGTGCGGAATCAACGGCCGTTATCAGCGAGAATCCAATGGTAAACGGCTGTTTCGCAAATGCAAAGCGATTTGCAAGTGATCGAACGAAGCGAAGAATGCTAGAAATCTGGGGAGACTTGTGATCAAACTCCAGGGTACACTAACTGTTTTTGCCAAGGATCGATTACTGATAATGATTCGTGTTAGATTTCCTAATGAGTATGAAATTATAAACCTAAACATATTTATTTAAAACTGTATCAAATAGTATTTCTAATTTTACGCATTTCTGTTATTCCTCGCTCCGATTTCATGATGTAATCTGTGTTGTCCTTATCTTTCAGCTCTTTTGTTTTTACATATAGTCTTACAGGTTTTCACAATCTCTTCATCAACGTATTCTTCATTTTCGACCTCACCTTCCGATTAGATTCATCCTCTTTTCCCCACACAGTTTAGAACATCTGCGTACAATCGACGACTGCATTGCATAATTACGTTTGATGCTGTGTAGATGTTATCTTCATGACAACACATGTGCTTCCTCAGCCTCCTGTAACACTTTCAGATCAAGGGAATGTTTGATTCAATCTTATATGTAGGCTTGCACCAAAACATTGTTCATTTTACGCGTTTCCGTTAGCTTTCTTCACATTCGATTAAGATTACACCTTCTTCTAGATTAACTCTTTACATATATAAAATGAATGATATATCATACCCCTTTATATAAGGCAGAATGTATTTTTCACACACACACATTATATATATATATATTATATGAAAATATATGAAAATATAATGAACGATATATCATTAGGTGAAAGGCAGAATGTATTTTTCACACACACACATAATATATATATATATATATATAATTTAGTTATATTCCAATAACCAAAGAAAATATTTATCCATTACCTTAATTTTTATTTATTTTTCTCAATATCCTCATTTTCTGAATACCTGTATCTTTTCCTTCGTTTCACAAACCAAATTTTATTTTTTATTATTTTTATTTTGTTATCTTTTATTTTCATGTAAATATATATATATATATATATATATATATATATATATATATATATATATATATATATATATATAATTATTATTATTATTATTATTATTAGAAAAAATGAAACCCGTTTTGTCACCCATTGAGCTTAGGTGAGAGTGAGTGAATCAATAAAAATTGAGTTTTTAAAGCCAGTTAAATATAAAGAATGAAAAGACAAAATACAAAACTAGTTGCCTCCCTCTCCATCTATTGGTTAAATAATATTACTACATTTGGTGATACTTCCTCTTGTTTATAAATGGAATGTTCCATTTTTTCTTTATAAACATCGACTGTTACTAAACAGAAGGAAAGCCACAGAAGTAAGTGTAATAGATACCATATGAATTAGAGTGGGTGGTCAAAGATCATAGAGAGGTGATTGATAGAAACTTTAAATCAGATTGGTCATTTACTGAGTTAATTGTAAATTACGACTCATTAGAATAATTAAAATGGATGTTTTTCAAACATAACTCAATCCCAAGACTGGGAAATATTTTAGCATGTATTTTGTGTGATTCAAATATATTGAGAGAAAGCCTTGGGAAAAAAACGTGAGAGCATCTGTCGTCATTCACAGATTGCCTGCTACGCTGTATCACAGCTCTAAGATAGGTGCTACGACCTGGGATCGAAACTTAAATATACATGTGTGTGCATTCACGTGTGCGCATGCATTCACGTGTGCGCATGTATGTATGTATGTATGTATGTATGTATGTATGTATGTATGTATGTATGTATGTATGTATGTAGAAACACGTGGAATAAGTGAGATTAAAAAACGAATAATTGGAGCCGTAAGCAACATCTGGCATGATCCAGCGAAACAAAACTGTTAATCTGATTTTTCCATTAGCTGAACGCCAAATCTTCTTTCCTCGAGGGAAGTCGGAAGTCAGCAGAAACGTTGTCAGAAAACACAAAGATAAGCCAAGTGCCAAGAAGTTGTATCAAATTGAAGGATGCTTTAATAGTTAAATGCAATTATCAGATATGAAAAAGCTATTCATTAAGACGCCTGTTGCATGACAAATATACATATTATTACTTTTAACAAAGATTGTTTCAATCTTTATTAAATGGACAAGTGATTTCCATACGGACGAACATAAGATCGCTATATATTTATCGCTGATATTGTTTCCTAATGATATGAAGTTGAGTGTGGGGAGCTGTCTCCAGGTAAAATTGTTTGTTCTGGGTGATTTGACGGTGTACGAATAAAACGTTTAGGGAATTCTATATGCGGTGTACTGCAGCAAGACGCTTATTCACATTATAAATAAATGTATGTACGTTAGTACGGTCAGGGAAACAGGAAGTGGGAAGGGAATTCCAAAAGCTAGCAGTCGGAGGAAAGAAGCTATTAGAGTAGAAAGCTCTCCGGGATTTGGGAACCTCAACAGTGAAGGGGTGGAACTTTGCTGACTGACGAGTTGATCGGGGGTATTTACGTGGAGAGGGTACCAGTTCAGCACATTCGTTGATGCACATTCCATTAAAGTACTTGTAAAACAAGGACATGGATGCAACATTGCGGCGATGCAACAGAGGCCGGAGCATGCTTGATAGTGAGGGGCTTATTAAGTTATAGACTCCTTTTTGGACTCTATTCAAGAGGGAGGGGGGTTAACGTTTGGTGTATCAGCGCATATGTGACAACAATACTCCATGCATGTGCGAATGGTGGCTTTGTAGAGATATAGAATACTGGCAGGTGTGAGTTTTCTAGCTCGGTAGAGGGATCATATATATATATATATATATATATATATATATATTACAATATCAGAATTGTATCAGTGATGTTAGAAATTTAGAAACAACTCCAAAATAATACCGACTTGTCCGAGAACTGCTGAAGGATATATTTCATCTTTTAGAGTAATGCAATCACTTCACCAGATTTAAAAATCATTTATCATGAATAACTGCAAATTGTTCACTTTCTGAATCCTCATAAAAAGGTGAAATTCCTGAACTAATTAATTGTCACCGTCGACATAATTAGACGCGCCAGAAAAAAATGTCTGAAATATTCACTTAATCCAAAGAAATAATAAGCCGTTGTTTTCGTGTAGTTTGGATTATAAAAACTTTATATAATGAAGAACGAAAGGCAGCGGGAAAATGATTGGCGCGAAAGAATGAAATGAAATAAAAATTAATAAAAGAGAAAGTGAAAAGTTGTTTTAAAATAAAGGTGAAGCTAAATTTTCAATGCTTTTGTTTGTTGGTTGTGGTTTTACAGCATAGAAACTATTGTTAAGTCATTTCATGCTGAAACGATGCATAAGTTTTGGATACGGTTTGTTTGTAGAGTAATGAGTTTTGGAGGCGTATATTTTGTAAACAAATAGTCTGTACAATAGTGTCTCTTTAACTTCTATAATAAAGACTGAGTGGCGAAGAAAAAAGAATACGACATAATCACGCTGACATATCGGGTCCCGTTATACAACCGAAGTTAAGCGACGTTGAGCCTGATCAGTACTATATGGGTGAACATTTGGGAATACCAGATGGTGTATGTGTATGTTACAAGAGGTATTCATTGTCTCTCAAGACTGAACGGAGGCAACGAACCTCGAGATGGAGTCCTAATAGGTACTATCACTTAAGGTCAAAGTGGACCTGAGAGTATTGATTTACTCCTCTCCAGGAGTTAGGCACAAGGCCAGTTTTTATCTTACTCCCACAAGTAAGATGTGACCCAAGGTCGGGTCGGGAAAGTGGGGTTTGAAAAGCCAGCGCCCGAGAGGTGAGCACTCTGGCCATTGAAAATTGCCTGGGCAGCCCCGTCGGCATTCCCCGGTAGGGGCGCCTCAGGCAGTAAGTAATAAACTTACTCCTCCACAAAGAGGGACGCGAAGCCTGGGAGGGTGGACCTCCTAGAACTGCACAGGACAGACCCATAAACCGGCGTAAATCAAGCCCCGAAGGCCAAGACAATACCAGTCTATGGGGTGCAGTATCCATCGGAACAGATACTACACTTTGATCTTAGCCAAAAGGCCAAAAAGGACGACTTCACACTCCCCAAACCTCTCGAATTGGGGCACGATCACTGAATGCACTTTAAGATAATACCTATGATCAAATTCCGGATAATAAAAATTTAAGCTTGTAACTGACGAGAATGAAGACACGTGAAATGATATGATAGCAACTTAAAGTCAGTTCTCTCTATCGCTCCAAACACTTACTCACACATGAGGCTATTCTATATCTTTACAAATCTACTATCAAACCATGTATGGAGTACTGTTGTCATATTTGGGCTGGTGAATCTCTTTCCTATTTGAGGGTTCTTGATAAGGTGCAGAAACGTATCTGTAATTTGGTTGGCCCCACCCTTTATTCTTCTCTTCACCTTCTCTCTCTTTCTCTCACAGACGTGATGTTACTAGTCTCAATCTTTTCTATAAATACTATTATAGCATGTGTTCTTCAGAATTATGTGATCTATTCCTGCTTCCTTTGTTCCAGCTCGTTTGATTCGTTGGTCTAGTGGTCTCCATCAATTCGTTGTTTGATACCTCATTGTAATACAGTTTCCTATTCCAGAAGCTTCTTTCCGAGAACTGCATACTTGTGGAACTCTCTTCCTGCTGACTGTTTTCCTATAGCCTTGGTATTTTAAAGACTAAAGCTAATAGACATCTCCTGTTTCCGCAATAATCATCTTTCGTTCTTGTTAGGTCCTTACGTCAAGTGGCTTCACGCCTTGTCTCTAGCGATTTCCATAAATAGGATAGAAAGTAAAACGATGGGCAAGAAGGAAGGAGAAAGACAGCGTAGAGAATAAGGAATAAAGATAAAAGAGTAAATAAGACATTGATTAGGAAAGAAGAGAGTGAAAAGAGTGAGAGAAGAACGAACGAACGAAAATTGGAAAGTAGAGACGGAGGTGGAGATAGTGATAAATAAATGTTGAGGATAGGAAAAAAAGGAGTGAAATAATGGAAGAGGGGAGAAGGAAAAGGGGAAGACTGAGTGGCGAGGAAAAGGTAGCAGTAAGTAAGAAAGGAGCACAGGAATGAAGGAAAGAAGACAGAAGGAAAAGGATGAAATATGTGCAGGGATTTAAACACTAAGGGAAAGAAAAGGAGGTGAATTAGTAAGGGATAAGGAAGCAAGGGGTTGAGGAAAGAAATATAGAAGGACGAAAGAAACTAGAGAAAACCGGAAATAAGGCAAAAGTCTATGAATATTATCGAAAAAAACGAAACCGAATTATTTATTATTCCTCTCGGAGTATCTTTTATTTGAATCATTATTTACATTTTTCTCCTAACATTAAGTATGTATTTCACTCAATCTAAATCAAAACAAGAAAAAAGAAAGGAGAGGAAAGAAAGATAACTAAAGTCATAGAAAGGTCGTATTTTTGTTTGCACGTAATTCTGGATGAGCAGAGAAATAACAAACAATAATTTAACCTTAATTTCGTTCCATAATCCGTTTTCTTCGGGGGGGGGGGTTATGTATTGGGTAAAGTTGCGGAAATACTTAATCCGTTCTTAAAATGTATTTTGGTTAAATAACGTTAAAGCTGTAATCCTTTCTGGGTAATAAATATGTATTTTTTTATTTTCCAAATATTTACAGCAAATTCTGTACAGTTGATCAAAATTCGCCCATACACAGAAACAATTTTTTTTAAGTTGTAATCTAAAAGAGAAGATAGAAATTGTAAAGCAACAACGTTACAAATCCCCTCAGCATTCAAAATATTGTATTATCTTATTATAATACAGACTTGGTGTATGTCTATACCGAAACTACGTCACTGCCTATGTCACAATTGCATAACTACTTACGCCATATTTTCGATATCTTCGATTATACTTAAAATCTCAAAGATTCATCGTCTTATACGTTTGGTCATACGACATAAATAAACCTAAAAAATTCAAAGAACATAACACCATCGATACCATTCTGGTTCGACACACCACGTTGGTAAATAAGAATTAATTATCGAAAATTATTTAAATCTTTCACTATTCTCATTTATTCTGTTTACCTGTTACAGCGTTTCTTCTGCCAAACTACATTGTCATGGCCTCCAAAAAACAACTTCTTACATATATGTGTGTGTGTATGTGTGTGTGTGCATGTGTGTCAGGTTATGTTGAAAAGAAATCAATAACGTGCTTGATGGCAAAAAAGTGAGAGTTAAATACAAATTATTTATCTTAAAGACTATACGTTACATATTTCAGAGGCGTACCGCGGTTTCATTCAGATTGACTGACTTTTTTTTCAACTTTAAAGAGGAGTGGTATTTGAATTCACCTTAAAACGGTGCATTGCTAAAGCGTCCCTTTTGAAGAAAGCGACAGGTCAAGCGACAGGTCAAGGAGGCAGGGTTATATGTAAATATATAAGTCTGAATCGTAATTACGCCCTAGTATTTTAGTCTAGCTTGAAGAGGACTGATGGATTCAATCATTTCTCAATGTAATTATAGAAAGTAATTTTACTGACACTCCCATCTCCAAATCAAAGGTGGCGGGTACAGGGTGGCTCTCCCCTATCCCCACCCATTCAAACTTTTGTAAAATCTTTAATAAGTGAGCAATTGTTTTAATATTTCAGATTTATGAAGAATGATCATTGTAGGGAAGATAAAAGTATACTAATTTCAAAAAGTTTTTGGACAGTTCGAGAAAAGACACGAAATAAATAGTAACTGTGTAATTTAGCTTCAAGAGAAAATTCCGATGTCGTCAATCTCGTGTACAGGTGTGTCCACAACTTCGTGGCCGATGGAACATTCTTAAACTTAATTTCTATGAACAACAGAGCCACTCATTTGATGCATGTAGAGAACTGTGTCAGAGTTATTGAGAATTTCGCGCATCGTACGCAGAGGTGCACATTTAGAGCATAGCATTCAACGGAAATAAAACAAGGAGAGTAGAAAGTGACTAACTTGGGTTTATTTTCGTCAGCCTCGTAACTATCGCTTTCCTTATGTTGTCCTTTTGTCTTCACATTCCATCAGCGATGAAAGGGGTAGAATTGCTGTTTTCTGGGTCAGAATCTATCACTTATCGTTGGCTAGTTTTTGACTTTGAATTGGTATTTTTTTAGCTTCTTACATCAAGTGGTTTCATGCCTTATCTGGAGCAATTTCCATGAAGAAACCCAAAGATTGTTGGTCATTCCTGATTGAAACTTAGTGTACAAGTCAGGCATAGACTGAAGTTTACTTGTACCAAATATTTTTGAGTTACAGAAAGGATTTTGAAATCTATTAACGATGGGTGATATGTTTTGTTATCAACCTATTTAGAGATCCCAATATATTTCCATCTAAATTCTGACCATATTTAACATTGCTAACTCTCTGATCTGGCGTGAACCGATGATTCAACGTGATATATTTGTAAGCAAACTGAACTGCATATTTTTAATTTCTGAGTTGCCGTTCTTGGAAGGAAGAGAACAGTTCTTCCAATCTCCTTTAACATCTTTTCATCGGAATCAATTCTTCTTAACAGGCGAACCCCAATTGACCCTAATCTCGTAAATCAAATTTTCACAGTAAAATATTCGGTCTTTCCTTGATTATAAAAGACAAAAAAAGAGAGAAGGAAAAAACGACACGAATCTTTGCGAATCGCTTCCCGCGTTTGCCAATATCAGACTGGAAATATTTCACCGACTCTGGATCATAATTTATTTCATGAATCCACCCGTTATTTACTTGACAAGTATTCAAATGCACCGTGAAATAAGACAAATTAAAACTGGGTTAATATTTATAATAAATCAAGCGGTTTCTGGATTTTTAAAGTTGATACCCTATATCAAGAAAAACTGCGCACATTTCATAAATCATCAAGTTTTTCTTTCTGCTTTCTTTTTAAATACACATTATTTCTGTCTTATTTTGTGAGATGATGAGATATCATTATTATTTACATCATTTTCAGTTACATTCATATCTTTTATATATATATATATATATATATATATTAATGCCCACAGAAAAGATAGAGTATCTACCTGACTCTCTGGGGACGTCCCCGGGCTTTATGGGAAAACAACAATGCGGTCCGACTATTTAGTAAAAAATATGACTTTGGGGTTCGAAACGTGTGACTGACAGGGATTGTCTCCATCCAATACTGATGATTGCAGGTTTGGCATGAAACACATGTGTATATGGGGTAATTTTTAAATATTAGTTAGAAATAATTATTCAAAGTTCTCGCTAGACTGAGCAATTTAAGTAAGTTAACAACGAGCATTTATTCATAGCGTAATACGATACTATAGGTCCCGCCTATTGAGTTCTGTTGACGACTTGCTAGATGGCTGCCGAATTTGCCATTTAGACGTTAATTCACTCTCCCATTTCCGGACAATGCGTGGTGTGCACATCGATACGCGCTCCGACTACTAAATAAAAAATATGACATTCGTATTGGGATTCAAACCGTGTAACCGACAGGGATTGTCTCCTCCCATACTGATGATTGCATGTTTTTGAAAATATTATTTATATATATATATATATATATATATATATATATATATATGAAAAAAGAAAAAACAAAATTACTATTTATGTTATCATCAACTTTTCGTCTTTATTTCAAGACTTCCTCGGGATGATTGGTTTTGAAGAAATAGCACTCAAGTACAAATATTTTAAACGGTAGTAGTAGGAGGAGTAAAGCTCAAAAGGCCGTTTATGAAATGATAAATCATGAGCTACAGTGTAGCAGTGAGAGAAGCTGAGTTAAGTGTGGGGTCGAAATGGTAACGGTTATAGTTATTAAAAACTATTAGGGAGGAGGGTGGGAAAATTTGGTGGCGATTGGAGTTATTTAAACCATGAGGGGGGGGAGAAGCGTTCTTCATGGGTTATTTCATATCTCTTATATAACATTTATATTTCCTAGACAATACCAATATATGATTATTCTTACGTAAAGTGTATACTGAATAAGATTGTCCCCTTCATGGTTAAGAAAGAGTGTTTACACTGTTTTTTTCTCGGACTATTGTCTTCATCAATGTTCATATTTATATTTTTTACGATTCAACCGATATGCACTCCTGTTTTCTTCAGGTAACTGCTTATGGGTGTTGTTCATTATTTGGTGGTTCATAGGAAGAAACAAGAAATGCTACCGTGCATAGGGTCCCATGCACGTCATAGAACTGCCTCAGGTACCCTTTGGCAAGGTGTTCACGACTCCTCATCCCACCACCATGAAATAAATCTTTTGGGGCTTTTTATACTTTTTCTGCCTACCCTATTTCAGAACATTATCATCTACGCAAGCTCTCTCTCTCTCTCTCTCTCTCTATATATATATATATATATATATATATATATATATATATATAACCGATCAGCGTATGACACACAACTGTATCCGGTGATGAGGCTCGAATTTGGGACTCACCCTTTCGTTTCCATTACTCCCAGGTCAATTTAATTATTCATGTGAGATTCTTACCCGATATAAATCTATCATTTATAAAACGAATTCATCTTCAAATCATTCATGTACAACGCATATAAACCTTTACAAAAATTACTGGATTCAGTATTAAATTACCCGAAAGGAGTTGATATATCGTTAAAAAACACATTGAACTAATAAACATACCTTAATGAATAATACACCTATCTAAGTCTAAGTTCATTAAAATCCTGACAACAATTGGTTTTAATTTCAAATCGTCCCAACATCACGTGTAACAATCAAATGTGAGACGGGAAGTTGCCAGTCAAGTAGAGATCACAAAGGCTATTAGTGGTAAACGCCATCTCCTTCATGGACTTGATCCAACGACTGAAGTCAAGGAAAAGCTTCCTCAGCCATGTCGAGCTCCTAAAAACATCTCAGGAAGAAACTTATATATATATATATATATATATATATATATATATATATATATATATATAACATTAAATAAAAATTAAACGATAAATGATGTATCGTGATGATAGAAAGCTCAATATATTGGATAGAGCAATACATTCACAAACTTCAATGATGAAAATTAAAGTTGTACAATTACAATATTTTTGTCTTTGAACTTCTGATGATTTAATAAATATTCTAATTGAACAACTTTTATTTTAATCATCATTTTCTGTATATATATATATATATATATATATATATATATATATTACTCATATAAAAGTAGTCCGAATAATCCAAATTATGCAAATTATCAATCCTCATCTAAAAAAATTTAAAATAATATGTCATTTATTTCGGCATGAAAACAAAACGCTTGATTTGCTTTGCCGTTAAATTGATAAACAAAACCTAATCGAACCCATCATATTATCATAACTACTATCTGTTACTCATTTGGAGTTCTAACATGACTCATTACTAGTAATCATTAGCAAGCAAAAACAGGTGGTGTACTCCGTAGAGTCTGGGTGATAACAATTCTCATCAAATTTCTAGTATTACCGCTTCTTGTGATCACCGTTGCAAATCACTTTACGTTAGTTTTTTGTTGTTTTGATTCTCATCTCTTCGGCTGCTTTCATCAATTCCATGTTTTGTATGATTTCAACACTTCCTTTTATTCTAATTTCTCCTAGACGTTTTCCAGGTTTTTCGGAATTGTTCCTATTGCTCTACAATTATTGGTATTACTGTAATTGTATTTTTTCATATTCACGTTATCTCTCTTGTAAGCTCCATATATTTTCTTAGTTTTTCCGCCTCCGTGATCTTAATCTGGTGATCTGCTGGGAGGGCGAAATCTACTATTCGGCAGATAGATTCTCCTATTATTACGTCCGATGCTTAGATGACTTTGACCATTTATAATTCCATGTCCAAAAGGATACAATGCCTTTCATTTTCCAATAATCCGGTTTGTATCTGTACGATTTGTCTGAATGTTAAAAGTGCAGAGGTTAGCATCGTTCCCATTTGAGTATCTTAAGAACCCAGCTATGTTTGTTTTTATATTAGTTTGGGATAGTTTACATCTGATGTGGTTTTTCGTTTCGTCTCTTTGTTCACAGTCTTCTTTTACTATTTACCTGGGTCTAGTCCATCTCGGCTTTATGTAGTTACTTATGATCGAATTGTTTTTGTGGCTGTCAGTAGCTATTCTGTTTATTTGTTCAATATTGGTTCGTCTTACAAATATCCCATGTAGCTGTGCCTCTGTTCATTTTGCTTTACTGAGATTTTTGTTTTTTTGTTTTTGGTTTTTTGTTTCGCTTCTCAATATTTTTCACCTTGGTGATGATTTTGGCAGCGGTCATCCGTCGCTCTGTATTGTGTGTTAATATTTGTTTCGTCCTTTTATCGCATCGTCTACACATTATTCAATATTTATCGTATCAACAAATTATGTCGTTTGGCTTCCGTACTCGATTATTTTTCTTAAGATTTCAGCTTTTTCATGTTGTTATTATTAATTATTATTATTATTTATAATATAATAATTAAAAATAGCATTATAACCAAATCAAAATAAATTCCCTTTTGTTAAATGGACTTTTTTTTCAGATGTATTTTCAATTGTCGATTGGCTTTCTATGAAAGAACGATGCTAAATATAGCATCGTTTTTTCATGTTTACTGGCGATAAAAGCCATAATTAACAATATAAACGATAATTTTCTGGCGATTTCTAATAGAAAAATAAATTCTACGTTGACTCCTTTTGTTTTTTCCTTTTATCTCCAAGTATTTGCTCACCAAATCCATTATGTCTTGCATTCAGTTTTTGTAACATTACACTCAATAATGTCAAACATTTTGCCGGTCAAGACGTTTTCACAGTAGGAAAATGCATGATAATTATATATATATATATATATATATATATGTATATTTCGGCAGCAAGTCATTCATTATACATGTGTCGTTGAAGACCACGGAGTTTTCTTTCTTTGCTATTTTTCTGGTTAATTTCTCGACGCGGCGAGCGATTCGTCGGTTTTCCGGTGTCAATTGATGGATTATGGCGCCTATATATATATATATATAATACTAATATAGGTATCCGGAATTTCCCTTAGTACAAGGTGTGTTAAAGTAAGGTAAAAAAAAATCTATTGACTTGAAAATGTTTTATTTTAGCCGAGTATACTACTGGCAATATTTTGAACGCTATTTATATGTTTTCCCCAGCAACACCAGGTTACCCTTCTAATTTATATATATATATATAGGCAGCAAGTTATTATTATAGCGGGATTTGTTAAACAACACGAACTTTTCTTGTTTGTGTACCTTTGTACGGTTTTTGAATCGGTGGTAATTTATATAGTATTTCGCCGATTCGTCGTAATTCGACCATTTCCCTTGCGCTTTCGACCTTCTTGGTCGTCCTCGGGAGTATTTTTTTATTATTATAAATGAGAAGACTTGAGTTATTGTTTTTAAAGATATCTTGAAGGGTGATGAAGGAAAAGAGAAGAGGTGTGGTTGAGTTGATTTTTATTGTATGTTTACTTTTGTCTTGTTATATTATATTTTATTCTATTTGTTTGTTTATTTGGTTTTATTATTTACTTTATTTTCATTTAATTATGAAATGCGTTTAGTATGTTAGTGCCGATGTTTAAAGCTATTTTGTTCATATTAGGCTGTTTGGTTTTAATGTATATTGCTTCTAGTATTCTAGTAAAATACCGACCTCAGTTTTGTTTAGTTATTAATTCATACATTTTAATTATCAGCATTTGAACTTCAATAGCAGTATTATTCGTACAATTTAGAAACGTATATACTCGTCGGTGTAAATGCTTATTGATGTATATGAATTAAAAAAAAAACGAAATCACCGCAATAATTGATAAAGAAATTGTTTTATTTCTATACTATTTATACTTACCATTAACAATTGTCGGTAAACATATAACACACAGGTGATTTTAGTTAAACTTTTAGTGGTGGCAATGAAAAGTCCACTCCTAAAAATAATAAAATCACCGCAAGAATAGATCAAAAATGGTAAATTGTATTTCTTTTTTATGAAAAGGAAAAGTTTGTTGGCAATGCTGAAGAGTAGATAAAAAGAAAGTAACATCTTTAAAACGATCAGTGATAATACGGCATAAAGATATTCATTTTTTGTGTACTAATGTTTAAATATAAGACAAAGATATAGACAAATACTGTTACTTAAATGCCACATACATTTAGTGTAAACAATAATCGAATGAACCATTTTAAGTAAGTTTTAAAAAGTAAACCGCTGAGCAAAATGCGAGGAAGAAAAAATGTGTTTTATTTTGTGCGTTTATGTAATTCTATTCTTACTTTGTTGTTGTTATTCTAAATGTGTATTCTCTTAATCGAACACAGCGTGTTGGAAGCATTCAAATAAGAAAGTTTGTTGTTTAATTTATGTTGTCAATTGTAAAATTATAAAAGCGACATTAACAATTTAAATGAAATAAGAAACGTTTTAATTTTAAAAATATATTCTGTACTGCGAAAAAACGTATAAATGTAATGAAAGGAAAAAAAGCAATGGAAGGTCGCTTTCAACATAACGTGAAGACAACATTATAATTAGGCTTAACTGGTCAAAATAGTTTACCTACGTTAATGATATTCAAGTAATTACAAAAATGAATAAACTAATATTTATGTGTTTAATATAATTATTTAGAAAAACAATTACACAGGTAGGACCATGTGTAAATTTCTGTTTGTTAAGTTCGTAAGCGACTGGTGCTGCTTAGGTCAGGAAAGCTAATGCCTCTAGTCTAACAATCTTTATCGCCGGGAATAAATATTTTGTAAAAGAAACTTCAGGGGAATACATTATTTTTCTTCTGGTTCATTTTCTGGTCTCTCTCTATATATGGCCATTCAAATATATATTACTGTTTCATATATATATATATATATATATATATATATATATATATATATATATATAACTTGGTTCCAGCATTTACTTCAACAGAGCTCAATCTATGAGCAGAGCTTACTAATAGTATAAAAATATACTTATTGGGTGAGTTAGGCAGAAACGTTTGTGCTTTTTTCCATGGAAGGAATTCGTCAGGCTAACTAAATGAAAAGGGAGTGTAATTGTTAGCCTGGTGGATTGTTCCGATGAATGAAACACAAACTTACAGGATAAATCACCTACTACATGCATATTATAATCTAAATGCGAATTTTTTTCCACCTATCCTAATTATATTAACATCCAAACGGCTTGTGTTCATTTAATTATGTGATACAACATAAGATTTTGAAATATCGCATATATAGTAATCTGCAAAAACGCACCAACAATTTTAGGTATTACTGATTTCCATATTTCTTTTTATAACCATTTCTAAATTAATATTCTGTAATATGAATTTGTATTTTGTATTGCCATATTTTCTTATATATACACAATAGTTTCGTCGATACTAAAACGTGAATCCACCCAGGCTTATCCTCCTCTTTTTATGAATTGTGTAATATATTTTCATTCGTCATGATAATGTCCTTCCCGGCATTACCTCCTCTTGTGACGGGGCAGTATAATCTATGTTTGTTCCTCATGATACGATCCTCCCAGGATTACCTTTTCTTTTTTTTTTTCGGCGTAGTAGTATTGTATCTGTTCTGGTGTCATGATGTCATTTTGGTGGGGGCGGTAGTGTTTGGTATTGATGATACCATCTTCTCAGCCATTACCTCCTCCTTTGGAAGTCAGTGTAGTATATGTTCCTTGACCATGATACCTCACAGTCTCACAAAAACATGCGACCGGAGAAAGCATATATTTGCTAGTAGTATATATACGTAACAGATTAGTGAGTGTCAGATATTCAGGTCTACAAATAGTGAACAAAAAGAAATGTTCGAACAAAGAATGCCATGTGCGCATATTGTCTTCCGTTAATTCAAATAGAATGCGATGACATCAAAGAGAAAGTTGATTGAATCAGACGCACTCACTGGTAGAACAACGCGTAGTGCATGCGGAGGCGCATGTACACGAGTTTATGCCTTTCTTTATATTTTTTTGCGTGTGTGTGCACTCAGTGACTAGAAAAAAGAAGCGCAATCGTTCGGCGAATTGTATAGTAATAATACTGGGAATAATAATATATATGTTTGTTACAAGTACGAGCATCCACCTTAAATAACGTGCCGTAATATTCTTACGGTTCAATACTATACAAATACTCTGGTATTTTCATTATACGGATGAGTGTGTGTGAGGACCCCTGTACTTGTACCTGGTGCGGGTTGAACTGGCTTCCTTCAAAGGAGGAAGTTCCATGGGAGTATCAAAGTCACAAGCGGTCTCCGTCGCATGTATATTTTTTAATGGAAATCGCTCCAGACAAAGCAGGAGGCCACTTGCTATAAGGAGCTAACAAGAACGAAATATGATTGTCGTAAAGACCGGGGGTGCCTATTGGTCTTAGTCTTGAAAAGACCCAGGCTATCGATAGGATTAAAACAGGCCTATAGTTCTTGGAAATAAGCTACTGGAATAGGAATCTGTATTACAATGAGGTATCAAAACAGTCAATTGACGGAGACTACTAGACCAACAAGTCAAACGAGCTGGAACAAAAGAAGTAGGGAATAGATTACACAATTCCGAAGAACACATGCCATAATAGTACTTATAAAAATAACTGAAACTAGCAACATCGTGTCTGTGAGAGAGAGGATTTAGAGAAGAAGAAAAAGTGTGGCCAATCAAATTACACATACGTTTCTGCACCTTATCAAAAACCCTGAAATGGAACAGAGATCCACCGGCCAAAATATGGCAAGTGTACTCCGTATATCCCGGTTTAAGGGAAAATGACGATGTTAGGCTTTTGCAGTTCTTGCATGGAGGTGTCAGCGTCCTCCTACATACAACGCCTGGTATTCCCAAATGGTCATCCTTCTGGTACTGACCAGGCTCAGCGTTATTTAACTTCGGCGATCTAAGGAGAATCGGTGTGTCAACGTGATTATGCCGTATACACTTGTGTGTGTGTAAATGTGTGTAGATGTATTACACTTCAATTATGCTCCGTTCAAATATCAAATTATAGACTTCAAAAACCCAAATTCAATTATTACACAAGAAACAACAATTTGGAGCGAAATACAAACGCATAAATAAATATTGGATTTGTTATTTAAGTCCTGGATAAAAGAAAAGTAAATAATAAAATAAATAAATATCTATAAATAATTGAATATATTAGTGACGTTACTTTTGTTGTTATTGTTATTGTTAGCGATAAATAGCTGTACTGCAGCTACTAGTACTTACTGCTCCCGGAGCATTTAGGAGTTTCCTCCCTTAGATAAGTAATGCCGCCCCATGTTTTGGACGTGGACATATACATATATAAACATATATATATATATATATATATATATATATATATATATATATATATATATATATATATATATATATATACACGCATACATATTTGTTTATTTATTTACTTATTTATAGTAATCTATGGAGACATGTTTCGCCGTTACTGCAGCTCATCAGCGTGGTGACTATGACAGAATTCGCACCTTTGATTACAGGAAATGTAATCAAGTGCGCTTATCAGTACGCTACGAAGGGCCTGTTTGAAATTACGTGATGAGTTATCGCTTATAAATTTATGACGTTACTTTTGTTGTTGTTATTCTTAGCGATAAATTTCTGTACTGCAGCTAAATATATTGGTTATATATATATATATATATATATATATATATATATATATATATATATATATATATATATATATATAGCATCTTCTCTTGCAGGCAAGTATTGTTGAATATAAGAGACAACTCATGTCTAGATATTCTTTGGTAGATCCTTTCAATAGTTCGAATCAGGATCTTAGTTTCGGAGGTGAATTGACTGATGAATTTGCCATAGTTTACATTTGTGTCCCAAGTACTTTAGACTTATCCGGGTCCATCTTCAGGGGAATGGGGTCAATCAGGTACAGACCATGTGTTAGTATTATAGAAGGTTTGGGCGGGAATTATGTAATAAGTACGAAACTATAATTAGAATTATAAATATCTTAGTATACTATTACTGATATTAAAGTTGATTCTATTAATTAGTGTTTTTGGTTTTTATATATAGAGCTTCTAATATATGGAGTTTTTGTTTGTTAGTACTATATTCTAGGATTTTGGTATTTTCTTAGTGTTTTCTAAATTAACATCATTCTCCTGAAGATGGACCCGGATGGGTCTGAAAGTACTTGGGACACAAATCTAAACTATGGCAAATTCATCAGCCAATTGACTCATTAGTAAAAAAAACAAAAAACAAAGGATACATGGATGTAAAAATATTGATGGATATTGAAAGATAGATAGATATGGACAGATTGACGGAGACGGATTTAGGCAGATTGATATGAACTGAGTGAAATAGATATATTGATATATTGCTAGATAGATACAGATGGATAAGAATTTAAAAGAAAATAGGTGAAAAGAAAAAAAGTGTCATATTGAATAAAAGCTGAACATAATCGAGTATATTGCCCGTAAAACTAAAGGTGCAAACGTCAGTTACGATTCATTATAGTTAAATTTGGATGAAAGAATCGGAAACAATTCCAGCTGAGTTGAGTCACGACGTCAACATGGATTATTCGTTTCCGACTCTACCACGTCTGTGTGTGTGTGTGTGTGTGTGTGTGTGTGTGTGTGTGTGTCTCTCTCTCTCTCTCTCTCTCTCTCTCTCTCTCTCTCGTCCATTTTGCCTTTGCTTTTCTTTGTGGTCTATATAAGTGCTTGCCATTCCATCATCATGATCATCTCTCTTTCCTGTACACATTGTCTCACCTTTTTGTGTTCTCTTTAAGTTTCTGGCTACTAAAGTGTAGTATATGT
>OY744541.1:84560546-84583046 GCA_963556195.1 Sepiola atlantica
GAAAAATTATTGCGTGCCTGTATACACATATAGGCGTGCGTGTGTGTAACTTTACGCAGATATATGTCCACAAACAGAACAAAATGTAACTGACCCTTTCACGTTCACTTCACATTGATTCATTTCAAAGCACACACACCTATCCCTTCACTATTTGAACTCCTGAATCTATTTTCTTAGCCTCTCTTTTAGTAAGCTATCTATTATGATTTTTTACTCATAATCCGCCCACTAGAATACTAACCACCTGCCCATTACTATAACCCCTTCTCTAAGTAGCTTATTAACCTCTCTTCCGTTATATCTTGACTCACACTTTATATTGGCGCCTGACATTTTTACAGCAACTACATTTATTTTATTTTTTATATTTTACTTATATTCTAGCTTTCTAAATGTTTAATTATCTTTCATTTTCATATTTTTAGCTTAATCTTAAATCCAACTTTATTTTACCCTTAATAATTATTATTCATAGATTTCTAATGTGTGGCCGTTTATTTTAATAATTATTCTTACCTTCATACTTCCATGTCTCGGCCTTGAACATCAAAACCGTATACCCCAGTTTTGTGAGCCGTCAGTACACACCTACTGACCATTAAATATTTTATAAATATGTGTATATTTACCATTTCGCCATTAGTTTGCTGGCTAAGGATGAAGCTGTAGTGATTTTCTTAGTCCAATCGATCAGATTTCCCACACCTTTTGAAACCACGGGTATCAATATTATTAATCGAATTATCAATGTATAGTATTACCCATAATCATATATATATTATTCTCTTACAAACATAAATGATCCCTCTGTGTTTATTCCTTCTAAACTACATAGATATATGTACATGCAACACACACATTTCTTTGTAGCTCACTTGTTACAAGTATATATATATTTTTTTAACATGGTTCACCCCAAACAAGGCGGGCCGCCACTGTAGACGTAAGGGGCTACTGAGAAAAAAGAAAAGGGGGGTCAGCCTAAATTGGGATCTGCGCAGCGAGATGTCTGTTCACATTAGTTTTAAATTTCTGCATGTCAGTACTGTCGGGGAAACAGGGGGAAGGGAGGGAGTTCCAGAGGCCAGCAACACGAGGAAAGAAGCTATTTGAGTAGAAGGCTCTCCGGCATCTGGGGACCTCCACAGTGAATGAATGAGATTTAGTTGATTGTCGAGTTGGTCTAGTGAATTTACGTCGAGGGGGCACCAGAGTAGCCAATTCATCGGAGCATAATCCATTGAAGTATTTGTAAAACAAACATAAGGATGCTACATTGCGGCGATGGGACAGGGACTGGAGCTTGGTTGATAGTGAGGGACCTATTAGGTTGGCGACTCTTTTTTGGACCTTGTCAAGGAGGGAGAGACTAGTAGATGAGGCACCAGCCCAGATGTGGCAACAATACTCCAGGCATGGGCGGATGGTGGCTTTGTACAGGTACAGGATAATGTCAGGTGTGAGGAGTTTGCTAGCACGGTAGAGGGAGCCAACCTTCTTTGAGGCAGCCTTGGCAATGTCCTCAATGTATTTGTTCCAATTCATGTTACCTGTGAAGGTTAGACCGAGGAGTTTGAATGATGAACTCTCAGGTAGGGTGTTATTTGCCATGGCAATCGGTGGTTGAAGAGATTTCTTGTAGTTATTGAAGGAAAGGAGCTTTGTCTTTGCGGCATTAAAAGTTACCAACCATTTATGACCCTAATCCACTACAGCCTGGAGGTCATTTTCTAAAGATTTAGCCATTGCCTCGGATATGGTCGCGTCAGTTTTACCAACATGGCGAGAGTAAAGCGTGGTGTCGTCAGCAAATAAACCAATCTCTGACTCTATGTCGTCAGGGAGATCGTTTATATAGATCAGGAACAACAAAGGTCCAAGGATAGATCCCTGAGGTACACCTGCATTTATGTCATGTTGCTTAGATGAACGGCCATCGAGGACAACCTGGATTTTTCTTTTGTTTAGGAAGGATCTAATTATATTAAGTAGTTGCCCAGTAATACCGTATGAGCGTATTTTCAGGAGAAACCCTTTCTGCCAAACCTTGTCAAAGGCCTTGGATATATCAAGCGCTACTGCCCTAGCTTCACTTGCCTTGTCGAGTGTATGATACATGCGTTCAGAGATGACCGTTAGGATGTCTGCAGTAGATCGTGCTTGTCTAAATCCATACTGGCGGTCAGATAGAAGTTTAGCATTAACTAAGTGCCGTACTATCGCTAGATTGATTAAGGATTCAAAGATGTTGGCAAAGGTCGGCAGTAGACTGATTGGACGGTAGTTCTGAGGGTCGGTTCTATTCCCAGAACTCTTGTAGACAGGTACCACAGAGGCAATTTTCCAGCTATCGGGGAAGCAAGATTCAGCTAGGCATTTATTGAAGAGTTTGGAGAGGACAGGGGCCAGTTCAGCAGAACATTTCTTTATTACTATTACAGGTATAAGATCAGGCCCACAAGCTTTAGAGGTGTCAAGGTTTTTTATGATGTCTCTGATCTGGGATGGTGTTATGACCAGGTTATCAAGTGTGACTTCAGTCCGTAAAGGGAATTCAGGTAGGTGGTGGCTGTCTGAGTCTAAAGTAGAGTTAGAAGCAAAACGCTGGGCAAGTAGTTCAGCCTTATCAGTGGCCGTGCAAACGACATCATTGTGGTTTGATAGTGGGGGAATCGTTGATTGACCATTATTCACTACACTATTGTAGATTTTCCAGAAATCGCGAGTACCTAGTTTCTGTGACTGGATGCGTCTTTTTGTTAACTCATTATACCTTCTCTTTGCTTCGCCTATCACGGCCTTGCAATTATTTCTTGACTCTATAAATTTATGTCTATTAGTAGCTGACTTATGGCGGCCAAATTTACGGAATGCTTGTTGCCTCGCAGAAATGGCAGCTGCACATTCTGAAGTGAACCATTGAGGAGAGTGGGGCTTGCTAAAGAATTTTCGCATGGGGACATAGGCTTCAATGCCTGCTTTGACCCATTCAGTTAATTCGTTTGCACGCTGGTTTGCAGGTAGTGAGAAGGTTTCCCTCCATGGGGCGTCACTGATATGATCTTTGATTGACTCGAAATCAGCCTGCTCGTAGTATCTTGTTGTTTTGAGCAATGGTTCATGAGCTTTTGGACGACTTTTTAAGGTGATATGTATCATTAGCACAATGTGATCAGCATTCCCGAGTGGGCTATGAACTTTCGTTACACAAGCTTCGGGCATTGAGGTCAAGAAGAGGTCTAGAAGTGAGGCTTGCTGGTCCACTCGATCGGGGATGCGGGTCGGAAAATCGACAGTCTGGGAGAGGGGGTGAGCTAGGGAGAAATTATACGTATAGTTGCTGGCTGCGTCAGTAAGGCTAGAGAATCCCAACCAGTCGCGGTGGTTGGCATTAAAATCCCCAAATACATGTATCTGGGCATTCGAGTCAATTAAGAGTGCTCTATCTATGCTTTCAGAGACAGAGTTTAGCAGAGTACAGTCCTGGGTCGACGGGGAGCGGTATAAGAAATATAAGTAGCTGACGCTGTGATGTAAAGTCAATCTAAAGCACATGTAATCATGGTCATCTGATTCTAACCTATGTTCTCTAGTCAGGGGGAGGGTGTTCCGAACGTAAACTCCTAGCCCGTGCATATGTTTGTCAGAGTCTTTACGGTAGAGTGGGAGGTAGTCAGTCATGTCAAAGTGGTGTGAGGAGATTGAGGATTTAAGGTTTGTTTCACTAAGAGCTAGGATATCCGGGGAGTTTGTCAGGAGAAAGGTTTCTACGTCGTTGATGTTGGTTCTAAGACCCCGGATATTTGTTAATGCGAGCCTCAAGGGCGGAGGCGAAAGTGTTTTTTGTTGGGTGTCTGGTTTAGGTTTGCTTTTATTTCTTTGTAATGACATGTTTGATTTGATATATATATATATATATATATATATAATCACTTGTTCTATCACACACACAGTTTATTACTCTCTTATTTTTAATGTGTACCCTTTTCTTTTTTACAAACGAGACCCCACTTATTATGCCACTCGAAGATAAGGGTTATTGTGTTTGACGGGTAAAGTGACTATTTAAGAAGACAGCTGAACAAGAAATTGTTTACATTGGATTTGAAAATGGCAATGTTATAGTCGGACGGGAAGCAGCCCCGTGATACGGTGTTCCACAGACGAGCAGTTCTAGGAAAGAAACGTTGCTCATGAAAAGCACACAGAACGAGAAAGAGAATTTATTGGCAGTGATTGTAGCTAGACGTGTTTTTGTTGTGAATGTTTGGGGGGGGGGCATGGATTGAAGTCGAGTACCTAACAGGTTCATCTCTTCATAAGAGAATGAAAATAAGATTATGTAGATAGATAAATGACTTAAATAAAGAAGAAAATGAACACTTTCAAACTATACAACAATATAAAAATTGTAATGTATGGTTCAAGGTTAGAAGTATGAATTTACAAAGGGTTCTCATTCATTACTGAGCAACACATTCTAGTTATATTTAATGCAGAAAGAATACGTTTGATTTACGATTTGTTTCTGAAATCAGTGAAAACAAATTCCTTCGTGTGAATGAGTTTTATTTAAGTGTTGTTATTCTTTTCTCTAATTCTTTTTTCAAATCCGGTATTCTCAGGACATGCCACGTGGAAGTTGCAAACATCCCATAGTGAACGTGCAGCCATATATCCGTCTCAACTCAGTAACCCCTGTACCACCCGTACCCTCAACCCACTGATAATATAACAATCATCGTTCGGTAGATTCCAATTAAAATCTTCCCAAAACTTCTATCTAAAATTCCCCCGAGGAAAAAAATCAATAAAAAGTCGATACATTCTCTTTTATTCATTTGCTTCCGGTAAACAGAAAAAGAAATCAGAAAAAGTAAACCTGTTTCCTTTCAAGGATTATAATTATTCTTTTCTCTTGTATTTTCCAGGTAAGACTCAGGCCTTCATCATGAAAAGATTCGGCAATCACAACAAGAAATTGTTTTCATAATAAATTTCTTCTTGGCTGTTTTATTTCATTCGTTGCCATCAGGTAAAAAGATTTTTTTAATTTTATGATTAAGAACTTTTTGCGAATGTAAGTATGTGTGGAAGCATTTGGATATCGATCTGACTAAGAGTTAAAGTGAAACTAGGCTTTAATGTGTACAGATTGTAGAGTGGTAACAGCAACAGCGTAAGAGGATAACATAAATAAATGAGATAAATAAAGAAGAAAATACGTTGATCTCCAAACTAACAGCATGCTCTAACTCCGCTGTAGCGTGACAAAATGTTGACATGAAAATATTCAAATGTTAGCATTTTGGGGAAATCATTGATTAGTCATTTTGATTCAATTATATGAACATTGGCCGAAAACATCAGCAGTATTATTATTATTATTATTATTATTATTATTATGGTGATGGTGATGAAGAAGAAGTACCACTGAAAGATTGCGGATAGTTCTGGGCCATTGGGGAGGCTTATTGCCACCCAAATCCCAGGGAAGACCAATGGTCGTTGTCAGCGAGAAATCAATGGTAGGCGGCTTTTCCGATACCGCAATGTATCGAAAACAGGTGGAGAGTATTCGAAATCTGGGGAGGTTGATGTCACTCAGACTCTAGGGAACACCACTGGTTGTTTTCGCTGAGCAATCACTGACGATGGCTTGTGTAATAACTCCTAGTGGGCAGAAATAATAATAATAACAGTACTGGAAAACGAAAAACATAAAATCCTCTGGGATATGGATATACAAACAGATAAACTCATACAAGCAAGGAGACCTGATGTTATTATAATAGACAGAAAGGAAAAATCTTGTAAAATCGTAGACTTCGCCGTTCCAGCAGACCACAGAGTGAAGATCAAAGACATGGAAAAACGAAGTAAATACACAGAACTAGCCAGAGAACTGAAAGGGATATGGTGCATGAAGAAAGTTAGTATAATACCAATAATCGTAGGAGCACTAGGAACAATCCCAAAAAACCTGGAGAAAAGACTGGGAGAAATTGGAATCAAAGGGACTATCGAAACCATACAAAAGAATGCAATGATCAAAACAGCTGCAATCTTAAGAGAAATCCTTGAATGCGGAAACTAACACACATAAGCTACAAAGACTAACCAGTTACAAGGAATTTACAACGGAGAAAACAAAACCACACGAAGAACACCACAACAAGAGCCAAGGAACAGAAACTGCAAGAAACAGCACTTCATAATCTCCCCCCCCCCAATAAATTACACCGGCCTTAGCTATCACTAAACAAAAATGAACCAAAGAAACAGAAATTATAAGAAACACTATAAGCTCCTTCCTGTCACCCCCCAAAAAAGGAAAAAAGAAATTAAAAAGAATTTAAAATTATTTTTTTATTTTTAAATAAGGAAAGAGAAAAGGAAAAAAAAGAAATTGAAAGGAAAAAATTTTTTAAAAGAATTAATTTTTTTTTTTAATTACTTCAAAGAAATATTTTATTTATTTATTTATTTTTTAACTGGTGCCGCCCTAGGCTGACACCAGACAACATATTTGTAGAGGGCCGAGGAGGATGAAAAGACCGAGGAGGGACAGCACAAACCAGACCTCCACTGGCAAAGTGCAGAGAATGCTGAGACCTTGGGGAGGCTTATTGCCACCCAAATCCCAGAGAAGACCAATTGTCCTTACCAGCGAGAAATCAATGGTTAGAGGCTGTTGCGATACCGCATCGTTATCGAAAAGAGGTGAAGAATACTGAAAGTCTGGGGAGACTTGTTGTCACTCAGACTCCAGGAAATACCACTGGTTATTGTCGGTGAGCAATCAGTGACGATGATCTGTGTGAGAACTCCTAGTGAGTACAAATAATAATAATATCTAGCGGGGCCCGTGGAAATTACACGAAATGATGTTTTCAATACTAATTATCTTGTTCCTAACTTATACATTTTTGAATAAAATATGATAGATTTAACTTGTATATTTATTTTAAAGAACGAACAATACATGAAACAATTTACAAAACTTCTGTATATACAATATTTCTAGTGAAGGTAGTTCCTCTTCTCTGGCCATGAGTAGAATTATTCTGAGGACAAATTTTTACTCTTACACTGTTCATAGATCTTGCTCTTGAGAAGGCTACATAAAGTTGTCCATGAGTAAAGCAAGGTTGTGGTAGGTGGATCCCAACTTTATCGAAAGTCAGTCCTTGAGCTTTATTAATGGCCATTCATGAGTAGCATACAAAGATTCGGAAGGTCGTTGCTTTTGATATAAGCGTGACACACAAAATAACACACACGCTATCGTATTAATATGGGTGTTTCCGGTCGTTCCCTTCCTACCTACCACCCCTATTCGATGTAGAAAAAAATCTTAGAGGTGGGTTGGGATTGAACTATAAACCAGTCGGGCCGACGTCAAAATCTTACGCCAAAGGGAAAAACTTGAAAATATTACGAAAATTAGGTTACTTGAATACTTTTTCAAATCTAGGTGCGGCAGGCATGCGCAGAGCTTTTGATGTAAGCGTTACACACGAACACACACGCTATCGTATTAATATATAGATAATAATAATAATAATAATAATAATAATAATAATAATAATAATAATAATAATAATAATAATGTAAAAAAACGTCCTTATCCAATCTATCTAACGTTTCAGTATACTATATATTTTTCAGATGCACAAAGGTTAAGAGAACAACAAAAAAAATTTCACGTTGGAGAAAGTATTACACGTGAATAAAGTAAGGTAATTTATAGGAGTAGAAAGATAATGAGTAAAGGAAAGGAGGGGCAAGGTATACATTTAATTTCTGGTGACCCCTAGAAAGTATAAAAATGACTTTTAAATTGTGAATCTGTCGGTAAGAAAGTTGCATTAATAATCATAGAATATATGCAGTGTAACATATTTATAACGTAGGCTATTTTTATTGGAAGGGTTCGAGTTAGGGTTAGGCTATTTTATTGGAACGTGTAGTATGAAAAAGTAATATGATTGAAAAAAGCAGTAGGAGTTTAAGAAAATACCATGTTACACTTTTGCCCCGGGAAACGCTGGGTAGCTCTGTTAGTTTAATATATATTCAAACTAAAATCATCCATCCACAGATAAATTCATTTTAGAGGAAACTTTGCCATTTCTCTCTGATAGTGTTGCCAAATTTATGCAGATTACTGTCACACGAAAATACAGTTATTAAGCAGATATCCTTGGAACCTGTTATTATTCAAGCCGTTCTACAAAATATGGTAATTGGTATTTTACAATTATGTTAGTCATACAAATGTATCGCAATTTTGGTTCCAGATTTGTGATAAACTCATATCAACATGATGGGTTTTGTAGTTCATATGAATAAGTACAAACAATTGAATGAAATGCTTTTTAACCCAGCAATTCAGTTCGTGACTTCTTTTGTTTCTCTTATTTGTTTCATTTTATTTCAATCGAAGTTCTTATATGAGATACATAGATATTTGAATAGTTCATTAAAGTTCTCCTTTACCTCTCAAACGTTGAGTTAGTAAAGAAGTAAATAACCTTATTTTCCTCTTATTAATTGACAAGGTAACTATGTTATTGTATATCTTTCTTGTGGTCTCTTGGTCTTACCGGATTTCAGGACAAAAGTTCATCTAGTCTGGTGGAGTATCCAGCTACGGACTGTTACTATAAGCAACATCACTTGTAGAAGGTGAATCATTCCTCGTATAAGCGAGTGTGGGATGACTATTTTGAGTGGATCTTATTTTGGCTTCCAATATTATGTTGTTTACTTGTAAGAGTAAGTATCCTCATGCCAGGTTCTCCTGACAAACAACTGTACAGAGAGCCCTTAGACACTCGATGACAGTGTCTAGTAGTCATTCGTGCAATATGCAGCAGACAATCTTGATTATAATATACAAACATTTTATGAATATGATACCTTCCACGAGATGGATACGGTTACCATGTTAACACCAGAAAAATGTATCACTCATGTCATTCCGCGGTGCAAAGAAACTACTAACGAGATACTTAATTCCGGACAAGTAACAATTGCTTATTACCATTATCACAACAGATAATCGACATAATTTTGGTGAATTTAGCATCTTTAGCCTTGTGATCAGTTTCTTGAATCCATACATCTCCTTAATATCATGTGGACAGTGTCCCCATTCATGCAATGGCTACACACAGAGTGGTCAAGATTCATTCAAATTGTACACAAAGGAAATCACGCGGTGAGGGCAACTGGAATGCCTCTGCCTCTCATTGATCTATATCCATCAAATATGTCATTTATCTATCCGATATTGATATTCTGGATTGAACCTTGTAGAACCTTATAGATCGAGGAATAAGACTTGCAAGCGAACTGTATAACAGATACACCTGATACAATTGAAGATAGAGATACTACTGTATCAGAAAGTCGGATAACAAATTTGCACAGTTCATTGCTAATCAAGACACAATGATAAATAAGGAATCTACAAGACCAAATATGACAATCCATGAAAGCTTGGAACAGGAAAAAGCAAAAACCTTGACTAACCGTATTAGCTGCTTCTGGTTGTAATATATGTAAATAGCTATCCTGAAACGTTTTCTCCGGACTGAAAGAACATTAAATCTCCATTCTTCGTCATTGAATAACATGCTATCACATTTTTTTATGTTAAGACAATATTCTCATATCTGCAACAAATGGCTACCTTGCTAAAAGACCACCCTTTTTTATTTGCTGTTTTTTAAGAATGGTTTGCATGTTATTCGACGTAGTAATAGATACTAGGTAAGACTTTCCACTGATCTTATCATTGAACAGATGTTGATGCGAAGAATTAAATCCACTGGCGGACTCGCAATGAACATCGAATGACAAAAAGAAAGCAACGAATAATGTTGATTAAATCTTTGCCAGTCTGCTGTGAATTAAATCAAGTTATGCATCAGTTTATAGTTTCAGCTATAACATTGGTGAACAGCACAAAGAAGTGCCTGGCACGTGAGCGAAGAAGACCCGCTGGCATCCAGGAAAGCATATCACCTTTTTGAAAGCAAGAAACCCTTTCAGTAAAGCTAACAAGTGACCGCACAGTATTATCTTAGGTTTCGTTGCAGGTAAACCAAGCAGAAAAGGTCGGCACGATAAGATTCTTCAAGCTATAGAAAGCAAATATGTATTAAACTAGTCATTCAACCAGGTAGTTACCATTAGATCAAACACAGCTGTTACTCTAAGCAAAAGAATCCATGCACATGTATCCACAAGCAATGTGTAAACGCCTTACATTAGTTGTCGCGAAAGAACGCTTTAATGTACGGGATATGTTTAAATATAAACGGAGTAGTTATTTGGTTCCACCGATTCTCCCAGACCTGCAAACAAACCAATTCTATGAACTTGTCTTTGGAGTCAGCTTCAATACCGAGAATGTAACATTCTCACTGGTGGATCGGTTTGGGATGCAAGCGCATTGCTACATCGGATAATTTGGTATAACGGTATTACATTTAAATAAATATTAGAAAGATGTGATACAACGTTGGGTCACGCATTGGGCTCCGGTTAGAATGTTTGAATCACGAAAAAGTGAGTTTGCGAACCCAAGTAAATTCAAAAATTTAAAAGAAAAAATCCAAAATTAGTTTTTTCTGTTTGCTCTCTCTCTCTCTCTCTCTCTCTCTCTCTCTCTCTCTCTCTCTCTCTCTCTCTCTCTCTCTCTCTCATATATATTGAAGTGGTGAATGTGAAATTCTCTTTTTTAATTTTCAAAAATGTAATCACCTCGCTTCGATACTTGACAAGACCACAGGGTCGAAATAAATTATTGCACCGGTAAGTATGCAATTCCGTGTTATTTTATTTTTTATCTTATTCTTGCTCTGTTCATAACATTGAACTCTCATACCCGGATTTCCTTCTGGAAGTTATTTCACTCTAACACACACACACACACACACACACACATATATATATATAATCAAATGAGTGATGAGAATAAAAATTGGAAGAAAAACAATATTTATTGAATCATCAAATAGTTTAAACAAGGAATATATAAATAAGTTTTTTTTCATTTCATTAACCCATGGATTTTCAAAAATGCAAGCTTTTATCATCGGAGATCATAGGGATAAATCAGTAAAATTAGTTACAAAAATGTTATTTATTTTACTGAGATATATATATATATACACGCTTAGTGTAGTTATTTATGTGCTAATAAGAATGCATTTTCTTGAATGTGGGTGTCTATGTTCTAACAGGAAATACTTCTATGAATGTATTTACATATAGTTTTCTACGTGCGTTTATTTAAACCGAGAACGTGCTAAATGTTTATAGGGCCTTTTTAATTTATGACTGCTCACGTGTAGAATATATTATCGAAAGATAATGGGGAAACATTTCAAGTGCAATCAATCATCTTTGTTTAACTTGCAAAATATTATTCTAAAAGCATAAATGAAGAGAAGACATTGAAGTCACGATCGATTACGTATTTTTTTTAATATTGCCAAGGTAAACAAAGAAAAGGTTGTAAAACAAATATGTAATTCACAAGTTTAAGAATGAGTAACCATGGTAGATAATTCTGGCATGTTCATTCAGGTTGTTTTTGTTTTTTGTTGTTTTTTTTTGTTTGTTTTTTTGTGGTAGAGAAAAATAATATGATGACGAGGCTGCTGGTGATCATGTTAGGATTAGAAATGTATTCAATTGGTTGTTTGCGAAAGTAACGTAACGGTAAAGATCCATTTCAGCGCCGTGGGAACTTGAAACCATTTTTATTAAGTAATATTAGGAAACAATATCTGGCTAGAATCTGATGCCTGATTTTTGAAATACGAGTGATATTTGTTTTTTTGTGGAACATGTTAATAAAAGCGAGTGTCGCAGTGATACGATGTTTCGAAGCTATTTGGATGAGTTGGAGAGTGACAAGAAAATACGATGACAGAGGAATTGAGATAAGAAAGTCGAATGAATACCCTTCTCATTTCTCGAAAGAATACTTTAAAATTCTTATTTTTATTTTTTTTTTATAATTATTATTATTTTAAAAGATTATTGGTTAGCGTTACATGTTTACACTAGCAACAAAAAACGACAGGCGGGCATTAAAATAAATCAGACTTTTATAGCTACGTATAACCCAACTTTTTCTTCTTCACTCTTGAATACTAGCTCAATCTAATAATGCTAAATCAGCGTAAATCATGCGATGAATATAAAACATAGTAAGTAAATAAGTGACTCTAATTCAGGTGTCAGTAAATGTGTTTAATAGAAAAATCAAATGAAAGAATATAGTAAGCCAATAATAATCCCGAGGTAAAATAACAAAGTAAGGAAAAAAAAACAGTGCGAAAAGGAACGCGTGAAAAAGACTAGGGTAGCACATTGAGAGTATGCGTATATGCTATTGTCTCTGCTTATTTAGTATTATTATGCTGGGTTAGTGTTCAGGGGAGGTGTGAAATTTTAAACATTATAGATTATTAGCATATTCCGTAAAAACAGTCTAATTTTCATAAATAAGTAAATACTTGTAGGGAAATTCATCAATAGCTGTAATACAAATGGTTTGTCTATATCTGTTTTTAGTCGTTCTGCCTGTGTCTGTATGTATGTCTGCCGCTTCAATTAAATCAAATGTGGTTCAAATGAACGGAAAGAAGATGGACTCCAACTTATATGAGGAGAATACTCTTCTTTTTTTTTGACGAATTTATTAAGATGAGCAAAAGTGGCTGAAGGAAGTGACGAATCATGGGACGGGAAAGAGAAAGACGGTATGAAACCGAATTGATGAGACGGATAGGGAGATCGTTTTTTGTTTGTTTGTTTGTTTTTTTTGCATTTAGCAAAGCAAGATAATTAGTGATAGTAAAGGAAGAAAGAGAGATGATGTTGGTGGAGATTGGGCACAGTTAAGAAAATGAAAGAAGATTGGGAGAAAAAAGGACAGTTGAGAGAGAAGTAGCAAGAGAGAGGATAAGAACACACAATACACAAAATATATCTTACAAATGTTTGCTTATTTAGATGATGATGATGATGATTGACGATAGTTAAAAAGAAAAGGATGAAGAAAAGCGGGCAGTTGGGAGAGAGAGAGGGGAGAAGAGACAATACACAAAATATATCTTAGATGATGATGATGATGATTGACGATAGTTAAAAAGAAAAGGATGAAGAAAAGCGGGCAGTTGGGAGAGAGAGAGGGGAGAAGAGACAATACACAAAATATATCTTACAAATGTTTGCTTATTTAGATGATGATGATGATGATGATGATTGACGATAGTTAAAAAGAAAAGGATGAAGAAAAGCGGGCAGTTGGGAGAGAGAGAGGGGAGAAGAGACAATACACAAAATGTATCTTACAAATGTTTGCTTATTTAGATGATGATGATGATGATGATGATGATGATTGACGATAGTTAAAAAGAAAAGGATGAAGAAAAGCGGGCAGTTGGGAGAGAGAGAGAGGGGAGAAGAGACAATACACAAAATATATTGTACAGTTTTTGCTTATTTCGGACGAGAGCAAAGCCGTATATATAGATCAAACACAACTTTTCTCTGGTAAACATTTACGAGCAATCTTTACGAAGCCTCACCCATCCATCTCAATCCATTATAAGAGAGCAAAAAGCAAAACAATTGGCGATAAATGTGTTTAATTAACTCCATAGTAGGTTCACGAAACATACAAGAATGCAATAAAAATTTTAAAAAAAGAGTTGCTTTTCAGGTAAAAGTAGTTAAATATTGTTTTTGTTTAATAGCATCTACGTAACATCTTGTTCTTATTTTTCTTGAATCTTATTGTAACCCTAATATAAAATCATTAACAATCAATCGCTTTTATGAGTTGAGGCTACACTTTCGTGAACATTTATTGGGGGATACGCATTACCCTTTTTACCGCTGGAGTTTATAGTTTTAAATTGTTTATTTTTTATCTTTCGTTGAAAATTGATAGCATTTAATTTCAATAAGTTTCAAACATAACAAAAATTGATGCATTTCTTTTCAAATACCATCTAGGTCTATTTTAAGATTAAACTTTACATATTTCTTTTTAAAAGTTTATTTTCATTTCAATTGACGTCATTTACAAATTCTACTCAATCTTGTAAAAATCCAAGTAATTTTTTCGAATGAAAATAATCAGTGTATATTTGTTCTTGTGAGGTATGAACACTAATTATACGTTTGATTTTAATATGCAAATAAAAATCTGTAAAATAAATATCTTTTTACTTTTACTTAATACTTTTTACAAAGTTCGTGAAATTACTTTTGCCTATTTCGATGAATATTTAAATGTGCTTTAATTTGAAGAATATTTTTATGGATTCTTCGTTATATAACTTAACAATATTGACTTAAGTGACATTTTATGTAGTCTTCCGATGTAAAAACAAATGGGCGATGTGTCTTAATCACTCAAAAAAGAATTTTCATGTAGGTTTATAATAAAAGTAACTATGGCCGTATAAAGTACATTCCCCTGGTGTTACTAGATCAAGCTTCCTGACTAAAACATACACCAAACATTAATGTCATTGTTTTTCCTTTCCCTTCGCAAAACTCAATCATGTTCTGCAAAGCCAAAAACAAAAACATTTTTCCCCTACAAAATAACCAAACCAAACACCATGAATAAATACTTGAACATATAAAGAACTTGAAGCATAAAAACTTTTACCAAAATAACCGGATTTAGCATTAAATAACCCGAAAACGGTTGATATGCCGTAAAACAAAATCACCAAACCAAACACCATGAATAAATACTTGAACATATAAAGAACTTGAAGCATAAAAACTTTTATCAAAATGACCGGATTCGGTATTAAATAACCGGAAAAAGGTTGATATGCCGTAAAACTAAACAACACAACACCCATGAAGTACATTTATTAATTAATTAGCTGTACTTAACTGGCGTTGCCCGGGGTTAAAGAATAAATAAATAACTTATAACGAAGAAACGGATATTAAATTATGAGACTTTTGTTTCGCAATCAAACATTTAAGGATTTTTTTTAAATTCGGTTTTGTAAAAAATTAAAACAGAAATAGGGCCGTAAAAAAGGGCCGTTTTCGAATTTAACAGGTTGTGAAATAATGTATCGATCGCAACCTGTTAAATGGGATCATGACCCACACTACTCGCTTGAAAATACTTATATTTTTTAAACTAACATTCTGTATTTCATTTTTTGAAGAGCTACCAATCGCCAGTTTGGCTTCCTTGTCATGACTGATGAACGAGCAAGATATTCATTCGCTGCGTTAAACTAACGGTTTCTGTTATGGTTAATTAATTGTATAATTTTATCATAATATATATGTGTGTGTGTGTGTGTGTGTGTGTGTGTGTTCATTTTTCACAATTGTTTGTTTAAATCTATTATTCCACCTCTTCCGGACCCTAAAATCCGATCACATAATGCGAACGGCCTGCCTTCTATTAGATAGCAACGATGATAGCGTTGGCGGTTTTTGTTTCTTTTTGCGAATGAAAGAGCGCCTAAGTGCAAGACCATGTCAACTTCTCCTTCAACAGCGTTTAGCAAATATTTTCGTCTGCTCTTTTCATTTTTATTTCATCTTTTTCCCCCCGCTTATTTCTGATAGCTTATGTTGTCGTTTTTGCAACAACAAGTGCAATATTTGCATGAACAAGAGTATAAAAAAATGAGTAATGCACGCCAAGACTGCATTTAAGTGTAATGGCCGGACTTTCAGATGGGCTCTTATGAACACGGTCGATAAAATCGAAGACCTACTAACGTCATCTGTCACTACCACTATGACATCCTCGGTAATATTGCACTTCGTTTGTTTTCTATGAGTTATTTTATTGGGGGGAGGGTCATTCTTTTTGTTTATGCACAAAAAGTGTAGTGAAAGAAGAGGAGTGTTTGAAAAGGGGAAGGGAGGGAAATTGGAGGCGGGTGTATATGAATGTGTGTAGTCGCGCACGCGTGTGTTGCTAACAGTGACCGTTTTTGAATAAAAGGTGTCGCAAGTTTGAAATCAAAGGTGGCTATAGAAGTAAGGTTTCGTAATAATCTTGAGAAAGGTAGTAACCCATTACTCGCCTTCTCCTATCTATGAAAAAATAGTAGTTTAGTCAATTAGTCTAAAAGAAACTCCATATTAACGTCAGTCCCTCTTCACTTGTCTCGGCATTTCTTCCTATCCTCTTGGATTTCTCCTTGCGGTGGACTTGCAATACCGTGTTAGGAGAAATACGGTTGGAAAGTATGCAACCCTTTATTCGCTAAATAAACTCCCATATCGCGCACGAACACTTTCATAGGATATTAATTGTCTTTCTTGACAAGAGTAGGCGAACCACCAATCAACCACATTCAAATCTGTACAAATAAAATGCCTTTCTGATCGTTTATTTTCTGATACCCTGAAACTACTATTAGTTGGATTTAAACTAACCTTAATATTCTTATAGGCTATGGAGATCAGGAAAGATAAGAAACGCTATTTCTCATAGAAATGTGTCTCTAATCAAAACATGTCATGAAATAAAAATGTAAAATGATCCTAACGAAATACCATTTATGAAAACAATTATATTTTAAAGAGCAAACACTTTTGTGGTTATCCTGTGCCAGCCAGAATGATCGTGAAAGCATAACCACGCACCATCGTCAGTGACATCCACTCCGTTCGCGAGGTTCCTCTTTTAACCGAGACGCAGCCCCACCAATCTGACACAGGGACGCAATTGAACAAGATTCAGCAACTCCAGAAGTCAAACACTGCAACAGGAACAGAAATAAATGTGTCCACAAGAGAAGAATATTTGTTCATTCTTTTAAGCAGGAACCGGATGGAATCAGAATCAACTTCGTGAAGTCTGCGTCCGCGTCGATGCTTATAACTCAGCAAATACGATGTTTACAAGACACACACACATACTTACATACATATATACATACATACATACATACACTTTTCAATGCATTCACTTTCTCCTTTTTATTGATTATGGATACGAACAGTCTACAAGTAACAAAACCATGTATCAGACGGCGCTAACTGTACATCTTCATAAATAAGTTTGCAAAAGGTGTTTTAGAATCATTACGATTTCTCAATCTTCTTTTCGTCTAAGTTTGGAAACCATAATCTGGTTCTGTGTAAAAAAAAGAAATATTAACACATTGGTATTGAGGACCATAGGATAATTCAAGAGGCAAGAAAATACCTCCAGCAACCGGAGTAATTCCGACCGGACTTCTAAACTTATGAACACATACTGACAGGCATCAAAACGCATTGTGGGAAGAAATCGCCCAACTACTGCCGCCTAAGTAATTCTGTTGAGTTGAATCAACATCTAAATAGACTAGTTTTGAAAAGAATTGCTCCTGTGTACTCAATAAAGCCGGATATCATGAGTCTTACTATTTCACCCGTACCTAAGGAGTGGGCGATAGATGCATACCGTCTTTGATGGTATTAGAGAAATTTGGTTTTGTAACTATTTCTATTTCAAAACTTACGTCACCTGGTATTTCTTAATTGGTCATTCATCTAAGTACTGATCGTTACTTAACTTTGACGATTCAACAAGAAACGGTGTTTCAACGTGATATAAACGTAAGCAATTATAATAAATATCGAATAATAATGATTGTCGAGAACGTAATTGCTTGCTAGAGTGTTCTCTGCAAGTAGATACAAGTGCGCATGCGTCGAAACAAAGCGAGAAAGTCAGAGCGGATATTGAAGTTGAGATTCATTTTACACTAAATGGATAGAACATTAGGAAGTTTTATCAAGACGCAAATCTCTAAAAATACAAGCGTATACGGGTTACGTCGATTGGCAAGATACTGTTAATTTCATTATAAGTGAATAAATCCCTAAGAGGGGGGGGTAAACTTTTTGTTTTGTTTTCATAGACTTAAACAAAGGCTGACAACGTTCGACGCTTGGCGCGGTGTTACCGGATATACTACAATGTGATTAACCGGAAACTCAATAATGCAACGTATTGATTGAATTACTAGACAAAATTGGAATATTTCAGATGGAAACAAAAAAAAAGTACTTTCTTTTAAAATTAAACTCCATTAATAACGATTGTTTCTTTACATTATGTTCGTCTTTCAACCCGTTGTTCCTAGTTTCACAACGTTTCTACCGTTGCACTCTCCAGTCTTCTTCAGTTGCCTTTTGTCGTAGTCAGTAACCTTCTAGAAATGTTCGATTTAAACCTGAATTGTTCTCATTTCATCTCCCATGTTTTTAGATATTTAATATCAGTTATTTTATTTATAAGTTCTTTCACTAAGAATTGAACTAACAACCCCCATGTAGAATACATTAACTTATCCATTAGGTTATCTGTCCAGTAGGTCAATCTAGGATGTATTTTTGATAGTTATATACAGAAAGTGCAGTATGATTAGTAACACATACTTGCATTGCATGTTCTATGATGTATAATGAAGTGTTTTATTATTACCAATATAATTTCTAATTCCGGAATTATGTGCCCTTACTTTTTTATTGGTTACTGTCATTGTAGTCTTTACTGTAGTCTTTCATATCTACTGATTTTTGCGTTTTCTGAACATCTTGCAGTGTTTATTCCAGTCTATTAATCTGAACTCATAAACCTTACGTAAAATTCACTCCAGAGTATCTCTTAAGCAACGCTTTATCTACTAACGTATATATAAGTTGGATTAATTTTAACTATTCAATTACACCCTCTTTTTAACCATCATGCATGTTGTTAATTTTTTTTAATTAGCTATACCCATTCGCAGTGTGTCTTTTATTAACCTTTGTTATCGCAGGTTGTTAAACTTGTTCGTGTAACTTCAACGTGCGGCAATCATAAACAATGCTTTAAAGTATTCTCTCGTACATTCATTCAATTGAGAGGAGATTCGGTGCTTCTTTTTTCTTTCCTTTATTCACATACGTAGACATCCTCGATTGTATAGTCTGTAATAAACGTCACTTGCAAATGACCCTATTAGGAATTTCCACGCCATAAACAAGAAATTTGTAGGCATTTAATTGCACATAGTTGTTCAATTTGAGTTTATTCCTTTAAATCTATATCATTAGCTGAAGAATTCTTGCTTCCGTCAAGCATTCATTTCATTATTGACTGGGGGAATCAGGAAGCCTGAATTGACCGGACAAGCATCATCTCAAATCGATCTAGTAATCTAGGCTTTCAATATAGCAGACCAATCTGTTGTAGGTTTGATCTAAATAAATATAATGTTAAAACTCAGACAATTACAGAATAAACTTTTCTAAGTCATATAGACGTTGCTAAACCCCGTTTTTGTAGACTTTTTAAAGGAATATTATGAATACTCGGCTAACAAAATAACATTTTTCAATGTTATTTAGTGATTAGAAAACCCATTTTTATAAACGTTTGCATGAGGAATATTATGTATACTAAGTGAACAAAATAACATTTTTCAATGTTATTTAGTGATTAGAAAACCCATTTTTATAAACGTTTGCATGAGGAATATTATGTATACTAAGTGAACAAAATAACATTTTTCAATGTTATTTAGTGATTAGAAACCCCATTTTTATAAACGTTTGCATGAGGAATATTATGTATACTAAGCGAACAAAATAACATTTATGCAACATTATATAGACATTGCAAAAATTGTTTTCGTTGTAAACGCTTTAGAAAGAATATGTCTACTCAGCTTGCCCTTTTGGCTAAGATCAAAGTGTAGTATCTGTTCCGATGGATACTGCACCCCATACTGGTGTTGTATTGGCCTTCGGGTCTTGATTTACGCCGATCAATGGGTCTGTCCTGTGCAGTTTTGGGAGGTCCACCTTCCCAGGCTTTGCCTCCCCTCTTTGGGGGGAGTAAGTTTAATGCTTACTGCCTGAGGCGCCCCTACCGGGGAATGCCGACGGGGCTGCCCAAGCAATTTTTAAACCCCACTTTCCCGACCCGACCTTGGGTCACATCTTACTTGTGGGAGTAAGATAAAAACTGGCCTTGTGCCTAACTCCTGGAGAGGAGTAAATCAATAGTCAGCTAAAATTACCTTTGCCAAAGCGTTGGGTGAACAAAGAAACAACGTTGTATTAAAGTTTTGCCAGCGAGGTTATCTTGTAACGTGACGAATACGTTGCCTTGTAACCTTGCATTGACCCCCCTCTCATTTTAGATTCCCCATAACATAAACACTTTAAATGTTGAAACGAAACTACGGGAAATGTAAAAAAATATATACACAGATTAATGGCAATAAAACAAACCATTGTAATTCAATGACAGAAGAATTCGCAGAATTTTAAGATTGTGCCAACTGGTTCGCATCAAATTAATAAGAAACCCCATAAATATTATAAAATTTGCAGCCATCATTTAAATGAATAATTCCTAATATTTGAAAATATGGATAGAATTTTTATATCTCGTATATTAGAATATTAAGTAAATAAAAATTTGTTGCTGTTCTTTGCCGTCTCAGATTTGTTTAGCTACAGTACAATGACAACGTTAGAAATGGGCGGTCAGTTAGACACAAGAAAAATAGTTGATTGCAACATTACACGAATGTCACAACAAGGTTGCTTACACCTCCCAAAACAACAACAAACAACATATTTGCGACTTTTCGTGAAAGTTATTTGGTTGGTGGCTGGGATAACATTTTATGCCACATTAAATTGCCATTAAAGCATCTTCTAGCGTCACTTTAAGATACTTACTCTTCTTGGTCTATGAATATACAGTATATACCCTCGCTATTCGCGGGAGTTACGTCCCTTCCCCTCCAGCGAATCCTGAAAATCCGCGAATTATTCATGCAGTTTTAAAACGCCTATGATTATATACACGCTAAAATATGCTTCCCAAACACATTCTAAAGACAGTCGTACTCATTAATATAGTAATAATGTAGCAATATGTAGTTATGATGAATTAAAAACGGTAATAGTGTAGTATAATATGTACATAGTAATAATATTCACCACTTATACTGTATCATCTCTCTTTTTATAATTTTTTTATTTTATATTATTGACTTTGTTATCTTGAATGTGAGCATTTTTCTGCTAAAAAATGGCCTAAGAAATTGACGAAATTATGAAAAAAATCTTTGAGAGCAAAATCCGCGAGTACGCGGCGCCACAAACGGTGAACCGCGAATGGCTGAGGGTATACTGTACACATTTCTATGTCAATAACAGGGAATTGATGTGTGTTCTTTTATCTGTGTTTTCTGATAAAAGTCTTACAAGGCGGTGTATATGACAGTGTTTGGGACTATGATGTCGCCTGTGTCTAACTATGTTGGTATAATCTATGTCAGTGGAAATTTACCAATTTAGAAAATGGCATTTATCCCGTTGTACATTCGAATACTTCCTTTTATCTCCACACTTTTACTACTCACAACCTGTTTCCACACTCCTAAAAATAGCTACAAAAATATTCCAACTAGCTGACTATAAATAAACACCAATTTCCTTCCGACTAATCGCGCAACCTCTCCCACCCTAACACTACATCCTACCCTACACAACTACTATAGCACTTATTGTATGCATATATATTGTTTCTATTACTTGCATAATTGTATTAGTATTGTATTATTATTTCTATACATGCATTCTTGATAAAGTTCACACATAGACGAAATATATCGAATCAAATCATTCTATGTGTCAATCTCTTTTTTGTTCTAATTGGTCTTTTTACTTATATCCTTTTTCAATTATATACCTATACATTCTGTTAAATATACCTTATACACACACACACACCCATACATGTATTTGCACTATTTACTATACGCAAATTGAAATGCAAATGTTTCCCGACGCATAAACATGTCTTTTATATCAGTCATTCAATTAAAAAAATCGTATCTTATTCCAGAACGTATTCTTCGGGTACGTAAACCTCAAATGGTTTTCAATTTTTTATATTAATAATTCATTTTGTTTGCCTTTATATCGTTCTTCTGCCTTTTTTTTACCCGTTTCTTTTTCATTTTCGTTTCTCTTCTTTTTTAATTGTAATCCATGTTTGCGTCTTCCGTTTTTTTTTTCTAATTCACTCCATTAATTCCACATTGTAAATCTTTTTACGATACCGAATCTTCGCTCTTTTTCATTCAACTTCTCACTTTCATTCATCTTTACTTCCTGGTGTTCTCCCTGTTTCTTTCACTTTGCCAATCTTACTTTTCAATCACTCGTATTTCTTTCATGTATTTTGTTATGTATTATTTATTTTCCTTTCTACCTTTCTTTTTAAGCCAGTTTATCTTTAAAGGTCTCCCAAAAGATCAGCGTCGTTATTATTCTCCGTAACCTTTACTCGTCAACGCAAGTCGAGACAAAAGAAAATCTCATTTAACCAAGAAAATTTGTCGACCTAATTTCAACCTTTATGGTACGAAATAAATATATTTGTTTGTCATCGGACTTTTACTA
>OY744541.1:84585546-84590546 GCA_963556195.1 Sepiola atlantica
TAGTAAAAATATGAATTTTTAAAATTGAATTAACTTCGAAACAATTGTAAAAGATCTTGGTTTTGTATGCTATTGTGATTAGCTAACAGGATATATAATTAAGCTCTTTTCATTTAGCAAACATTGAGCTTTTTATTTTACTGATTTTCATTTCATATCTTGAATGAAAATTTGTGTGACTGATATAATGGATACCGGACTGACTATGAAATCGGCTTTGTTGAATGCAAATCCTATACAATTGAACAATTAATGAATCCACAATTCTTCACGCCTATGGATAATGTAGCAACTGGGGTTTAATAAATCATATACAATGAATCGTTTACAAAAACGGTTGATATACGTTGCCTGGGTTCATGTAAAACTGACGACAATCGTAAGGAGATTATAATCATTCTATAAACGATGTATATATGTATGATTCCGAATCTGCTGGCCATTAATATTTACAGCAAAAAAAGCTTAAGCTGTTCAAAGTCAGACAAAATCTTTCAAACATCAACAAAGTACGCAGTTCTTTATATTCTCTAATCAAATCAATTATTTCCTGTAAAAAAATTGAAGTTATCTGCAACTCGCTCAGAAATTTACAAAGACTGTTAATCTCATTTCAAGAATTCTTAAAAATTAGCTTCTATTATGTTTTGTCATCGAACGTCAATTGAAACTTTTTTATTATCTCATTTGAAACGATTTAGATGAAAAGTCAATACTTTAAATGATTTCGTTTTTCAGACGCGTCCAAATTTGATGGAATAAAAAAAATCACAGAAATAATTGATTTGATTCAAGTCAAAATAAATAGTTGCTTAAATTTCTCATGTTAGAATGTCAAAATATTGTTTCTCCTAGCAAACACACACACATATATATATATATATAGTTTTCGATCGCATACATTTTCTATACTGACCATCAAAATGGTATATAACCGTAAAAAGAATGAAACTACCGTCGTGTTATGGTAAAGTGTGTGTGTGTATATATATATATATATATATATATATATATATATATATATATATATATATACACACTAGAAGAGCTACCCGTTGTTGCCCAGGTTAAAGTGTAGCATCATATGCAACATCATGGTTAACTTTAACAGCAACCTTGATGCTGTCAGATATATGTTAATACTCTTAAACTAACGCTAATAAATAGATTCATTTCATTGTGTAACATGTTTGAAAACTGTCATTAGCTTCTTTAAGGGGCAGCCAGAGATGCAAAAATACTTCCATTATGTTAACATGCACATTTTGCATATGAATACAATTATATTGAAAGTACACTTCCTAGTATGTTTTCGTTTTTAGGGACAGACATGCACAGAGAGGAGTTCTCTTGTTTTATTTATATATATATATATATATATATATATATATATATATATATATATATATATATATATATATATATATATATATGAGATAGATAGATATTTCATTGAAATTTTGGGAA
Organism: Sepiola atlantica; assembly: GCA_963556195.1. Classification (NCBI taxonomy): domain Eukaryota; kingdom Metazoa; phylum Mollusca; class Cephalopoda; order Sepiida; family Sepiolidae; genus Sepiola; species Sepiola atlantica. The sequence goes on from OY744541.1 coordinate 84,587,014, forward strand.
TATACATCCTTTTGGGTTATTTACCTATGGTTTAAATTTCATTTGAATCAAAAGGAAAACAGTTTTCAGCGTTGAAGTGATATATTTCTTATATCGCATATGACCTTCACTGAGAGGTCTGTAGTCCACGTGTAAATTTTCAAGCAATATATATATGTGTAACTGCCTGTGTGTGTGTCCGCATGATCTTTGTGTCTTATGTCCACCCAAACCGCTGGACAGAATTGCTTGAAAATTTACACGTGGACTACAGACCTCTCAGTGAAGGTCATATGCGATATAAGAAATATATCACTTCAACGCTGAAAACTGTTTTCCCTTTGATTCAAATGAAATGTAAACCATAGGTAAATAACCCAAAATGATGTATATTCCCAAAATTTCAATGAAATATCTATCTATCTCATAAATATATATATATATATATATATATATATATATATATATTAAAAAGAGGGGTGCAAATTCTTGTTGATCTATTTATATACTCCTTGACTTCTTTTACAGTCTTCTTTTTCTAACTCTTTCTTCGATTATTTCATTACATCGCTTTCTTATGCTGGTCTTGCAATGGCCTATCTATTACTCTGTCTCTGTCTATCTATATCCTCTATATCTCTCTCATTCACTCTATTTCTCTAACCTAAATGGATTATTTCCATCAATTTGTCACAAACTCCTGTTAACGAACTCTTCCCCATCTAACGACCCTTCACCAGTTAATAATAAATTCCCTTTTCATGCACCTACAATTCAATTCTCTTTCCATCAACACGTCTCGTACGGTTCCTTCAATGTCGATTCGAGATGAGCAAATTATATCTTTTTCAAGCCGTTCTCTCAAAGCAGCTTCGAGCGTCTGCACTCACTGGAAGCCGCCAAAATCTACGAGCAAAGCAGGTACACGATAACAAACAGGCCGTTTCTTGATCACAATGCTAATCTTCCCGAATGTTATATGGAAACAGAATCCAGTTTCGATATTCAACTTAAGTCCTGGAAATCTTGGGATCGGGGAGAGGGGGGGGGGGCGTTTTATCCTGTCTAAAGTCAAAGCTGAGAGCTGAAGGACTAATGGACCGTACGGAAAGCGTGATTTTGCTGACATCTTACAGATGAGCGTAGGATTAAATTTGTACTGGTGTTCGGTTCAGCTTGTAGCTGAACCACCAAATTAGATTTAACCCATGAAAGAAAGAAAGAAATAATATAAACGAAAGAAAACAAGATTTTCAAAATGGTGGAAAAGAAAAAGAAATAGAATACTAATACCTGAAAAAAGCAAAGAGCAAGAATAATGTCCGAAAATAGTTCAGGAAAAAAACAAAGGAACAACTCCTGCAAAATAAAATCACACTGCGTAAATAGAAACGGCCCTATTAACCTGGTTTCTTCTCTCAAAATCCTCTTAGTTAAATAATAAGTGCAAGTGAGAGGTTAGGGCACCATTTTGATCAAAATAAACACAGTCGGATTATTTAAAGGAAATAACTATTTTATCCATGCTTGCCTTGCAATGGCCAACATTTATACACAAAATTTGCGATTGTAATATCAAACGCTAAGTTACACCCTGGGTAACAAAAGTATTGGTTTTTAATGACATTATGAATAGATTTATAGAAAAAAATAAAAATTGAGGTGCTTGTCCGTTATAACGGGGATAACATTCGATAACTATGGGTACATATGTTGCCTCTTTATCTCACTTCGTGGCTGACTTTTTACAGTTGTTTACAACAAAAATCTTTGATTTTGCACAAAATAATATTAAGCGCCAATTAACTTTTATATGTGAGGTCAGATTTATTATTATTTGTACTCACTAGGAGTTCTCACACAGATCATCGTCAGTGATTGCTCACCGACAACAACCAGTGGTAGTTCCTGAAGCCTATCCAAATATCCAGTATTCTTTACTTCTTTTCGATAACCACCGCAAATAATCTTGCGATATCGCAATAGTTTCTTACCATTGATTTCTCGCTGGTAAGGACCATTGGTCTTCTCTGGGATATAGGTGGCAATAAACCTCTCCAATGTCCCAACATTATCCGCACTCTTCCAGTGGAGGTCTGGTTTGTGCTGTTCCTTCTCGGTCTTATCTTCCTCGACCCTCTACACATATTTTGTTTGGTGTAAGCCTAGACCGGCACCGTTTTTTTTTTGGGGGGGGGGGAGAATTATCATTATTATCATTATTATTATTATTATTATTATTATTATTCACTCAATAGAAATTTTAATACAAGTACTTATGAACGATTGCTCATTATCGCTAGTAATGATCGTTTCTTTTTTCTGGAATTTGAGTGCCAATAACCTCCCCAAGTATTCAGTACTCTCTGCACTCTTCCAGTTCAAGTCTGGTTGGTGCCTTCCCTCCTAAGTCTCTACATCCTCCTTGACCCTTCTCAATCATTTCGTGTGGTATCAACCGAGGCGTGTGTGTATTTTATTGGGGTAAGTTACTGGGATTGCTGGCAGTGTCAGTTCTATTAGGCTCCTGTGATGTTACTTCTATATTTGTTGTTCTATTTCTATTTCAAATTACGTGTGGCTGGTTAGTGTTCGTTGGTTGTGTTCGTTGGTTTCGGCTGTATCCATTATGTATTGTCTCAATCTTCCTTTTGATTCCAATTCCTCCTAGTCTTTTTTTAGGTGTTTCAGGACTGTTCCTAGTCCCGCTACAATTATTCGTATTATAGTGATTGTTTTTATGTTTCATACTCCTTTCAGTTCTCTGGCAAGTTCCATGTATTTTCTTAGTTTTCTGCCTCCTTGGTTTTCACCTTGTGATCGGCTGGAACGGCTAAATCTACAATTTAGCAATTTTTTTCCTTCTTATCGATTATTATTACGTCCGGTCTCTTTGCTTGGATGATTTTTTTCTGTTTGTACCCCCATGTTCCAGAGCATTTTATGATTTTCATTTTCCAATACTGTGTCCGGTCTCTGTATCTACCATTTGTGTGTATGTTCAAAGGAATTATTATTATTATGATTATTATGATTATTATTATGTACTCACAAGGAGTTCTCACACTGGCAGTAATCAGTAATTGCTCACTGATAATTACCAGTGGTGTTCCCTGGAGTCTGAGTGACAACAAGTCTCCCCAGATTTCCAGTGCTCTCCACCTCTTTCAATAACTACTACAAATGAATTAGCGTTATCGCAACAGACGCTTACCATTGATTTCTCGTTGGTAACGACCATTGGCCTTCTCTGGGATTTAGATGGCAATAAGCCTCCCCAATGTCCCAGTGCTCTCCGCACTCTTCCAGCGAAGGTCTGGTTAGTGCTATCTCTCCTCGGTGTTTCCATCCTCCTTGACCCTTCACGACTGTTTTGTGTGGTATCAGCTGGGGCTGGTAACATCACTTTGGGGAAGGGGGGTATGAAATTTTTTTGCAGTTTCTGTTCCTTGAGTTCTTGTGGTGCTCTTTATGTGATTTTGTTTTCTTCCTATTGCACCTTGCATGTGATTATTATTATTATTATTATTATTATTATTATTATTATTATTATT
>OY744541.1:84595546-84790546 GCA_963556195.1 Sepiola atlantica
GAATAGACGTATTTATAAAGCTTGCCAATGGTTCCTGCCCTCTCTCGTCAACTTCAACACTAAACAGTTTAGCATTGCACCCCTGGAGACGAGGGATATTAATTTAGTTACTCGACTCGATTGATCTCGGTAAGAAATTCTTAATTATGTCAGCGACTTTGTAAGCACAGCTGCTGCGAAGTAGATTCTATATTTGTCGCTGAACTACAATCGTATTAATATGGACAGGCCTCTCATTGGTCATCAATATGATATGCACGGAGGCCGTTTCATTTCTATTTTTTGACTAATTTCATTTCTACTTGTATTTATAATTAATTAAGACGCTAGCGACTACCTTTATTTATCCTGAATGTCACTTTTATTGTTTCCAGTTAGGCTAGTGACCTTATTTTCTATTGCCACAATAGCACGTATTTCCGCAACATTCCGACCGCTTTACCCACATGGCTTTAATCAGGTGCTTTCTGTCGTACTCGATAAGTGGCTTAGAATGTCGAGCTGAACCCCTTTATATGCATACGTTGTTTATATGTTTCTGTCCTCATGTAGGTTGTTGTCATGTTGACAACATTTCGGTCGTCTTTCCGTGACTTGGAATTTCGAGCTGAATGTTCATCATCATCACCACCACCACCATTACCATCATCATCATCATCATCGGTTTAACGGCAAATATTGGACGGCTTTTAGAAAGTGACTTCCAAACTAATCCGTTACTGGCCAGATCTTTGTTTATCCCTCTTTCTTTCAAATCCATGCTTATCACTTTCTTCCATGTTTTCATTGTCCTTTTTATACCAACTGACCCTGTTACCTCAACTGTTCTATATCTACTAACCCAAGAACTCTCATCCATTCTTTTACTGTGTCTAACTAACGAAATCTCGTATTCTGTACACATTTCTCTATACTCTACAGATTTAATCTTCCTTGAATTTCGAGCTCAACCATTTATATACGTTGTTTACATGTTTCGGACTGGTGTTTTATATGTAGGTTGTTATTATGTTCAGGACGTTTCGGCCACTTTACTCTACGGTCTTCTTTATCCCATAGGTCGTAAAAGAAAATATGTTGTGTAATGTAATAATTTTATTTTTACTTACCCTTTTTTATCTTTGGTGAATAGCGTGTATTCAGTGACCAAGTTTTTGTGATATTTCGATATTGATCACCTCCTTTTCAAATTCATCCATATCGGATCCACATATGTAGGTTTAATGTTGCTGCTGCGATGAATGTATAGCTTCGCAGAGAAAACCGGGAGTAAAGAGATCAAATAACTAATTACTTTTCTAATTAAATATGCAAAATTTCCAAGATGCTTTAACCATCTGATTGAAAACAAATAACTATTGTTTTTATTCGTTCCTTGTTAAGAGACTCACAATCCGATTCCAAATTTGTTATAGGGATGAATATGCAATAACAGAAAAAATGTTTTTTAAATGTTCAATAGTTTGTAACCATGTGATTTAATATTTCTAGCAAGTATTTTAAGGCCTAAACCCTCAGCAAATCTGAATCCAACAATGACAATGTCACAAAAGTTTCTTTCGTAAGGAGAAAGGGGCAGTAAATTACAACTTTGTGAGTTTGGATATTCATTGTTTCGAGATTAGAATGTGTGATAGAAATGGCGCGCAGCAATCATCTGAAAAACTACAAGAGTCATGTTTCATAGCTTTTTGGTCCAGGTACACGAAAAGATCACCCTTCGAATTTTACGACTGTTTTAATTTCAAATGCATAACATCTCATAATTCAGCTTGTTAAATTTGGTTTAAGCTTTTTTTTTAATTTGAAGCTAATCTTTTCTTTAAATTTGAAATTGACATTTGTTAATAAAAGTTCAACTTTTTAAACTAGAGTGTAAAAAGATGTATAAGGGTACTAATATTGAAAGCTATTGAAAAACGGTTATATATTCACAAGTATATCCGGATCTACTAATAAATTAGTACCAAACACGCCATCTATTAGTCGTCGCAATGGTTTCAATAATATCTGCATCCCTCAGCATGGCGTTTCTAATCATTTTCGACTCTTTGTATATCTGAATCAGTCAATTTTGAGCATTCGTTAACGCATCTCCATTCGGTTTATCCAAAATAAAAGAACGCTAGATAATGTGCAATACAATCGTATAACTTCATTGGCGCCCACGGAAATATATTTTATTTAACTTCTCTCCGGGAGGTTAGTCAGGTGTAGGTTTTGATGAAAGTGTTTCTGTGGAACGAACTGGATGCGAACCCAGTCTGCGTCGTTAACCACTTTGCCACTGTATCAGCAGTAGACGAAACATATACTATATATGAATTTTACAAAGAAATTCAATTTCATATTCGGGTATCTTTACGATAACATGGGATCTACATTAGTGTCGAACATGCATGATCCGCAAAGACGGTGTTTGACTTTATATTTTTTTATAACTTTAGAAATAAAAATTATTGTAAAATTAAGACAACTAAAGAATAAAACTGGTAATATGGGGTCCAGAGCTTTAAGCATGAGTACATGGGAGTCGTCATTCAGTCCCGGGCAACGCAAGGTTTGCCTGCTAGTGGTTCTTATGGTGGTAAAGGCAGCGGCAACAACGAAACAACTTCTAAATGATATTATTTGTCATCAGCTTTTAGTAGAAACAATGGAGAGTTGTATGAATGAGGAAATAGGCTGATGAAAGTAATTAAATTCTAGAAGAATAACTGTGAAACCTTTCATTGGTACTTCCCACCTGATTAGTAACACTGTCAATATCACGAAACACCGCCATTATTGGTTGGACACAAAACGCGTGTGAGAGATTGCGAAAAAAAAAACAAACAAAGAAAAAAATGATAGAAATGAATATAACTCCTCTCTCTCTATCTATCTATCTCTCTCTCCGTATATTCTATCTATCTATCTATCTCTCTCTCTATATATATATATATCTCTTACTCTCTCTCTCTCTCTATATATATATATATATCTCTTACTCTCTCTCTCTCTCTATATATATATATATATATCTCTTACTCTCTCTCTCTCTCTCTATATATATATATATATCTCTTACTCTCTCTCTCTCTCTCTCTATATATATATATATCTCTTACTCTCTCTCTCTCTATATATATATATATATATATATATATATATATATATATATATCTCGTGCAACACATACTCGCACTGATATATTAACACACTTTTTTCCATTCCATCTCTTCCCCCTCTCTCTCCCTCTATCTCTCTCTCTTGCACACGCGTGCGCTTTCTATATCTGTCTATCTATCTATCTATCACTCTCTGTCTCGTTATCACACGTGGACGTTTTATCTAATTCAATTGATGAGGACAAATCATTCGTAAATGAATAATTACAGGTATTCAATAAAATTCCGCCGGTTGCTGATTTGATTATTATTTCGACCTGACAAATACCATGTGTCTACACAAGGGAGGTGCAAAAGAAACCGGATGATATCAAGTGTATAAACCAAATTATTTAGTAGTGAAATGTTTAAAATATTCGACGCAAGGTACATAACCCCAAATGCGCAGGTGTTACTGTCTCCGTTTGTGTTACTAAGTACGCCGGAGATAGGAAAACAAACGTATGTGACGTCAGATGCAGAGGGTGCGCTGAGTACATTGGCGACACAATATAAAGACACATCTGATCAGCCGTCGGTCTGAACAAAGCCGAGCTTGTAGATCTGGTTTGGTTTTGTATATCGGTTTACAGCAAATCAAAACTTAGGTGGTTATTTAATGGCGAAATACATTACCTACTGTAAACGATTCATTGTAAACTACCCATCAAACACAAGTTACTATTTAACTCATAGCTTGAAGAGAATCTCGAGTTCATAACTTTCCAAGTAGTATTAGTGCGTAAAGTATCGCAATAGATCCTATGAATACTAGTAAATGTCTTTGCTTTAGTTAACGAGTCAACAATAGGATTGAAACTGTCTCTCTCTCTCTCTCTCTCTCTCTCTCTCTCCGTAAATTCTTTTGTAACGTTACCATATGGGAACATGCCCTTATCTCAACAACAGTTCAAGCGTAACATTTTCAAGTTTCTAATCTAACGCACATAGATCACAATTTTAAAATATCAACATCCAACTCAAATGAGATATAAAAGTGCTAAATAAAATGTCAATAATGAATTTATACATAAAACACAATTCTTTAAGCATCGAACAGAATTGATTTATTTCAACATATTTGATTAATGTTATTTAACGAGATGCTTACTTTTCACATTTATACCGACTTCCTGACTTAAAATTCACCAAACATTGATGTTTTTTTTCTTTTCCTTTGAAAAAAAATATCCATCATGTTCAAAACTAAAATAAAAAACAAAAATGTTTCTCTACAAAACAACCAAATCAAACACCATGAATAAATATTTGAAGATATAGAGAACTTGAAGCATAAAAGCTTTTACCAAAATGACCGGATTCGGCATTAAATAACCCGAAAAGGTTTGATATGCCATAAAACAAAAGAACCAAACCAAACACCATGAATAAATATTTGAAGATATAAAGAACTTGAAGCATAAAAACTTTTAGCGAAATGACTGGATTCGATATTAAATAACCCGAAAAGGGTTGACATGCCGTAAAACAAAACAACCATGACATTTATAAAAGGGTTGTTATTGTTTGACATATTGTTTTAATTTCCCTTTAAAAGATTATTTTCCAATTTCCATGTTCGCCTTCTTCCCAAAGCTAAAACAATGGTGGAACTAAACCTGATTGCAACTGGCAATCAGTTTTCGTACCAACTCAATACTGTCAGTTTTGGACGAGTCAATTAATTGTACTCTATCACCTCATAAGGGCACTAACTGCCTACGCCTGTTTCTTTAAATATTCATAAGTATTTTACAAATATGAAAATATACAATTATTCGATACATCCGTTTACCTTACTACCACTGTCAGTTTCCTCGCTTTATGTCAATCATTGGGTCGTGTGGAAATAAAAGTCTTACTATTTTAAAATGTTATTCAGACTCTTAAGGTCAGCTGAAGCCAAACCGGTTTTGTTTCTAGTCGATCATTGACTGGTTGTGGCATGTTATATTCAACGCCTGCTTATATGCGAGTTTACATGCGCATATGCGTGCCTTGCTAAGAGGTTATAATTTCGGCGAATGTGTGGGTGCTTTTTTTTTATCTTTTCGGATGGTGAGTGGCTTTTATTCCCTTTTTCGGGATAGCCAGTCGGAAATTGAAGATGTGGCAGAGTGTGAGTGGTGTGGCGGGACTGGCTCAAATGTCTAGATAAGTTTGGTAATATATACGATTTCAGAGATTTGTTGAAAGTTTTGGAACTTTACTCTACTGCTAATGGAACTTCTCTACTCGCTTCCTTTTCTTTAAGCACTATATCTTTATAACTGAGGAAATGGTTTATGCTTATATACTATTGCTATTATGTTTGACCTTTACTTCCCCTACAAACATTAATTTATGAAAAGCTGACTTTTATAATTGCGGATGGACGAAATAACATATATTTCCCCCATCTCATCTAAACCCTAGTCCAGTATGATAACACTAAACCAGAAGTGACACTGTAAATATAGAGACGCAAAATATACAATATATATATATAAGTGATGCTGCGATGGACGTCCGTAAATCCCTTAGATAAAAAAACGTCAAGGCTGAAAAAAAGCCAGCAGAAGAAGGAACGAAGTAAAAAAAAAAACAGTGCAAAAATAAATTACTTAGAAATACTCGGATACTGCATTGTGATTTTATATATATACTGATTGTGTGATATTATTGTTCTGTACGACATAATCACGTTGACTCACCGGTTTCCCCTAGATCACTAAAGTTAACCGACATTGAGCCTGGTCAGTATTAGATGGGTGGCCATTTTGGAATACCAGGCGCTGTATGTGGATACCTCACTATAGGCAAATAGCGTCACCAACCCGCAGTGCCTAGCGTGGCGACTATAGCAAAAAATAAATAAATTATAGTCACCAACAAGGTGAACCGAAACCATGGAGGAGTTCCTCCTCCAGAAGTGATCAAAACCCTGGTGGGGTACTACTACCCAGAAGAGCTGGAGAAATGTAGAAACAATAGGATCAAAATATAGTATCTGTTCTGCCCTCAGTCGTAGAAGGAGAGATCTTCTTCACTAGAGTAATTTTTAAAAAATTTTGTTTCATCTTCAGTGCCACTTTAGACGGAGCTGGATATCCTTACATTAAAACCAGATTTGTGTTTAACTCTACCCTCGTGGGGAGGCAAGTACATAAGGAAATATTAAAGTCATCCGTAATTTTAAAAGTTCATTTTTGCATAGATAAATCCTTCTGGATTTGGGCTTATTATTTTTTTTCTTTCTTTCTTTCTTTTTTTTGTAAGAGGTAATACCATTGATAGTTTCTGCACACAAAATATGTCAGATATAAGTTACATACAAAATAGGTAAATCGATCAGAAGATGTTACTTCAACCATTACCGGATCACGTTACAATTAAAATTAAATTAAAATCTTATGGTAGACAGGTAAATAAAAATATTAAATAAAAAATGTAATTGTTTCTTACCTTTTTAGACTGAAAAATGAAAAAAATAAAATAAAACTTATTAATATTTTAATATTTTACTGATATTGATAAATGTCATTTATAATTTGTCCTAACGAATTTTAATATAAGATTTTAAAAGTTCAAAAAATTTCATGTAATGAGATATAGATATTTTATTTTTCAGGGTAACGTGCTAAAATCTATCAGTAGCTTCGTATCAATGATAGTAAATGTTTACCTTTCTACCGTTATCTATGGCTTATAAAAGAATATTGAAGTCGTAATTCTGATATCGACGGCGTAATTTGTTATTTTTACTTTTATTGCAATCCAGATCTTATTAGGTAAGGAAAGGATTCAGTTACCTGCGTATCAATATTCATTTAGAGGGGGAAAATATTCATATAATCTAGATATTAACTTTCAGTTATAAATATGACTTCTTATCTTAGCGAGATACTTCTGTTTCTTCAGGTAACGTGTACGCGGTTAAAATCTGGACATCGATCATTGTTTCTCTCTCTCTCTCTCTCTCTCTAAAGTCTAGCCATCCAAAGTTATGATAGAAAACCATGGGTTCTACTGATTTTTGTTGAACTAAATCAACTTATATATCAAGTGTTGTTTGGGGTGGAATACTCAGTAAGTACCGAGACATAAAATAGTTTGTGAAAACATAATTAATTATTAAAATAAGGAGTGCAGTTATATAAGCTGTATTTAGCTATTTTTGTAGTACACTTATAATATGGCATCAGTGAGATGTCTTAGGCTATAGTCGAAATATGTATGCACATATGTAGCAAGAAATGTTGTATGAATAAAACTGCATACTAAATAATATATAGAGAGATAGATAGATAGATAGATAATGTTTGGGATACATGTGATTAAAGTTTTGAAAAGGGGGGAACAAACGTCATATATTTTGTCCAATAATTGATTATTCTCAAAATATAATGTGCATCTCTTAATCTCTTAAAGTAATCTGTTCCGAAATCACTTCACTCGAAGAAGCTGTCCTGAGCCTCCACCACGGTCTCAGACAGGACCTGAACCTGGAGCACGCGACCTTTACTGTGTCCTTCGAGAGACGCTTGAACATTAGTTTGATCTTGATAATAAGCTGCAGGTGATACGGTTGGAGTCTTTCTCAACTGCGTCCCACACGTAATACCTCATGGGGTTGCAATAAGACAAGTTGGAGAGCCAGGAAACTGGGGTTCTCCGCAGGCGTGACACGGAGTTGAGTCTTGATGCCACATGTATGGCCTGCCTGCAGCCATGTCCTTCACACAGCGCTTGACAACTGTGAACATTATCTCAATATAACCATCTGAATCGAGGCTGAATCCCTTTTCGGATATGTGGGGTGGCAGGACGTGGCCTTCACTTGAAACACGCCCAAAGACTATCACGGTTTTGTCTTCATGACGCGCGTTTGGACTGTAGACTAGCCATGTTGTTCTGTGCACTGCGCAACTAGTCTTGGCAGAAGTTCTTCTCTCCTGAGAAGAATCGGAGCATCCCCGACTAGACTGGGTGTTTGCTCTTGTTAGTGATTTTTTTTGGCTTTCGTAAGGTCGTCCTCTTGGACTTAGGCGGTGAGTAGTTCGCCTTTCCGACCCTGGTCTGGGGAGTAACGAAGATCTTCGTTTACCGCTTTCTTCATAGTCATCGCTCAAGTAACCGACTTTTTGTCTAAATTTACTCTCTTCAGACGGGAGGCAAGTAAATAGGTACTATTCTATATAAATAAAATCCGACGGCTTATCTATTATTGTTTGTTTGTCATATATATATATATATATATATATATATATATATATATATATATATAGCCTCATAACTTTCTTAGCTCGACTGCCACAGAGTTAAAATGATTAGAGTGCAATCTTAGAATCATATGCAGTGTACTTTGTCCATGTCTATCCAATCATTACGACCAACTTTAGAGAATGCAAACTTCATCTACTACTACTACTACTACTATAATAATAATAATAAAATAACCAAAGAACAGAAGAAGAAGAAGAAGAAGAAGAAGAAGAAGAAGAAGAACCAAGGAACAGAAACGGAAAGAAATTTCATACTCCCCGCCAAAAAAAATAGCGTGATGGCACCAGCCTCGGCTGATACCAAACAAAATAGTCATGAAGGGGCAAGAATGATGGGAAGACCTAGGAGAAACAGCACTAACCAGACCTCCACTGGAAGAGTGTGGAGAATACTGGGACCTTGAAGAGGCTTGTTGCCACCAAAGTCCCAGAGGAGACCTATCGTCATTACCAGCAAGAAATCAATGGTAGGCGACTGTTGCGATACCGCAAGGTGATTTGCGGTGGTTATTGAAAAAAGGTGGAGAGTACTGGAAATGTGGGGACGCTCAGAATCCAGGGAACACCACCGGTTGTTATTCGTGAGCAATTATTGACGGTGACTTGTGTGATAACTATTAGTGAGTACAAATAATAATAATAATTTTCAAATACATACAAAATCTTTAGCAAGAAGAAAATTTAACTCGAAAACAGCAGAAGGCATAAAACTACTCAATCGAAAGGTTATGAGTGCGCTTGGCGAACATAATACCTATAAATATTTGGAAGTTCTAAAAGCAGATGCCATCAAATCAACAGAGATGAAAAAGAAGATTAAACGAGAATACGTGAGAAGAACAAGAAAATGCATTGAAACCAAATTATATAGTGGAACCTAGTGAAAAGAATAAACACGTGGGCAGTATCCCTGGTAAAATACTCTGGATATTGGATAGGCTAAACAGAGGGGAAAACCAGGCACCTGGACCAAATAATTATGAAACTAATGATAATGCACTGCACCCGAAGAATGCTACTGAATGACTATGTATGAGGAAAAGAAGGGCAGAGGACTGGTAAGCATAGAAGACTGCATGAATGATGCGATAAAAGAATTAGACAGGAGATTATCGCTGTAAAAAAACACTACTAAAACGAACAATACAAAAAGCTGCTAAACTAGAAAAAACGGAGGGAAAAACAAAACGGGAAGAGAAGCAATCGTATGAACGGTTTATAAGATTAAATAAAGAAATAGAACAAGTAAACACATGGATATGGCTACAAAATGACAATTAAACAGAAAAAAAGGAATTGGTACTGACAGCTGCGCAAAATTAGGTGATCAGAACGAACTACATAAATCCCTAGATAGAGAAAGCCCAGGTAAATGTAGACTCTGTGGACAAAGAAACGAAACGGCTAACCACAACATAAGTGAATGCATCAAATTAGCCTAACATGAATGCAAAACAGACGTGGCTGGGTTGAGAAAATGATCCACTAGAAAATATGCAAACGATTGCACTTTGAATACCCAGACAAATGATACAAATCAGTATTAGAAATGGAAACCATAAATGGAATATAGAAATACAAACGGACAAACGCATCCAAGCAAGAAGACCGTGCGTGATAATAGTCAACACGAAGGTAAAATCTGTTAAATAGTAGATTTCGCTGTTCTCACAAAAGCCCTTCCGTCTTCTTGGGAATGACTCTTCGGTTGCAAATTATGTTTCCAACTTCACGTTGCTGTACTCCAGCTCCAACTGGTCTGTTTCTGTATCTTTATCTAAAATCTATTCTAAAGTAAAAAGAACAAAAAAGTATAACCTTTGTAATCATTGGTAAAACCGGATACTTCCCAGTTTACATTTTGGTATGATTATATTCGGCTATATCTAATTGAGGTTAAACTAAATATTTGCTTATGGATAGCCATTTATAACTTACAATAGTTTATCATAAGACTTTCTGCCATATTTCACAAAGGTATACGATGTGTGGGCGCATGCGTATACTAAGTATATTTACTTGTTAAAGTAGACTACACATATATATATGAAAATGTTTAATTCCAAACATGATTTCCGTTGTTCTGAATACGAAATTCAAATGGACATTTTCAGCAACAAATAGAAATCATTCTTACACTCTCCGAATAAATGTGTCCGGTCATGTAAATCCGTCTAAGTTGTATATGTGCATAGCATGTTGCCAAATGTACTTGGGTATATGCGACGATGCAAGTCCAGTGTGAACGCATCAGTACACTGGTTTGTCATATCGTTGTCGGCCTGAGAATAATAGAAAAATGAGTGTGTCGGGTTGGTGAGAGAATCGTGGATGGGGCTAGCGACTATGTTTTACTGCGTAGAAACGAACGGCGTGAAGGGGGGGGGGAGCAATCGATCGAAACGATTCGACGTGATAAAAATGGCTGAAATATTTAAACGCTTCATTTCAGTTTCGATCAATGCTCCAGTCTCCAGAGACAAAAGTCGATAAAGGTACACAAGGTATAAAAAGAACTGCACTGTAACTAAAGGCCTCTTCCATTTTCTATTGAAAGATATTGATCCAATAATGACCAACAGATGGCGCGATTAGTTGTGGCTCATCTGAAACGAAGCCTTTTAAATAAATCCTTAAGCTCACCCACTCTAAATAGTAATGAAAAGAACTAAAATCTTAGTGATTTGCTTATTAAAAAGGAGAGTGCGACCACTTTATTCTATAATCTGTGATTTCAAACTGAATTAGATGTTTTTTATGTAGTTTATTTGAGAGGCTAAATTGCTTTGTTCGAATTCTCTGATGTAAATTATTGCAATGAAAAAATAAAATGTATAGAAGAAGAAATAAAAAGAGAATCTAAACGTATTTCCGCTGAAAGTGACATTAGAGACCGCATCAATAAGCGCATACTATTCGAAATCCCAATATGTACAATTCTCGTTAATTTTGATATGGAGTTCAATACTTTATTAAAAAATTCACGGTGTGACTTCTTTTTGTCTAAAGTGACAATTAAATAGTACCATTGCGACGAGGAGTCTATAGTGAGCAATGGCTGCAAAATATTTATTTAACCGCACTTCTCCTGATCTAGTATTGATTGCCCAGTGGCAAGAACTTTAGGGCGACTGGAAGCACTGCTGGATGAAGCGTAAAAAAACTGCTGGCCTTTTGTAGTTTTTCTTTACCTAGACTAATTTCATTATCAATATTTCCGATATTTACTTTAAAAAATGTTTTAATTTAAATCATCTTATACTTCTTCCATATTCGCTATTATATGCTATTGATTTTCATTATTTCCAACATTTTAAGGTGAATAAAATGTTTCAAAAGTCGTGTGTAGTCTTGAAATTACTTTATTTTATTTATTTCTCAAGCTTTCGACAAACTTTAGTCATCTTCTGGTGAATTATAAACATATGCATAGAATCTGATTGAATATGAAAATCATAAATGAACGAACATATTTTTTACCTTGGACAGAAAAGAAAATAATAGATTTGAAAGAGATCACATGGCGTATTTCACTTCACGTCACATATAAACATCATCACATATGGGAATTTGCTTACAATTCCCCCAGAGAATGACTAAAGTTTATTTAAATCTTGAGAAACAAAAAAAATGTAAAAGTTCACGACTAGAGCATGACTTTCACTGCAGATCGGTTAGCTCAGGACTTTGTATTAATTATTAACCATCTTGGATTTGCTGAAAGTCTCTCTTTACTGCAATAATTATTTCCTTTTAGAGAGATAATCAACAAGAGAGATAATCAACAAGAGGGATAATCAACAAGAGAGATAATCAACAAGAGAGATAATCAACAAGAGGGATAATCAACAAGAGAGATAATCAACAAGAGAGATAATCAACAAGAGAGATAATCAACAAGAGAGATAATCAACAAGAGGGATAATCAACAAGAGAGATAATCAACAAGAGGGATAATCAACAAGAGAGATAATCAACAAGAGAGATAATCAACAAGAGGGATAATCAACAAGAGGGATAATCAACAAGAGGGATAATCAACAAGAGAGATAATCAACAAGAGAGATAATCAACAAGAGAGATAATCAACAAGAGGGATAATCAACAAGAGGGATAATCAACCAGAGAGATAATCAACCAGAGAGATAATCAACAAGAGAGATAATCAACAAGAGAGATAATCAACCAGAGAGATAATCAACAAGAGAGATAATCAACAAGAGAGATAATCAACAAGAGAGATAATCAACAAGAGAGATAATCAACCAGAGAGATAATCAACAAGAGAGATAATCAACCAGAGAGATAATCAACCAGAGAGATAATCAACAAGAGAGATAATCAACCAGAGAGATAATCAACCAGAGAGATAATCAACCAGAGAGATAATCAACAAGAGAGATAATCAACCAGAGAGATAATCAACAAGAGAGATAATCTGAACATCACACATTCGAATACATTTTTCTATGCTGTTATAGGTTTCTCCCTTTTGTTGTTTTCTATGAAAAATCAATCCTGTTTGATATTATTTCGTGCTGAAACACGATCTTTATTGTAAGCGATTCGGTGAATATGATTAGTTGAATACAAGTTGTTATATTAGTCATAGATGGGCTTAAATTGCGAGTTACTAAATTTCCCAACCGTAGTAGTGGTGCATTACTAACCAGAATATATTTTATATGATTATAACTCGACATAGCCAATTCGATAGGTCGCGACGTTATTCGTTATGCCAATCGCGCAAGCCGCTGTTTAATGCAACTGTAAATACCCTGCTTTTCGATTAGTTAACGACTCACCAATAGAATTTCCAGTGTTTTTTTTTTAATGTTGTTAATTCAGCTTAACGCAACAGAAAACTTACGACATTTAATCTCTCATATGCGAGGATCATGAATCTTAAATATTGAATCGAACCGGGAGTAATTCCTAATGTTATTAGATGGTGAGTATTATGGAGCAGAGATGCGGCAGAATTCCAATTCAACTGACATTGTATGGAATTAACCAAAGCGAACAAAATGTTTTATTGGCTGCATAGTGTTTGTAAATTAAATAAAGGTGAGAAAGCTTGCTAGTCACAAAAAATAATTGGCTGTTCGAAAAAGATTATTATAGTAGAAGACAGTGGGTGTTCGATAGTAATACGCTTTCAGCAATATATTATGATACGTATATATGATTATATCTTAAAACAACGATTACTTACATACACACAACCACACACATATATCTATATATATATATATATATATATATATATATATATATATATATAGTGTGTCAGTTTATGTTGAATTGAAATCAATAAAGTGATTGATCCTGTGAAAGCTAAAACAAATTATTTATTTTTTTAAAAACTATACGTTAACGGTGAATTTAAACGCTATTACCCACTGTTCTTTTCATTTGGAGTCGCTGAAGATTCCTTATGAGCTATAGACAACTTTTAAAAGTTGAAAAAAATCAGTCATTCTAGATGAAACCGCGGTACGCCTCTGAAATATGTAACGTATAGCTTTTTAACAAATAATTTATATATAATATATATATATATATATATATATATATATATATATATATATAGCCTTGACTAAATATTAAAATATCATAGTATTCGAAGCCCAAATAAGATCCCCTCCCCTGGCTTATATGACGAATGGTGCACCTTCTCCAAGTGATGTTGCCTATAGTAACAGCATTAGTTGGATACTCCACCGAACTAGATGAATTCTTGTCCTGGAATCCGGCAAGACAAAGAGACCAAAAGAAAGATAAACTATAACATAGTTAACTGGTAAATTAGTGAGAGGAAAATTAATGTTCTTAACTTCTTTACCAACTCAACGTTTGAGAGGAAAAAGAGAACTTACATGAAATAGTCAAATAACTATGTATCTTATATAGAGATCAAGTGTTAACTTCAGGAAGGAGCCCCTAGATTTCTGGGAACTTCGACTGAAGTGAAATAAAACAAACAAACAAAAATATATATATATACGTGGGGCATGTATTTTTTTGTATATTAAGTATATCCGTAACACACACACACATATATATATATATATATATATATATATATATATATATATATATATATATATATATATAAGAGAGAGAGAGAGAAATTAGGCTAACAACATTTTTTTTATTTGTTTATTATTTAATATTTTCATATTTGAAAAAAGGAGTTTGTTTACATTTCTCGTAGTTGGTGCTTAGATGTCTATGTAACACGTTTGTAACTTAGTCGAACACTTAGATAATTGGTCGGCCAAGTTTGGCAACCCCCGACATAATAGCATTTCGCCGTATTGGAACACAGTGGCGTAACAATAATATATACGAAACAAAAAGTTATGTTTGATGAGAAATGACAAGTTGTGGAATCTGACTGTTATTAACATACCTACATGATTTACTGACAACCAGTAATAATTTCTATATCTTTGCCTCAATCAACCAGTGGAAACATTGCTTAATTCAAATGATTTTATCACTTTTTACTTATGAGAATAAATTAAGACATATTTCTCAATTTTGTTTTAGGAGGAATTGGCACAATATTAAATCAATCTGAATGAAGAAAATATACATAAAATATATTGATAGCTTATTAGCCGAAAAGTTTGATTACCATAAAATAATTTCAATGTGCTATCGAGAATGATATAATCAACTGAACGTTTTCTTTGTTTGTTATCATTATTATAACACAAAAATATTGGCGCGTCCATTTTAGCTTGAAGTTTTGCAAACTAATATCAATTTTCTCATTTCTACCAGAGGGGGGGGGGGAAGATATTTTAATGAAGACACTAATTAGTTTTACTTTGAAAGACTCAACAAGGCGCACATTTGACGCCTATGAAACGTGTTATTTTTCTGAGGCGTTAACCTACAACATTGTCTGTGAAGAACGTGTAGGAAAATATGGCATAAATAGAAAAGGTGCTTAATTGGGAAAAAATTAATCAGTGGTGCATAAAATCACTGGATTTTAACGTCAGTTTTCGACAAAAATAAAAGCGAAAAAGTGAAACTGGTGAGAAAAAATCGACCGCCTTTATTAAGAAAGTAGTAAGAAGCGATGACGGTCGGCTAAATTATCTCCCCTGCGTGCAACCATAATTTCGGAGCGTTGTTGAAAGAAGTCAGACATTTTTAGAAGTTTTACTACTAAAAGAAACTGCAGCTCTCTGTTTCAGTACTTGTATTTAAACTATTTCAATTATTTAAAATCTGAACGTTGAAAGATTTACCAACAAAGTAATGCTACTGACAACAGATGTATAAGAAAATATATTTTCTTGTATTTCCTTTGTTCTTTCTCGTTTTCTTAATGCTTCTAACTGTATAAAGTATCTTTTATTGTGTTTATATCAATTGTGTTATGTCTATTTTATCCGCACAGAATATCATCGTATTTGTTTAAACTTTTTCATTTGTTATTTGTTTTCTTTTTAGTTTGTTGCTTTTTATTTCTATTTTTGATTCGTCTTCTTTTCTTCGTATTGCTGTCTTCTATTTGATTTTCATCTTCATCACTATAATAATTAATTGTTGATAGATTCTAATTGAACAATTTTAATTACAAAGAAAGACCGTATATTGTTATTTAATATTAATTTCAAATCAGACACTTTATCCCCCAGACGAAACTGATGGAAAATTTTGATTTTAACTGGCGATTGTTAGCGATGAATTACGAGGCTAACACGAGCTGAAACCTGAGACAAATTGGAACAACAGCGACAGTTCATGTAAAACTGGGATTGTAATATATTTTATTTCGTTTCATCGCATTTCTTTTGGATAACTTACTAAAGTATGTTGAGTCAATAAACTTAGTTTTAGTTTCTGTTTTTAATGCGCGTTTTCTTACTTCGTGATTATTTCATTAAATCATTGCTTAAAATGTTATATGATTCTAAGAAAATGTGTATGATAAAACAAATCTATATCAGCATATATATTATTTCTAGAAAAATCTATCTATATTATATATAGTTGTAATCAAATTATGCTCGTAGTTATAATACACCCGAAGGATCACATCATCAGTGATGTTATTGACTTTTTTTTATCATAATAGGGTTCGAATTTTCCAACATGATACCTTTTCATCCAAGCGACCCTATCGGAATAATACGAGGGTCCTGAAGTAAATCGCGGCAACGTTTAAAATTGCGTAAATCTTATTCAAATAAAACTATGCTGCAAACGTTGCTTCGTAATATGAAAGCAACCAATCAAAAACGACGGACTCATTTCATCTCGACGAATCAAAAAAGCAATAACTGATTGCTCATTTTGTTGTAGGACACCGGCTCGCAAAAAAACGATCGACTGAGCACACATTATATATCATAGTTATCTATGAGAAGTAAATATTACGAAGCTAAGTTAATATGAAACAGCATATGAAGAAACATCGCCTTTGCTAAAATAGAAAATGTATTGCCGTAATATGCGGATGTATCATAAGTTAAATAATCTCTCTCTTATATATATATATATATATATATATATATATATATATATATATATATATATATAATTATCTTTCTCCACACTCAGACATAACAACACAGTCTACACTAACCATGTAAAACACATACTGGAAGTTATAGATTCGAATTTCGCTATCCTTTGTCAGAAATCGAGGCTTGAGTTTCCGGTCTGCGGGGTTATGTCTAATTGTACACAAATTATATATTTCAGTTGTGTGTGTGTATATATATATATATATATATATATATATATATATATAGAAGAATACCCGTTCCCGGATGGTTAAAATTAATTACAGAACAGTTTTGCATCACTTTTATATCCCCTTACGGATATTTAACTAAAGATATAATGATACTAAACCTTATGTCTAGACTCCTTATTACAATTTAGATCAGAATCCATTGCATCATTTTGATTATAGAAAAAATTTAAGGGTCTTAAGAAGAAACTGAAATTCAGGGAATATTGATTAATTGGTGTCTAATGACTATGGATCTAAGTCAATTCAATTCTGATATACTTCAATTTACAAATCGGAGTTTATCCTCATATGAGCGTTTCAAAACAATTTAAAATACTCCAAAGAAACTGAAATTTGGAGAATATTTATTAACTGATGTCTAATAGATAATGTTAAAATTTCACAATTATCTGTTTTTTCACAAAGTGTTTCGACCTCTTTTTATCCCCATAAAATTAAATTAAAGTAAATATAACCCACATTATGACTTCTTACTGTGAGTAACTGTGTTCCAAAATTCATAATGATCGGTTAAGTAGTTTAGCATCAATCCTCTACGTATTAATATATGAACATACACACATACCTAAATTTACATACATATATATATATATATATATATATATATATATATATATATATATATATATTATATATATATGACGGTTCGAGTCCGGCGACCGGTGTGAATAATTCTTCTTTACACTGACGATTCTCGTAAGGATGAAACGCATACATATGTAGATTAAAAATATTTATAATTCATTTATATATATATATATATATATATAATATCAAGATAGTTATTTTACATTATATCCTATCGTGATAGGGAAACTACTCTGCTTTACTAACCACACCATATTTTACTCACATGCAAAGGAAGTTTAACTCGTGGCATAATGTTTCTACATATATACTGATTTTTCATAGATTCTGACTTTTGAATCGTTCCTGAATTTTATTGGAATCCACCAACTTCCACTGTATAATACCATGTTCTAATTGGAGTTCCTCAATAACTGCATTGATACATACACGAATACTATGATTTTTTACTCATTATTGAAACATTATTTCGACTTTTTTTTGCTTTAAGCGTAATTTAAAATTGTGTTGTAAATGTTCATATTAATACTTACTAATGATTAGCAATTTATTGTTTTTTTTATTCTGAGGATAAGAGTAATTCTTTGAAAATACATGGATTTAAGGTCATTTTAATATAATCCATTGTTTAAACACTTGGTTACTTTAGGTTACTTTACATTATTTATTATTTCAATATTTCATTATATATATGATTATTTTTATACAAACATATAAATAAACCTGCGACACTGGCATGCCGATGTTAACGATTAACAGCTGTTAGAAACTAAGATTTCATCAGTAAGAATGAAAATCCGATCCTTACCTCAGATCATATTTGGAAATAAAGAAATGGGAAAGTGAAAGAAAAGAAAGAAAAAAATGTTTTTAATTTGTAAAGTCACATGGTCAGATTTAGAACCGTTGAAAATCAAATATAATATAAAATAAACCCGTTGAGAATAGAGAAAAGAAGGGGAGGAGAGGTGAAGAAAAAGAAAAGGGGTAAAAAATCTCATGGACCATGTCTGGATACGTGTTAGTAGTTACATCCAGCATGATATTGATACGATTATGAATCAATAGCTAGGGAGACACAAACTCTAGTCTGGCTTAATCTAGGTGGATTGTGGGGCTGATGGTGCGGCTAGTGGTGTTAAGTCATTTAGATCTAATCTTGTTGTTTTTGAATTTTTATCTTTTTATTTGTGTTAGTTTTTTACTGTTTTTTTAATTCTAAGGTTTATTTTATATATATATATATATATATATATATATATATATATTAATTCAATTCCAAAGATCATGTAAAAAGCAACCCAAACACATAATTTACATCAGTTTCTTCAATTCATTATTTTTCACACCTCAGTGGAGATTTATCATTTACATTTTCGCCTTACATACCAAAACCATCAATATATATGCTCTGAATTTTGTGATAAATCTTCATTGAGCTTGAATTTGGAAATTTTCGGATACTCTAAAGAATATAAAATTGAACATTT
This sequence comes from Sepiola atlantica, assembly GCA_963556195.1. Classification (NCBI taxonomy): domain Eukaryota; kingdom Metazoa; phylum Mollusca; class Cephalopoda; order Sepiida; family Sepiolidae; genus Sepiola; species Sepiola atlantica. The sequence continues at coordinate 84,614,823 of OY744541.1, forward strand.
TCTTTATCAAAAAAAACAATCAATTGTGTGTGTATATATATATATATATATATATATATATATATATATTTATATATATATATATATATATATTGAAAAGAAGAACACCTCGAATTACAAGATTCAAAACAGATCAACAACATAGCTCTACTATAGGTCAACACTTAATAGATAACCCAGAATGAGCGTAGTGATTATGCAAGTTTTTTTTTAAATAAGTTCAGTTTTAAGTTTGAGATGTCTATGAATACTACGGCAATTTAAACATTTTTTTACCATTAAAAAAAGACTTTTGAGAAATTGAATTACTCATATAAATGAATAATTTAATTTCTCAAAAGTCTTTTTTTAATGGTAAAAATGGTAAGGTAATTTGGATTATTTTCGACTCATCTTGTGTGATATCTTCATAACGTTTTGGCCGATGTAACGTCCGATCTTGACAGATGCATCTGGACTAACTCGGGAATCTGTATTCTCAAGATGTAAACAGTAGTTCGAATAATTGAAATAATACAAATTACCAATTCTCATCTAAAACATTTCTGAACATTATATAGCATAATTTCAAAACTTTTTCGCAACTCGTATTTAATTTATTTCAAATCTAAAAACTTTTGGCACGATCTTCTTTTCACCTCAGTTCATTTGCACCAAAGCCTTAAATTGGTCTTGTGCAAATAAAATGAATTTATTTTCCCATTGAAATTATTCAACTAACGTGTTAGTATCTTTTCAAGCAGAACTCTGAGCAGAAAATCAGACTGATAAAATTAACGCTATTTTTCCAATGCACTTGGCGTGACGTCAAATTCATGAGGTATGAAAATGCAGTTAATTTTCGCAAAGATCGCTTTTCCGCTTGTTTGTAGTCCAATAAAAAAGAGGTGTTAAGGATTCATCAATACACCTCTGACGACCAGAGCCTAACCCTGAAACTACACTAAAGCGTTCAGTTAGTACTAATTTATTAGTGTTATAAAAATCTATCTGAAAGAATATCGAGTCTTTGTGTGTGTAAGCTCTACTGTCTTCATTCGGCTCTGTTGCGATTTTGCGAAGTTGATTTTCATAAATATGCGTGTGTGTTACTCGACCTCATATTTGAATGCCTGACCCAAATCTACTAAGAATAGGTATAATTGGTTCAAAGTTTTATTCCAATATATAAATTTATTTTCAAACGTTGTGGACCCCGTCTCGTAAGACTTTTAAGGATAATCTGCATAGGTAAGGAGATCATTCCACCCAGTCATAACGTTTACATGTCAAATGAGCTAACATTTATTAGCGAGAACAAAAATAGATACATACGCAAAGACAGTTTTTTGGGGTTTTTTTCTCTTGTCGTTTTACGGCATATCATCCTTTTGTAGTTATTTAATACCGAACCACAATGTTTATTGTAAACGATTCACTGTATACAATTAATTGGACAGATATAGCTATTTCTCCCTATAGTAGGGGGGGGGGTTCATTCATTTTCCAATAGGTATCGGTGCTAATTGAACGCAATAAATCCACCATGCCTTTAGCTGGTAATTGCTTATTTCGTAGTCCGCGATGGTATCCATGAGACGAAACACGCCCCCAATTACTTTGCACGACATCATTTGTGCTGGGATGTGACAACAACAGAAATATGAAAGAATTATTAATAATGCGAGTAATTTAAAACTAATAAAATTTGATTTGATTTTATAAATAAGATATATCTCAAAGTAATATATATGAAAAAACAAAAATATCGAATCAATAGGCAAAATTATGACATCACAAATCATAGAATGGGATCCTAATGTCACTTCCGGTTGTTAGTTCTTAATTTCAGTACTGTCTACTACATCATGTGCCATATGGCAAATCATATTTGAAGACATGAAGTTCAGATATTGTTGAAAATCTCTATATTAACCCTTAAATGCTTTTTGTTTCAAATATGACACATTCTAACATAATGCCTATTTAATATAATATTCAACGAAAATGCATCAAACTTCAACTTGTTTCACATCTACAATGAACCTGTTGGCAAGTGCGAGTAGGTATTAGTATGATGTTGCATCACCACACCCGCTCAATTGGTAATCAGTATCTTCGATGTCATGGACGAGTGTTATCGCTGTGTCATCTGCCTAATTCAAAAGACTTAACTTTGTAATCTATTCATTATGATGGTAAGTAAAAATTATTTCATGTTTCTCTAGTGTATTATAATTATTTAGATGCATATATTGTAGTGTTTTTTTATACATGTAGAATGTTATGCCATTTGTTGCACATTTGCAACATCATTTAATTTTGTTCAATGATTTTTTTTTTCAAAAATCATTTATGCTACTTTATATTACCCCTATGAAAAGTTTTTCACTTGATAAAATATTTTACACCAATATAAAAAATAAAGCGTTTAAGGGTTAATAAAAATTATCGGACAAGATATCGTGCGTTTGTGTGTGTGTGTGTTTCTCGTCTATATGCAACTTTGATAAATGCACATTACAAACAATTCACTGTATATAACTAGTTAAACAGAGATAGCAATTTCAACACATAGTTGTTGTTGTTGGTGGTGGTTGTGATTTCATTCCTTTTCCGACAGTGTTACTGTGTATTTTAATACAGTCAATCCAATAGGATTTAAATTCCATAGTATGTGATGGTATCCATCATGCCAATTAGACAGACAGGCGCAGAGAGAGAGAGGGAGAGAGAGAGATACACGCGTTTCTCATTAAAGATGGATGCCAATTCATCATTGGAAAACGATATAATAGACATATGACAAAGGAATAAATTACTTGAATGAGACTATTATAAAGAGTCACAGATACAAAAAAAGGACATCGCCTATCAATTAAGCAATACCACAAGACTAATATAAATGAATTCTACTCTTTTATCCTAATGAAGATGACATCCATTATAACGTATCTTGTAAATTAATTCAAAAGAAGTACAATAGTAGAAATGATTTATTACGAAACTTGAGTCTCTGGGAATTATGCAAATCTCTCTATTTTGAATATGCAAATCTCTCTATTTTGAATATGCAAAACAATAACATAAATGAAACCATTTATAAAAGTGTAACTTGTAAGTTTGTGGGTCTCTCCAGAACTATGCTGAATGAGGTGATAACATGTATCATCGATTTACCAATATCATCCGTAAATATGTAGTGAATAAGTTTTATTGATTTTTAAACTGTTTTGACATCTTCAGCCATTAAAAATAACTTAATCCGCAACTGTTTTAACAACATCGTTTAAAAGTAAATAATTGTAAATCATTGTTTATTATTTAGTCATAGTAAGTGTTGCGATTGCTGAACAATAAAACAATCACTCTTCTTTATTTACAATTTGTTTTTGTTCTGTTTTAAAATTTAATAAATATTCCATTTTGATTTCATAAAAAAGATGTTTTTATTTTTAAAAGTAATTAAATAGTTAATTGACATGTTCTGTTTATTTTAATGAAGAAATAAAGCAACACACTTCAATTAACGGGGATGGTGTTAAGCCATGCATGCTAATATGTAATTAAATAGTAGTAGTAGTAGTAGTAGTAGTAGTAGTACGAGTGGAAGATGGGATCGGCATTATTCAAAACAAAAAGGAAAGAAGGTAATTTTCCATTCAGTATTTTTAGAAATATTATCAAATATTCCAACCAAATAAAACAGTTATTAAAAGTGATTAAAATAATAAAAAATAAAAACATTCGCGTGAGACGAGGCTACTGAATGTAAACATTTAAGTTGACGTTGATTTAGATCGAATAAAGTAATCGATATTTATTTTGTTTGCAATCATTTCCTTCAGCATGCTGATTGAAAAAATGTTTGATAAAAATTAAGCTTTAAAGTGATATTTTTATATTTTCTAAAAAGGTTTTATGTTGTTTGTCAATTAAAATTTACGCACAAAATAAATGGAAACTTTAATAATACTGGTGTACATAAAAATAAACATTCTAACGTGATTTGGGATCATGATTTCAGATAAAGTGTCTGTTTTGACACATCACCTCTAATTCTTCATATGTACATTTATGCATGTATTATACAGAAGTACACTGCTTTAGAAAATAAATTAAGTCGAACATACAACGAGGTGCTATAACCTAGTTTGTTTTAACCCTTAAATGCTTTATTTTATATTGGTTTAAAAAAGTGAAAAACGTTTTATACGGGTAATATAAAGTAGTATAAATGATTTGGGGAAGAAAAAATAACTTTATTGAACAAAAATAAATGATGTTGCAAATGTGCAACAAATGGCATAAAAGTCTACATGTATAATAAAACACTACAATATATGCATCTAAATAACAATAATACACAACAAAATCATAAAATAATTTTTACTTACCATTATAATGACAAGGTTTAAAAGTTTAGGCTCTTAAATTAGACAGATGGCACACCAAAACACTCGTTCGTGACATCGAAGATACTGTTTACATATTTAGCGAGTGTGCTGATGTAACATCATACTAATACCTACTCAGACTCGTTGCAGATGTGAAACAAGTTGAAATTAGACACATTTTCGTTGAATATTATATTAAATAGGCATTTTGTTGGAATGTGTCATATTTGAAACAAAAAAGCATTTAAGGATTAAGTAGATGGTGGCTGATTTCAAACATGATACCCATCTTCAATCATTATCTCTAATTTATACAGACGTGAATCCAAAGGTCAGCTTAAATGTTTACGTTCGATAACCGAATATTTTTATTTTTATTATTTTAATCACGTTGGATAATTCGGTGTTCATTTGCTTTAGATACTTAGCAATATTTCTAAAAAATATCTTAATGGTTCAATAATAAACTACATAGCAATATTTCTAAAAAATATCTTAATGGTTCGATAATAAACTACATAGCAATATTTCTAAAAAAATATCTTAATGGTTCGATAATAAACTACATAGCAATATTTCTAAAAAATATCTTAATGGTTCGATAATAAACTACATAGGCGAGTTCAACCAATTGTTGGATGCTGAATTCAAATTAATACTTGAAAACAGTGATCATATGTCAACGAGTCGTTTCTTAGAAATTAATTATCTACGTATATAATGCTTTCAGCAATAAGACTTTCTGATAATATCGTGTGAAATATACAAATATATTATAAATAGATTTCATTAGTAGGAAATAAAAACAAAAACACATTAATTACATGAAAATGCAAATCACTGCCTTGTTTATTAATCTGTATTAGGTATATCCTTACCCTTTAGAATCACATTGTTTTCCCCATTTTCGGACGAACGGTTCCCTCTTTTTCAATGTGTTTCGAAATGCGAAATCCAGTAGAGATGTATCTGTTAGTTTGAGTGCTTAAGTTAATAAACTATATCTTACAAGCGGTGAAGTAAAAATCATTTATCTTGGGAAATATTTGCACCCGGTGATTCAAGTAGTGGCAAGAGGACTTGGGACTGACAGGACGTATCTCCTCTCACTATCTCTATGACTTTACTAATCAAAACGAAAACTGTTGGTTTGATTAAATATAAAAAGAAAAAAATCGATTGGAAATAAAATAATTTTTTATCAGAACACAAAACAATATGTACACTATTTTACATAGTAATAAACAAATGTACGCAGCTTTTGTTTCTGAAGCGATACTGATCAATCAAATAAGGGTGAAATCTTACTTTACTTTATATATAATATGAAATTATTATGAATATATGAAGTATAGTAAAAACTAGATATATGAAAGAAGAGAATGTAGACGTGATCGAGCCAAACTGTTTAGATTATTTAAATACACTACATCAGAATTGGTATTTCCTGAGAGCAAACGTTTTTCGTGTAAACCAGTGTAATTGTGATCTATTAAAGAAGAATATAAATCAAAATAAAATATATTCTTCAATTATATCACGAATTCAATGATCGTTTTTGTAAAAAAAAATCTGACATTTTTATCGAGAAATAGATATCTGTAGGAAAAGAGGTTTATATTTACATATCCGTTTCAGTTCAGATTGTTCAATATTTATTAAGTAGTCAATGCAGAGGTGTATTTATGTTGTTGAATTTTCTAGAAATGTCATGCACTGTTTTCTTTTTGTGTGATTTGTATTATGGATATCAGTTAGAAAAAAATAATTTAAAAAATTAAAAAGCCCAAAAGAGAATGAACAAAATTAAGAGACATTCACCCTAACAGGCAAATAAAAAGGCGTGATAAAATTCTAATGGACGGATAATTATTTTCCGAGAACATCTTTCGTCTGAATACTTATTTATAAGAAGTTTGAAACCAAATTAATAGATTATATATATGATATATGAACGCACACACACACACACATATATATATATATATATATATATATATATATATATATATATATATAGTTGAAATCAACAAAATTAAAACATTATTTATATATGTTCCAAAGATTCAAACACAACGATTATTTGGCGTACAATCGTTTCCAAGACAATTTGGAAATATTTTATTCTGTATTATACTTCTGATGACTCCGAACCGTCGCTTCATCAGCGCCCTTTATAACATTATATACAGAAGTCATTTCAGACAAAATCCGATTTCAGTACTATTTTTTTTAAAAAACATATAGCCAGACAACATTGGAGACATAACCTCCAATTATGCAACCATTTATTATTCATCCAGTCAGTTCAAATAAACATAATAGCAATGAAGGTACTTTTGAAACAGAAAATTAAATATTTAAATTATTCAAAATACATGATGAACCAGGAATAATAATAATAATAATAATAATAATAATAATAATAATAATAATAATAATAATAATAATAATAATAATAATAATAATAATAAATTAAGAATAATAAGAATATATATATATATATATATATATATATATATATATATATATATTTAGTGCTTCGGGGTATGTTGAAAAGAAATCAATAAATTGCTCGATCGCATCACCCCTAAATATGAATATATGATTGAAGAAGAGAAACATACATCATCCATTATCAACAATTAAATTATTCCAAATAATACTTAGTTACGATTAAGAGACATATAAACATATAGTCCGCCCCTATTGACTCGGAACTTTCTCCTAAAGGGGAGCCTGAGTGAATTCACGAGAAGACGTTACGGTGATTTTTTAACTCCATTCTTGTATTTGTTTTTAAATTAGTGAATCGTTGATGATTTGAATAGGCTCTATCGACCTTTTCGACAACAATAAAGGTTAGTCTATTTCAATGAAACCATGGTACGTCTCTGAAGTATGTAACGCATGCTTTCTAAATAAAAATAATTATGAATATGTACGTATGTATGTATAAATAATTTATATTATACATTATATATCGACTTTCAAAACGTTCCATTACACACAGACGCACACACACATATATATCCTCTATATAAAGTTAGGTATGTGTATAAGTTTATATATTTATATTCATAGAATTCACTCTGAAAATAATTAACCGCTCACTATGAATTTTGAAACACAGATGCTAAACGTAATGGTGAGTAATGTGGAATATATTTAGTTTAATTTAGTTTTATGCAAAGAAGGGTGAATTTTTGTGAAATTTTAAAAAGTATCAGACATCAATTAAAAAACATTCCCCAAATGTCAGTTTCTTTGGGAGTATTTTAATAGGTTTTATGTTGCATGGGCACACCCTCTCATCTGAAAATTCGCGGAATAATTGAAATAATTTTTACTCAGTATAATATGTTAGATGCAGTAACAAAAAACATTTCCAATTCGCGAAGTAAATAAAATACTTTTTTACCTCATCTCATTTCTAAGTCAACTGCCGAGCATTTCCTAATATTATATATTCTCACTTTTTACTTTATGAATCTTGAGGTTTGGTAGTTTTGTTTTACGGCATATCAACCTTTTTTGGGTTATTTAATGCCGAATCTGGTCATTATAGTAAAAGTTTTTATGCTTCAAGTTCTTTATATCTTCAAATGTTTAATCATGGTTTTTGGTTTGGTAGTTTTGTTTTACGGCATATCAACCCTTTTTGGGTTATTTAATGCCGAATCTGGTCATTATAGTAAAAGTTTTTATGCTTCAAGTTCTTTATATCTTCAAATGTTTAATCATCGTTTTTGGTTTGGTAGTTTTGTTTTACGACATATCAACCCTTTTTGGGTTATTTAATGCCGAATCTGGTCATTATAGTAAAAGTTTTTATGCTTCAAGTTCTTTATATCTTCAAATGTTTAATCATGGTTTTTGGTTTGGTAGTTTTGTTTTACGGCATATCAACCCTTTTTGGGTTATTTAATGCCGAATCTGGTCATTATAGTAAAAGTTTTTATGCTTCAAGTTCTTTATATCTTCAAATGTTTAATCATCGTTTTTGGTTTGGTAGTTTTGTTTTACGGCATATCAACCCTTTTTGGGTTATTTAATGCCGAATCTGGTCATTATAGTAAAAGTTTTTATGCTTCAAGTTCTTTATATCTTCAAATGTTTAATCATCGTTTTTGGTTTGGTAGTTTTGTTTTACGGCATATCAACCCTTTTTGGGTTATTTAATGCCGAATCTGGTCATTATAGTAAAAGATTTATGCTTCAAGTTCTAAAAATAAAATAAAAAAGGGGAGGGAGAAAGGGAGAGGGGCTGTTGTTTTTGTTTTTGGTTTTGTAGAACATAATTAAGTTTTACAAAAAAAAAAAAAAGAAGAAAAACAAAAAACGTCAATGTAGGTGAATTTCGTCTCAGGGAGCCACAGGGCAGCCTGATCTGGTATCACCAGATGAATCTTGAGAATAATAACATATGCGTGTCTGATAATCTTGATTGCTTATTTCCTCATTGATATTTTGAGGTATTAAAGGTAAAACATGGGAAGCAGACAGTAACTTTTATGCTCTAACTCGCTGGGTGTATTTTTTTATATATATCACTCGTTTTACTAGCACAATATATATATATATATATATCTATGTGTGTGTGTGAGAGAGAGAGAGCGAGAGAGAGAGTAGAGGGTAAGCAGCAATTGTTCCAACGAGAGAAAAATGTATATTTAAAGAAGTGAGCCTACTAACATTTGTAAAAACTTTTTTCAACAATTGTTTATTATTTTATAATTTTATAACGCGTTTCGAGCTTGCTCTCTTCCGATATTTTTTCCATTTGAAAGGGAAATTGTATCTGAAGAGAGCAAGCACGAAAGCTAATAAAATAAACAATTGTTGAAAACAGTTTTTTTACAAATGTTGGTAGCCTCACTTCTTAGGAATATATATATATATATTCCTAAGAAGTGAGGCTACCAACATAGACAGGAATATATATATATATATATATATATATATATATATATATATATATATATATATATTCCTGTCTATCTATGTCTGTATCTATATTTACCTCTGTCCTCCATCTATACTCTAAAATTTGACTATTAGGAGTCAGTCAGTCAGTCTCTCTCTCTCTCTCTCTCTCTCTCTCTCTCTCTCTCTCTCTCTCTCTCTCTCTCTCTCTCTCTCTCTCTATCATCATCATCACTATGTTTTCGCACGCATTCTCATTCTTTTCTTCGGCGTTTCAAAGGCATTGTTTACTTGTAGTCAGCTATTTATCCCCCCTTCTGTAATTTACCGTAGCCTTTAGCCAACCGAAACTAACGTTTTGGGGATTTTAATCCTATCCCTTTTCTACAATTAGTATTTTCTCTTAAAGTCATTTTACCAAAATGTATTAATTTTAAGAAAAAGAAAATATTCAAGACATTCATCGAGATACGCTGTTGAAGAGATAAATGCGTTTATATATCAATATTCTGTATTATATTTATATATCAATATTTTGTATTATATTTATATATCCATATTCTTTTAATGTTGTCGTAGCCTTGAATCTGACTAGGCGAAGTTTGTCTTAAATTATGTCTAAAATCGTTTATCGTGACCCCCATTTTACAAATACAATCTCATTGTCTTCTCTGGTAATTTTTATTTTACCATTTCCGTTGTCTCTTTAATTTAATCGGTCATCCAGTTGAGAGTTAATTTTGAAAATGTCAACTGTTCAATTATAATGAAGGCCGGAAATCAGAGTCAATATATGTCAATAACTCTTGATATGATGTCATTGAAAAACAGTTGCTTTAATGAAAATGTTCCCGATATCATGTCGGCAGTTACACACTGAACGTCATGTCGCCGATTTAAAAAAAATAGAAAGAAATTAAATAGAATAAAGATTTCAGAACTGTCATTAATTTGATGTTTATTGAACCGAAATATTGATCAGTGATAATATCACATTTTTCTATGTTCTTTTTCATGTTCATTCGAACAGAAATCACATTATAAAACATATAGATTTTATTTTATGTTTTTTAGAATTGTGTCAATATAGATTCCATGAAAATGTTGGATATAACATTAAAGTACTGATGGTGAGGCCTGAAATTTGAAGTGTCAGGAGGGATGTAGATTCACATTCAGTTACTATTACTCTCAGGTCCGCTCTGAGCTAGAGTTGTAGTGCCTGTTCATATTTCATCTATAGGTTAAGTAGAATCATTTACATACTAATTATTTTTTTACATACAAAAACAAATTAATAAACAAGAACATAAGTTAGTCATTAGACTGCATACCTCCGCCTGACAATGTAAGTAGTTGTGGAACCTGTAAGGGGTCCGGAAAGAAGATACGAACTCAGGGGTATATGAAACAAAGTATATTGAAGAAATGGCAAATACAGCATATAAAGAGAGTGGTGGAATGTCGATCAGACTGGGGTAGTTCCAAGTATTTACTTCCTTCCCAACGCAGGAAGATGGGGCACAAGGCCAGAAGGTGGGGAGAGTCCAGCCAACGCCCCTAAAGAAAGAGCACTCTGGCTTTTTAAAAATTGCCTGGCCATCCCCGTCGGCATTCCCCAGTCGAGGAACCTCAGGCAGTAAGCAATAAACTTACTCCACCCAAAGAGGGGAGGAAAGGCCTGCGAGTGTGGACCTCCTAGGACTACCCATGACTAATACCTCAGCCCGACGGATAAAAAGCCACAGAAATGGCCCAGTTTTCGTCGGACTGGGGTGGATCCAACGCCAAGAGGCATGTGCTTCCGGTATTTATAGTGAAACAGAAGAGTTCATGTAGTCGATAAAGGATGGACCGAAGTTTTATCTGGGATTTACTTCTAAATCTTGTATAAAGTTATGAAATAGAAACTTTAATAATTCAAAAACTATTTATCTGATAAAACTGGAATTTTGCCTAGTGGTTACTGTTAACAAACAGCATCAAATCCATACATCAAATTTGGAAAAATCGGTAGTTGAAATTCCGTCAAAATTTCAACGATTGTCGAACTTGTTAAGATCAAGGTCATATAAGATGCTAGACTTGATTGGCTAAGTAGCGAGTCTACAATGAACAGAACCGAAGTTACAGCTTAAAGTGTGACTTTCACTTTTTCCATTGCATTTACTTTTGACCTAAATATCCCAACATTAAATTCATTCTAAGTTAAACCATGACAGATATTTTGGCCAAGGTTGGCGACAATTGGTCTTTGATGGCGGACGTGACCATTAGAAAATATACATGTATAACATGAGTACATATTATTAGTTCTCGTTGTCTAACTTGTCTTTTCTGTGTGTTCATCGACAACTTAATACCATTTTAACTGCTATTAACGTAGCTTAGACCTTTCGCTCTTGTTTGTCGATGTAAATTTAGCGTATCTTGTAGTGTAACGATTAAAATACGTTTTCAAAACAAACATATATAAACTACGTGAAATATTAGTTTCGAAAATTAAACAAAACTTTTAGCAACCTCAGGCATTAATTTAAACACTTCAACAACATCAGGTATAAATTATTAAATCAATTCTTTGCATCTGGGCGAGTCCATTGTTCCAAATATTTAGAAACAGGTGATAACTCTTACACTAGCGTAAGAACAAGGCTGATATTTTATAGCTAGTGAATATTCGAATTAGTATTACAAACAATTATATACTATGTCCGGTCACATGTGTTTGCTAGTATATATATAATGAAAGTGTTGAGTTTACTAATGAACAGCAGATAGTGACAATTTCTTGTTGACATACGCTACTCCCCCAAAAGAGGACGTAATGTCTACGTCCACTTATTTAAGAATCTCCATAACTTTTTACGAAAAACATGCCTTTGGAATGTTTTGCAATTTCCAAACAGTGAAAATGTATGCAACTGAAATACATAAACTCATTTCTTTCTAATAGTTTTTTATTTCAATTAATCAAGTTGATCTTAAGATGATGCATAAAAATTTCAAATTAAAGGTTTAAAAACTGGTGTTATTTTCTTATCAACGTAATATAAATGTGCTTCATCAGCATTTCCTCTCCTAAAAACGAAACGTGACGGTTCGAACCCAATCATCGCTGGTGTGGTATGTGTGCTTTTAACGTGTCTGGCTTATTGATAATCGCATTATTATAACCTTAAACCGCTCACAATGATAGTTTTAATGAAGACCAACTGTAATCATGCATTATTAACATCCTTTAACTTTAAATTTAGTATTAGAAGAAAGAAATGATGAAAACCTGCCTCTTGACAACAGGTTAGATTCTATTGATCACAAGGTCACCTACTGACTATACAAATGCAGAGAAAATTGCTGCTTTAATGCATGAATATCGCATTGATTTTCTTTCATTGATTTTTAACTCTACCCTTTTTATTAAAAGAATTGTTCAAGTCTGCCATTGTCGCCATAATATAATGGCTGTTCGGCATTCAATAAACGATTCAGTCGAATACAATTAATGTAGCACCAAAGTGTGCGGTTATTACAAATATAATATATGACAATAAAAGGGTTCTATGTGATAACATGAAATATATCACGAGAAAAATAATATAATATCAACCCTTCTTCCCATAAAGACTGGATGTGACTCAAGGTCGGTTCTTTAACGTGGGTAATTCAGCTCTTCTGAGGGGACACTTTAGATGATTATAAAAATAGTCTGGGTAGGACTGACTGACATTCACTGCTAGTGGTACCCCAGGCGACCAGCAATAAACAACGGAGGTGATAATGCCTGGGAGGATGTTCTCTTGGTATCTAGCAAAACCATGCCTGTTTTTAGCCCGAAACCTAAAGTTTAGCCCGACCGAAATAATATATACGTTATAAAAAGGTATTGTGTCTACTGCTGATAGCTATCTCGCTTATATATATATATATATATATATATATATATATATATATATATATGAAAATTTATAACTAAAAGGTAAACTTTTAGAGAATTGAACCTATTGTGAGGTGAGGAAAGCTCAATATACTGGATAGAGCAAAAATATGATAAGTCAATGAAAAATAATTAGACCTGCAAATGAAAGCAAATCAATATCTTCAGTTGTTCAGAACAAGGAGCAATTTAGTTAATAAAAATATTTATTTTTCTTCTAAGGAATGAAAGAGAAGAAAAATAAATATTTTATTCACTAAATGCTCCTTGTTCTGAACAACTGAAGATATTGATTTGCTTCCATTTCAGGTCTAATTATTTTTCATTGACTTATCATATATATATATATATATATATATATATATATATATATATAATCACTGTGCACTTTTATTTTTTACGCTGCGTTTTGTCTATCTATTATAATACAGAAGGAGATTGTTATTCAACCAAATATTGTTAAATACAATCGATCATTTTTCTTTTATTAATTCTCCTTACTTCGTATAAGCTGTTAAATACCAGTACATACGTAGATATTTTAGTCTCTGGATATATTTGAATTGCAAACTGTCCTTTTAAAGTGTCATAATAAAAACAACTTTCGTTGACTTATATCTCAAAAACAAATGAATACTTGCATTAAAGATTAAGCGTACGTTACCGTCCATATCGATAATGTCAGCAATATAAGTAGGCTGGGAGTGTATTTGTATATATTTACTGCCTATGAACTTCGGGCAGTTATAGGAACATATCATCATCGTGGTTTGTACGCTTATAGTATATATTAGTCAACGTGTCTCGATATGATTATACATATTCATTTACGCTATTTAATTTTATACTTTAACTGTCCCTACTTGGCTTTGACAGAGTAGAAAACTTAGTTGTTTATTTTTCCAAAGATGTTTTATTATTAATGTGAAATTTAAATTGAATTATAACAGTATTGTCTTGATACTCGATTATTAATATAACCAAATAGTTTTTTAAACTATAAACATTTCTGGTTAATATAAAAAGATAAAATTGTGTGTTTATTCACGTAAAAAGAAAAGGCAGAAGAAAAGAAAAAAACTTTCTGCTGTTGTGCTGCTAACGTTTCAAGTGATATGACTTATAATATTTAAAAATGTGACCATTAAAAAAAATAGAAAAATAATCGTAACTGAAAACTAAATATTATTGATTTGATGTAATATCATTTTTTTTTATTGTAGTTTGATTAATAAAGTTCACTAATTAACATTGTGCACTTTAAGTGAGAATTAATAATAAGCAAGAAAATATAAAAGTTTTAGTTTATCTCGGAAAAGAAAAAGAAGAAAACAGCTTTATAACACCATAACTTGCTTAAAAGTGTTCATTTATTTCTTGGCCTACTGTTATGCAATGTAATATCAATGTACTTTATTTATAAGAGGAGGTTTTTATCGTTATAAAAGGTTGTTACTGGTTTTATGTATTTGAATGGAAGACCTACCTTGAGAAAAGTTTACTAATAAGCTACGAAAATATAAAGAGTTCGTACCATTTTATAAAGGCAACATACTATATAGATTTTTTTGCAAACAAATTATTGTACCTCCAGTTGTGATATCCAAGTAATTCTAAGAAATAAGTAGACTAATATTTATTTTAAACAAATGTAATTGTTTATCTGATAGCTAGCTAAAATAGATAGAGCCGTGATGAAATGTTTTAATAATGGCATTATCTGATTTTTCCTTTGTGGCATTAGCGAAAAATATCTCAACTTTACTAATCTTCTGAGTCGGAATAGGTATTTTAAGAAATAAACTAAAGCAAAATACATCATATGCATGAAAAGAAAATGATGCAAGTATAAAAAAGGAAAACGAAATCGCTAGTCAGAATCAGACAAGCACTTGTTTTGTTTCTCTAAGACCCATCGGTGTTGTTATGTATGCAATTAATCCACCGGCCGCACTGTTCGAACCTAAGACATCAGTTCCAATAACCCCATGTTTATATCCATGTGACTAACGATTCGGTTGTACGAATGAGAAGTATAAATACCGCATTTTATCAGTACGATATATTTGGTGGAGATGAAAAGATGATGCAGGGATATGTGTATCCTCAGTCGTACTCTAATAAATATACTCTCAGATTGTTTAGATCATGCCAACATATCTTATAAATACAAGCAGAGTTCTCCGTCATTTAGCAGTGAAAGTGTATAAATATGATGTTGGTCAGATTCAATTCTATTTAAATTACATTTAACGCAGTTCATATTCCGAAGGGACAAACTTACGTAATTATTTCACATTTTGTGGGTGGGGGTCTTGCTTTGCTTGTTCTAGATAGAATAACATTTGATTAATTGTCATTGTGATCAATAATCAATTCACTGCCAACAAAACAACAGTAGGAATCCCGTGGGGTCGAAATAAAAGCATTCGATTAGCAAATTAGGTCGAGGATTTGGCGCAAAACACAGAATTTAATTTAATGGAAAAATAAAAAATGATATATGATTCCAATCTGTCTGTATGTCATCATGTGAATTAGATTATATTTGCATTTTTTGTTGTTTATAAATTGACGAATGCATTTCTTTATAATTTACTCCTTCACCTTTATACACAATGTTTCATGGGTGTTGAGGGAAAAAGAGCTGCACATTGTTTCAATGGGATATGTATTCATATTCAAGTGTTAGTGCTTTATACACTACATATTTCTCATCGGTATATTTGCTCATGATTAAACAAATATTTCTGTACGAAACCTAGATTGCCATATATACCAGTGCAAATGGAACAAGTTATGAGCCATAGCTCAAAATAACCGAACATTGCAGATAGAAACGTTTTACAACAGGTGATGATATATGCCCGCTGATAACTTTCAGACTATAAGACCTACCAACCTTGTAGAAATGACTAATTGCATGCTGACTGACGTAAGGAGGTCATACTTATTTATTTTCTGATGTATGATAAAAACCTCATTAAAATATACCTTTGGGTTTAATTACAAAATAAACAGATTCTCAAACTTTGAGCTTATTTTGATTATTTTTGGACCCTCTAACTGAATAAAATAAATGGTTTTCCAAGCCAATAACTTTAATCGTGTAAGCACTAGTTCAATATAGTTGTTATTGTAGCAATATGTTTTTGATTGGTTCATTGATTTTTGTTAATCTTTAATTTAATGAGATTTCAATCACATTTAAAAGACGTAAAATGGTATATATTCTGATATTAAGAACTTTACAAAATTAAAAGATTTTAAGTCTATAACTTCAATTATGTAAACTTTATTCTCACACACTTTCTACCATTGTAATATTTTTTTTAATTGATTTGAAGCATTTTATGGTCCGATCTGTTGCAGTTATTAAAGTTTCAAAATGTGTCTCACTATCTTGTACTTTTTCTGTTACGGGTCTTTCAGCTAGTCGATTATTATGATGGAGTGGGGCACAATAGATTTAATTGACACTTTTTAAACTTTACCAAAGTTTAATTTTAGACCAAAGGTAAAGACTGACTAGCTTTTAATTTTAAAAGTGCAAATACCATTACCATAATTCAATAAAATAGTTTTCAACATCACCCGAGGCCATTTTAGTGTTTTTCAAGGGCATTCCAGCATAAGAATCGGATGTAGGGCAAAATGGTTCAGCTTATGGATTCTGCATATAGTTTTAGACGATTGACTTACATAGCGCATTTCGGAGGCTCACCAAAAAATGAGTTATAAAAACTGTGTAATAGACATTTTGGTATCCTATTCAAACTTATAATGAATCTGTAAACTGAATACAATATATTTATGCTTCCACAATTCCAGTTTTTTTTTGTTATTTGTGAAACAAACATGCCTCTTATTTATCTATTTAGTTCTTAGATTGAGTTATGTTTTAAAATGAATTGTTTTAAATGTTCTAATCCGTAATTTGTAATTAACTGAACGAGCCATCAATCTGTATCCTAGTTCTCTATGCATTTCTCTCGCCCCCCCCCACCTCACCTTATGGTGGTTTAACCACTCTCCACTTTTTTAAATGTCTGTGAATATTTAGAGAAATTTGCATACGTCTGTCTATAGACACTACGAACACGTATGCATATTAGATGGCAAAATAATAAGTTTCTTTACTTGTATATAAGAATGATAAAGATTAATAATATTTCTGTATAATAATAATAATAATAGCGATAATAATAATAATAATAAGAAGAAGACGACGGATAATATAGAAGTAAAGAGACTTATTATTTTTAGTTATGCAAGAAAAATCTTTTAACATATATGTCCCAGTTTATGCATTTGTTAATGCAACCAAAGTAGAAAAAATAGTGGTAGTGGCTGTGACCGAATGGATCACGGGTACGTCTAGTATGTTATAAATGTGAACAGATATGTTTGCCATTGACTAGCAAACGTCGATAGCTATGATATGAATGAGCCTTTCTTTTTAAAACATTTATTTGATATTTGAAGGGACATATTTTTGTAATTCTTTACTTTTGAAAAAGCTTGCTTTTCTCGATTTAGCTATTCGAGAGCATAACATTTTTATTAATTAATCATTGTAATCAATAATCAATTTACTGCCAACAAAACGACAGGGTGATCTCGTGGGACTGAAATAAAAAAAAAAAGATAGTTTGATGATTTGGCATAGAAACGGACAATTTAAGCTATGCAGATTTACCCGTTGGCTACCAAAAAAACGAGAAATCATGCTTATATAATCATTTATATTTCGAAGAATCCCATACTTTAAGTTTTAAATACTTTTAACTCTACTTTAGGTTTCTATTTTAATAAGGTTATTTTTCTTTAGTTTCTTTGGGTTGTGAAACAATACAAATAATTGTTGATGGTTATTATTCGTGATGAAGAATTCGTTCAGAGTTTCCTCAGTTGTTATTAGTGTAAAACTGCCGTTGGCCGGGGAGTGTAATTTGGTGGTCCGCGCCGTGGGGACGTCTTTAGGGGGCTGGTCACGTCCTGGCACGGTGCCACACCAATTTCCCGGATAAACGACAGTCACATTCCCTTAATATAAGGGTTATACCCGGTTGGGTATTTGACGAGAATTACGGCTCCGTTAATTCTATCCCGAGAATTAATTATTGGGGCCAGAGGAACCGCTGTTCTCAAATTGAACACTTGTATGAAAGGAGCGACAACCATACTTTACATATAGAAAAATATAATTTATTATATTTAGGCTTTTGAAAAGTACATAAAAACTCAAAATTCTGCTGAGTTGGCGAGCTGCGCGAGACATGTGTCCGTCTCATACGAAGAACAACACCAAACTGAAAATGTTCCTTTGTGGTGATAAAACGGGAGAGAGAAAGAGAATGAAATGTCCGAAAGAGGAGGAAAGCGACACAATATGCATGAAAAAGAAATGGAAGATAGAAAAACTACAGTCATTGCCGTTCTCAATTCACAAGTCTCGGTGGCAGGTTCACCGGGTTCAGTCTCGTTAACCTTTTGAACGTATTGCGATCCCTCGATTTCATAAACGTCTGTAAAATTCAGCTCGGCTCAAATCTGATTTACGACACACTCCTTGCACTGATTGCTGTACTGACATTTTGGTGCTATAACACAATTGTCGACATTTACATGTCTCCCTATGAGAGCAATAGATTTCAGGCGCAAGGCTTCTAAATGTGGGGATCTGCAACTCCCCTCAAAAGGGTATACATCGTCGTGTCATATTAATACCATTGGACATTCCGAACTTTTAATCATTTCCAACCGATATCAGATATATACAAACTGCACTGCATAACATTTATATTAGGCACATACAATGTCATGATCGTCAAACCACATGCACAAAAATATACTCACTAATGTGTTTTTAAATCACCAAAAGAGACAAAAGCATCCGATTTTCATGAATATTTCAACACTTCGTTAATTCATTACAAAACTATCTATTTATATTGCATTGAGTCAGTTGTCAGAGTAAGAAAGCAGTACGATGGAGAGTTAAAGAGAGGGGATCAGTCAGATGAGGAGGTAGAAGGGGAGAAGTTTTTTTAAAAAGATGTTACCCGCTTTTTTAACACAACGCCCGATAATGCTGCTTTATATATAATTAAGTAAAACAAAGAAAATGATTTTTTATACAAACCCACAAGAAATGGTTTGTTTTGTTTATCTGTTTTACGGCATATCAACTCCTTTTGGGATCATGTAATACCTATTACTTGAACACAAGTCACTCTTTTACCCATAGTTGAGGGAAATTGTGGATTCGTGACTTTCCTGGTTGTATGAGTGCATAATTGCAAATAATAGATCGGATAGTAATTGAACTAGGCATAGCCGATTCCATAGTTGGCGCCTATATCAATTACAAGAAATACTACAACCCGAATGCCAGCTCGAGTTTTATCAATGGAACACTTTAATCTTTGTATATAATCACGATTTTTGTGAATTCAAAGTACAACAGAAACGCTAGTTTATAAAGAAAGAAGAGAATAGAAAGTTCTTGCTGTTGCATTCAAAATGTGATGGATTCGATTACTGGCCTCGTTTTACTATTCAATTTATAAGAGGAAAAAGCAATTCGTGATTCATAGATTTTTTAACTTATTTCCAGCCGTCAATGAAACATTTGATTGAAATACTTCGTTCTATGACAACCTTTATCTGAAATGAACATTGTTGGAACAATGAATTCTAGAAACGGATCAATCTCAAATCTCATTGACTTGTACACATCGACATATTAACGTGGAGCAAGGCAGGAGAAACTCGGTCAATGTTAATGGCAACATTTTATAGCTAAATATAAAAGTAACTGCGAACAGTGTATTTTAATAAACGTTAAAATAGCTTATTTAGTTGTATACAAACATTATTTTAGTATTTCAATATTAATTTACATTTTCGGTTACATTCTTCTTCCTGGGTGTCTTTTATGTCCGACGATGACATCCCCGCCTCCACCATCGATAAGTTCTCATGTGATTGTACGGTCCAATCTGTGATCCTCACCGTCTGACAGACAGAAACGGATACCTGCATAGAGATATTACCATTGAGGATACGCATATCCCTGAATGATTTTGTCATCGCAAGGCAGCGGAATACAGTGGCATGAAATGGAAACCTAAGATAACCGAGACAGGAAGAGTAAGCCATATGTTTGTGTAATATTCATTATTTAAAAAAAATATTTTAATCGCATACATAAAATATAACTAAATATTTATATACATTTTTCGACATAATGGATATAAGTACTAAGTAACAATTAGTTCTAAGTGGCAGTCTTCTGGAAGTTGGTGGTTCAATCCTCAGTGCAGGTGATACTAATAATACAATCACGAATTACTTGAGACTTCTAACCGGCCATAGCTGACGGAACGAGAGCAAATTACTCCCGTGGATTAAATAACGGGTCCCATTCAAAATTCCGTTCAGATTACTGAATTCGACAAGATGCACCTTAAGAAAGTCGGGGGTTACATCGACCGAAACGTTGTGAAAATAATGTCCAAGATGAGAACAGTAGTCCGAAATAACCAAATAATGCAAATCAAATAAAACTTTTCGGTGGAGAGTGAAAGCGATCAAATTCTGTATAGCGTCGGTCAAGAAGGAACAGAAATTAAATCTGTAACTATTTTACATGTTTAATTTATTTTGAAGTCCTCTCATTTTCATTGGATGAGGCTACATTAGAAAAGGTATGAAAAGAGAACGATTTGCACCCCTTATTTAGAGAGAAACGAAGTGGGAAATGTGGGTTCAGATTGGACTTCCTTTTTGTAGGTTACCAGTTACCGTGTTTTATGAAAAATTACCACTTTTTGTTACTATTACAAATAAGCAACAGGGCAATTCGTTCTAACCCAACGTAAAGGAGTTTTCCTTTCACGCTGAGTTCTTTTTATTTATACTTCGAATTGATAAAACCGTCATACCTCCACTCCCCTCATTATGTCAGATAAAATATGACTATATATATATATATATAATTATTTTTATTTATACAGACATGTACAAAAAGCCGCTACACTGATGTGTCGATGTTATCAATAAATAATTATAAGAAACTAAGATCTCATCAGGCGGAAAAAGTATGATCCTTGACTAACGACAGGAGATTATATATATATATATATAACTGAATGACATAATAAAATTAGAAATTAATAAGATTTTATGAAAGTTCAAAAACAAGGAGTGATACTGCGTCCTTAACTCATGAGTTTTCAAAGAAAATCTTCTCCTCAAAGGACCATTACCGCAATGGCATTACTGCAGGTAATAAAAATTAAGCTTTGAAAATATATAAAAATATACTTAAAAAATACATAAAGATACATATAAAACATCAAATATATCGGCCAAAAACGCACTTTTTTGTTAAACTTATACAGTTCATCCAAATCATAAAGTTTAAAATTTGGTTAAGATCAAAGTGTAGTATATGTTCCGATAGATACTACACCCTATAGACCGGTATCGTCTTGCCCCTCAGGCCTTGATTCCACCGGTCAATGGGGTTGTCTTGTACAGTTCTAGGAGGTCCACCCTCCCAGACTTTGCCTCCCCTCTTTGGGGTGGAGTAAGTTTATCGTTTACTGCCTGAGGCGCCCCTACAGGGGAATGCCGACGGGACTGCCCAGACATTTTTTGTAGGCCAGAGTGCTCACCTTTTTGGGCGCTGGCTTTTCAAATCCCACTTTCCCGACCTTGTGTCATATCTTACCGCTGTGGGAGGAAGATAAATAACTTCAAGAAAGATGTCAAAGAAGTCGATTAAAAAACAACCAGGTGGTGATTGGTAGTCCAAAACGAAAATGAAAAAGTTATTCAGGCTGGAAATGTGCTTGCTATCGATGCAATATATTCAGGATGTATGCAAATTAATAATATAACCATGGAAAAAGCAAAATCACACAAAAATTTCAAAAGATTTACTCGGTGTTGAATATTGTAATAAAATCTGATTAATTTCTCATTTTATTATGTCATTCAATTAATAGTATTGCTCTATACACTATATTGAGCTTTGTTTTTATCCTGATAGTCTACTGGCTAAAGATATTATTCATATCTTTAAAGTATTATCTTACTCTCTCTCTCATTATATATATATATATATATATATATCGTAAACTATGAAAATATATTTATGGCAATTAAGCTACACTGAGGCTCCCGCGTTTCATCCCCGGGGAGGAATCTTCAGGCTAAAATGGATGAAACGCTAGAGCCTCTGTGTAGCTTAATTGCCATAAATATATTTTCATAGCTTACTACCTAACTCTACTTACGTATCGAGCACTGTTGAAGTAAATACTGAAAATTGATACATAAAAAATTATATCTCCTTATAAAATGTTATGTGGATACATGAAATAGTAATATATATATATATATATATATATATATATATATATATATATATATATATATACTGTGTGTATTTAGGCAGCCCGTTTTCATTTAGACATACGTTGTTGTATATCACGGAATGTTTTTGGTTCATCAATCTTTTTGTGATCTTCTCGATCCTTCGGATATTCCTTCTAGTTCTGATTGTCGTCGCATGTAGGCTCCGTAGCTGTTTCGTTCCATTTTTGTTCGCGAGTACTTTCGATTGACTTCCCTCGATCGTCTTCAAGTGAATGGTTGGACTTGCCTATTCATAACTGCTAAGTTCGAGCTGTGCGGTAAATTTATAACATTTTAAAATAACGTATGTGTGATTAGATTCCGTATTTGGAATGTGATCACGTGTTGGGCGCGTGGTTGATTAGCATTTACAATATTTAAACATGTTTTACAATATTTAAAATTTACAATTTATGATATTTCAAAAAGGTTAAGGGTAGAGTTTTTTATTTTTATTTTTTTTATTAAGCCTAGGCACTTTAAAATATTTTTACTCGATTCATAATTAATGTTGTTTATTGTGGAACGTTTGATCGTTATGTACAAGGCCTCTAAGATTTTCAGTCTATTTGCATTATAGTTGTGTTGTAGAATGTTTGTGTCTAACAGTTGTCTGAATTGCAAAGTATATATATATATATATATATATATATATATATATATATATATATATATATATATATATATATACAGGGTGGGCAAAAATAAGGCTCCTATTTTTAAAAATTCATAACTTTTTTATTTATTGATTTTAAAAAAAAATTTTTTTTAGAATAAGTAAAGGACCCCTTCCGAAGCAAGCATGAGCCGTATTAGCCCTAAGGAACGTACCCTCATTTAGAAAACATTATTTTTGCTTAAAAAACTCAAAACAGTGTAAAAAAACAATACTTTAGTTTTTGTAAGTTTTAAGAAGTGTTTTTCGGCTAAAATTTGTTTTGTTTATTTCAAAAAATCTCGGAAGGGTCAGTCTACACACACATAAAGTTTGGTGAGTTTAACTTTTATTTTGTGGAAGTTATTCAAATTCAAGTTATTCAAATTTAAAGATAGGACCCTTATTTTGGCCCACCCTGTATATATTATATTCATTAAGAGTTAAAATGGGATTATTAATTAAAATAAAACATTGCCCAAAAGATATAATACATATGGTTAGATAAATACAAATCAAGGCCAAGAATTTTTGTCTCGAAGAATTAAGAGAGAAAGTATTAAGAATATAATGCTTTAAACCCCGTCTTAAACGTATCACTTGGAAGAAACATGCTTCCAGAAAAGTAATGAACTTGTCTGCCAATCAATAATCATAACCCCTAACCGTCGAAGGACAACAGTCTTTCCTTATATCTGTAACTTATTTCCCCCAGGAACTATTTAAGATAGTTTAGATACCGAAAATTATCCTGCTGAAATCCTAAGCAACTGTCCACTGTCTTTTGGCAATAACATTTCCAGGTCCAGATTCAAACGACTCTCTTTTGAAAGGGTGACCAAGAAAATTGACCGCTTTAAAATTTAGAGAACCCAACTGAAGAAAATTACATGATTGGTGTCATACGGCTTGGGGATTGACAGGGCGGCATTTTTAAAGTCTAAACTAAATGCAGACGCTCTATCAATGCATGGCTATGTCAATTTAGCGGAACAATTGTAAACGAGGCAGCTGCTCGTATTTCTAAAGCGAACCTCGCGCTTTTGTGTGAACGCGCCAAATTGAACGAGGTTAATACGGTGATCATAGCTCATTTCAGTTGAACGCCATTTTCAATTTAACACAGATTTATTCTATGTTCATTGTCATTTCTTTTAAGATTCAGGATAGGGTGTAATGAAAAAGGAAAAGCAAAAACAAATTAAACACCAGAAGAAATCATCAAAAACAAAAGATTTGCCGGTTTCCTTCTGATCATCGAACGTCTTGAGAAAAGTGAACATTTTACATTTATTGAATAATGGCAAAACATAGGAAAAAGAAGACGCACAACGGGATGTTTTTTGGTACGGCTCGTGCGTAACTATTTAGAAGAAGTTTGCATCGCGTGCGACAAAGACGTAAAAATGGGGAAGGGGATAGAAAAAAGAAGAAAAGTGTACAAAACATGCTGCAAGTATGCAAAGGAATAAATCGCTAGTTAAAATCAAATATCGATTTGTCATATGCATTGCTATTAAGTCTAACTTGAAAAATCCGACCTACTTAATTTCATATGTATATTGTAGTTTCCGTTCTTAATTCGTTTCTTGTAATTCCAAACTCTATACGTCTCCCTCGTGTTGTTCGCTCTAAACCGCCATCTGGTCAGCAGTTTGGAACCTTGTTGCAGTGTTGTTTCTGACTTATTTTCTTACTCAGTCTTATTCAGAGATTATTCTCTTTTTAACAGACAAAAAAGAAAGTTATACTTCACAAAATGTTCTATTCCTCTCTATGGCGTCACTTCCTATCTCTTGTGTCTCTTCACTTTTCTTTTCACTCTTTAGAGTTCGTCTAGTCATCTAACACCTTAACTTCACCAAGTAGCTTTTATCCTTGAACGATAAGTGTCCATCTGCACTATCCGCCGCCGGATGAACCATACTAGTATATTCGCCAACCTTGTTCTATTGTGAACACACACACACACACACACATATATATATATATATGTATTTTTACGAGTTAAATGATTTCAAATCATGTTAAAAAAGATTATGCACCAAGGTATTATAGTTGTTTACTACTGTTTCAACGCAATGCTTATTTTAAGTCATAGAATAAAACATAATTATTTTCAAAACATCAGACATCTTCAGAACAAAATTTTCATGAGTACCCAGAAAAGCAAAACAATAACAAAAATCAAAGAAAAGATTCATTGTCATATAATATATACTAGAAGAATACCCGTCCCAGGATGAGTATTCTTCTAGTATCTATCTAGTAGAATTAATTCCAGGAACAGAAACGTTTTGAATCTATTTTATGTCCCCTTACGATGATTAAAATAAAAATATAATGATACTAAACCTTATGTTTAGATTTCTTATTCTAATTTTGTTAAAAATCCTTTACGCATGCTTCTGATTCTAGAAAATGTATAAAAAAAATTAAGGTTTAAGGTTAAGGAGAATTAGGAATAAATTAAAATTCAGGGAATTTTGTTTAATTTGTGTTTAATTGCCATAGATCGAATGCGGTGCAAATCTGAAATATTTCAATTTTTAAATGTGAGGCTGTGTACATATTATACACCTAAAATCTTAAATATTCTAAAGAAACTTAAATTAAGGGAATATTTATTAATTGATATTGAATACCTATTGTTAAAATTTCACAAAAATCGGATGTATCTGAATTTTCACCTTTCATTACCTTTTTACCGTCTTTGCATGAAACTAAATTAAACTAAATATAGCCCACATTACAAACTCTTACGCCTAGCATTTATGGTCTAAAATTCATAATGATTGGTTAATTAGTTTAAGAGTGAGTCCTGTACTTACAAATATATAAACACATTAATTAATATTTAATGATTTTACAATTGCTCTGTTTTTGCATGAGCGAATGGGGTTTTATAGAAATATATTACTGGCAGGTGTGAGTAGTTCACTAGCCCGTTAGAGAAAGTACACCTTCTTTGCAGCAGACTTGGCAGTTTCTTCTATGTATTTGTCCAATCTATGTTATCTGTAAATAGGCCGAGGCGTTTGAACATTGGAATCTCAGGAAGCGTGCTATCAGCCATGACAATCGGTAGTTAGAAAGGTTTCTTATAAGGGTTAAAAGAAAGCTTTGGCTTGGTACCATTAAATATAACCATTAATTTTTTATTCATTCTACTACAGACTGGAGGTCATTTTCTAAGGATTCGGCCATTATCTTCAATATGTGTGCGTTTGATTTGCCAACATGTCGAGAATAGAACGTGGTTTTATCAGCAAATATACTCATCTCGGACGCGATTGCATCAGGGAAGTCGTTTATTAAGATCAGGAATAATAACGATCCAAGAATCAACTCCTGAGGAGCACCCATATTAATGGTATGTTGCTTGGATATATAACCACCGAGAATGACCTGAATCTTTTAGCTAAGTAGCATCTGATTATATTAAATATTCGTACAATAATACAGTACGAAATAATTCTTCTGAGAACACTTGCATACTTGATCTTGTCAAATGCTTTGGATATATGAAGCACTACCGTCTTAGCTTCACCTGCCGTATCTAGTGTATGGTATATGCGTTCAAAGATGAGCGTTAGGATAGCTGCAGTCGATCGAGATTGGCTAAATCCATATTGTTTGTCACAAAGAATATCAGCATTTTCGAGGTGCTGGACTATTGCTAGATTGATTAATGATTCAAAGATTTTAGTGAAGAGCGGGAGAATACTTATTGGGCGATATTTTGTGGGTCAGTTCTTTCACGGGACTTTTTGAAAACTGGTACCACAGAGGCAATTTTCTAGCTATCGGAGAAGCAAGACCATTAATAATCACTTCAAGTTTACTATCAATTCATTATTTTCCTGTTCAAGAAAGTATGGATAAAACAAAAATGAAAGTTGTTTATTACATATATGAATTGAAAAAAATTTCAAATTCAAGTTTTAATTTCTGTGATTCATGAGGTGATGACTTTTCATAACTATGTCATGATTCCGGCGTCAATTTAATTGTCCTCATTCTTATTGTTATAATCTCGACGTTATGGTAGTCGTAATCTCCGACTTTCCTAAATCTCAAATGTAATTATTATATTATTTTTATTATCAAACGTTTTCCCCACTACCTGCAGAATGCACACTAACATGGCTGAGTGTCCTCCGATCTCTACAATCAAATGTTGGGTCAAGGTGTTCGCTTGGTTTATGTTCATGTTCGTCCATTCACAAACGTTGTCTATCCCTCTTTTCTTTTGTCTACCTTTCGACCGGTTTCCTTGTAGTATGCCTTCAATGCATATTTTGCATAGCCATACATTGGAACGCTTAAATATAATTCATTGGCTCTAAAATAAAACAAGGAAAATATTTCTTTATTTCTGCGGTATTTTTTAATACAAAATTTAAGTACTTTGAGTTTTATTAAATTTTGACCGATCAAATCGAAGGAAAGTTTCAACGCAAAGTTCATATATTATATCCGTGCATTAGTTTTTGAGTTATGCATAATTGAACGTACGTATTTACTTGTCTGCTTCGCGGGTTGCTAATATAAATATTTGAACTTTTCATTCTCAGGACAAAATGCTTTAACAGTCTGGATTGAAATACTTTCTTTGAATTAGATCAGTTACTTTGAAGAATACATTTCTATTCTTGGCAATGTTTACAGTAATAACTGCTTCAATGAATAAATAAAATGATTGAAAAGTGTTTACCTTCTCCGTCGATAACCCATCTTAGATCTGCCGAAACATCAAAGAGTGTGGCGAACGACCTTTCAGACTAATCAGATGAAGTACTAAGAAGGTATGTCAACAAGAACGACGAGATCGTTTTGGCTAAACAACAACAAAAAATAAATATCAAGAAAATAGAAAAGCTGATGTCAAAAAGTAAAGCTTCGCCTGTTATTATTGATCTTTTAGACTATCTGGATTTTTTGTTTTTTGTTAATTACTTAGTTTCGTTCTAAAGTTTAAATGGCTACTGGTTAATTTCCGTTGAATGGTGTATACGTCGTTTCAACCTACAAAAGATCATAAATACATACATGCATACTTAACGGTCGTTGCATATTTTTACTACAAACAAATTACCATGAATGATACCTGAGTGACTTACAATGAAAACAGGGTTATAGCACAGTGGAACATTATGTAGAAAATATTTTTATATAAAGGACAGTACATTGTTCGTCATATTGTCTCATGAAACTTACTCAAAACAGAGTAAGCTATTATATCAAGAAAAATTGTAATTCTTTTGAGTCAGAAACTACACAAGATACACGTATAAACCTTACATCATCGGATTCAGTGTGACCCCAACCTGCTTATGGTAAAAGGATATCGTGCCATTCATTCCTTTGTGGCCACATGGGACCAAAATACGCTTTTTCATTTCAACTTGTAGTTGTTTAAAAAATAACACTGAATCTAGATCAAGCAGTCAGTCAGTTAGATTTATTTTTATTTATTTTTTATATTATATTGAAACAATTGCCAAAGAGATGAAGAGATAGAGGTTCGTCGAAGATATAGTCAGAGAGGCAGTCGGGTAGAAAGAGAGAAAGTGAGAGAGAGAATTTTTAAATGAAAGAATGTTACACATACATTTTAATTCTATTTGTTATTCATGCTCCCGGGTAACGCCGGGTATCCTTGCTAATGAGAAATAAAAAAAAAAGAGACAAATTAACTGATAACGATAATGAAATGTTTGTGTGATGACTCTTGCAAATCTTGCAGAATTAAGTATACGCTTTATAGTACACATAATGAAATCTTGAGTTGTGTCGTCGTTGTATTCGAGTGTTTGTGTTAATGCTACGTTCCTTTTGTAAGCTGATTAAAATCGTGTTCACTTACTGCTTATCGTACTTTTGCATCATATATGGAATAATTCCGTTGTTTTATTTGTTTGTTTTTCATAAACTAAAGATACTTTTCTGAAAGTGACACCTTTTCCTGATATACTATATATATATATATATATATATATATATATATATATATATATATATATATATATAAATAAATTTTTCGTGGTACAAAATTTGATAACGGCGAGGAATACGGACGTTTGGGACATTTTTGGGAGGGTAGAATGAGATTAAACAAATATAAAAACGAGAGAAAACGATTAAAAAGAAATTAATTAATGTACAGAACCGGTTTTCGTCCACACTCATCAGAGTAAAACGTGGAAGTGATTGAATACGACTAAAACCTAAAAGAATTTGTAATGAAAACTAGTGACAAGTTTAGGAGAAAAAAAAAATATGGGGAGGAGAGTCATAAGTTGATCACATTAAGTCCTAAAAGCCATTACTTTTGCTTACAAAGGGAAGGTTTGATTGAGTTGATATATATGGCTTCCAGGACTTTGAGGTGGAATAGAGAATGCGATCTACTTATGACAGAAAACCAGTCACTAGTGTACGTCGACGCACATTCGGCGCTATTTATGAGATGGTCAGCAATAGCAGACCCGGATGTATTAACTAAATTATTTAAATTATTTAGTCGGCCCTGGCGTATGGCAGGGGGGATGTGTTGTTTGATTCTGGATTCAAACCTTTGCACTGTACTTCCCACGTATACGGCATCGCACCGACATTTAAATAGATAAATAATATTACTGATATGTTGGGGTGGGAGAACATCCTTATGAATAGATTTGAGCAAAGGTCGAGCAGAAAAAACAATTCTAGGATTATATATATATAATGTCGTGAAAGGGTACATGTACAATGAGGATTGTATAGTGAAGCAAGTGTTGCAAACTTTTAACCGCACTTCTCTTGAACCGGTATTATTTAAGATTAGTGAAACTGAGAAATCCAAACCGAACGAAAGAAATACGGAGAACGGACATATATTATTGCAGAGTTTTCTTTCTCCTCTGCTAATTCTTCTTAAAGTTTGAGAGTCGAGTCTACTTTTCTATTTCACTCATGGCTAAAGGGGATAGACATTGAAGCATATGTTGCCCAATTAATTATAGAAAATATATTTATTTTAATTATTTTGTTTTATTGAATAAATCAATTAAATATTCTGTTTTATATTCTATTTTATATATATAACTACAGGTACATTATATAGGTATATATAAATTATTAAGAGAAAGTAACTCCCACTTCCAAACTTACGGCACTTGGTATTTTCAAACGGCCATCCACATAAGTCTTGATTAGACTCAACGTTGTTTAAGTTTGGTAAGTCAACGAGAACATGTGTTGCAACGTAATGTTGATGGCTGAGAGAAAAAAGAGTACCTTAATGTTTTGGTTCCTAAAATCATTCTACATCCGGTAGTAACTACTCAATTTGGGAGCTTTGGGGAGTGTGGACAGATCCCCCTTCAGTTATTATTAATTTATCGTTTACAGACTATTTGCTTACAAAAAATGTGCCTACAAACAAATTAATCTATAAACCAATCGAATGGAGAACATATGTAAGATTTCGGCATAAAATAATCCACTCAACTACAATAATTCTGTAGTTAAAAAATGTTTAACACACTCACTCTCTCTATCATGGTTACTACAACCACATTGTCACAGCTGCACTATCTGTTAGTTCCTGATGCGGCTGATTCGATGTCTCCAAGTCGGATAAGGTGAACACATCCAAGGCATTCGCGTCTATTTTAGAAGTGCTTCAGTCGACATAACAGAAGGTGAAGTAGAATAACGAGAACAGTAATCTATACTTGAATGTTGGCTTATCGAAAGATACCAACAAGTATTCACTTACATTAATGCTAATAACTAAAACTGGCGTCTGACCTTTTGCCCGTGTCTAGTGGCAAACCGTTTCCTTTGCTCTGTACTCCACCTTTTTTATAAGTTATCGGTTATCTTATTCGATGGTGCCAGTGTGGGGCAAGAGATTTGCCTTACCCTTACCCTAACCCCCATAAACGACCGATAGCAAAGAAATGCACATACGGTTATTGTCTCCGTGACTAAAGCGATCATTGTGCCCGATCTTAATCCGATGTCAGTAAAAGATGCCGGATTTGGGTAAGGATTTTTTTTATATTTCTCTTCTTTGCTGGCTTCTTTTATTCGGAAACTGACGTCTGTGGATTCTATCATCTGTTCTCTCATATTATGTTTCCTGAATGCTATAATTTGAAGAATACGATCACAAACTCTAAGATAATGTTTCTGAACTCTGGCCTAAATGTGTTAAACCAGCTAAATCTGTAGAAAATTACATGGTATTATTTTATTCATCTAGATAAGAGTTTTATCGTACATTAATTACTAGCATATGTGCATTACGTTGATGTAACATTTCAAAAGAATATCTAATGAATTAATTTAATAAAACTAGATTAATAAAATAAATATGTTTCTTATATTTAATTAATATATTTGGAGGAGCAAATATTGATATACTTAAATCTGAAACTGTATTTCCGTCAATATTGTGCTCTTTTAATTCTAAATGTAGAACAATCAACTGTATAATCAAATACACTGAAAATCCTGCGAACCATACACAAGTCACCATGGACCATACAAAAGTCAGCATGGACCATACACAAGTCGCCATGGACCATACAAAAGTCAGCATTGACCACTGTTGGTCTATAGACTAGCAGTCGAGAACAACTTCTAAGATAGCAATAGTGATATATCTCTCTATATGGAAAGTTTCATTTATTTATATATATATATATATATATATATATATAGTTATATATATAGTTATATTCTATTTAAAACAGACATTTTCAACAATAGTTCACAACACCGGACGTGACACTTCACCAACATCAGGAAGTAAATTATGGAGAAAAAAAATGTTATACCTTTATTTGTCTTGGCTCTGTCGAAGCTTGTTTTTGTCAAGCGAAATATTAGCTAAAAAAAAATCAAGATGAAGAAAAAAAAACGGAAGGTATTTTGAAATATTTTGTTAAATGTTTCGAAATATTTTTCTTTTTCTTTTGATTTAATTACTCGCATCTAATACATGGTTTTTGAAGGCATTTTTGCCTCCATATTTATCAAGCAAAAACACTCCGGGTTGTTTAATAATGTTTGCCTAAATGAAAATATGCTGCCTAAATACACACACACAATATATATATATATATATATATATATATATATATATATATATATATTGTGTGTGTGTGTATTTAGGCAGCATATTTTCATTTAGGCAAACATTAAACAACACGGAGTGTTTTTGCTTGATAAGACTTTTTTTTCAATTTTCCGAATAGTCTATTTAGTATTTCGGTCAAATTTGTCAATATATGTTCCGTGGGTTTCTTGTTCCATTTTTCTTTCTTTTTTCACGAGTACTTTCGATTTGATTCGTGAAATCATCTTCGGGCGGTGTTAGTCTTGATGTCTTTACTGTTAAGGTTTTTTTTATATAAAAACTAGAAATTTAAAACTTTAAAATGAGCGTCTATAATACTGATAATGTTACATGCGAGCGTGATTATGTTCTAAGCGCGTGCAAGATTCAAAAGTTTAATTGCTTAACGGCTAAGAATTTGATTACGTTCTAAACGCGTGCAAGATAACTACGTGTTATTTAATAACGTTTGCCTATATATATATATATATATATATATATATATATATATATATATATAAGTTATGAAAATATATTAATGGCAATTAAGCTACACAAAGGCTTCCGCGTTTCATCCTCACGGGGAATCGTCAGGCTAAAATACCTAGCTCTACTCACATATTGAGCACTGATTAAGTAAATACTGAAAATCGATACATAAAATATGATATCTCTAAACATTTTATGTGGATACAGGAAATAACACACACACACACATATATATATATATATATATATATTACATTTTTATGTCTATTCGAGAAAGTTGAGAAAGCGTAGTAACTGTTTATTTGTATTTAGATGCTAGAAAAGGAAATAATATGTGTGTACAAACAAGTATGTGCGTGTGAAGTTTACACTATGGAAGTGTGCCTTTTACGTTTGGCTGGCTGTTGTGTGAGCTGCTTGTATTTAAGAAAGGGACTCATGCCACTTTGTGTGTGAGCGTGCGAGTGTGCGAGGAAATGGTATAATTTCTGGGTGCCTTCTTATCGCTACATGAAAAATTGAGTGTTGGTTTGAGACAGCGTGTGTTGTCTCTGGTGTTCGAAATTGGTCTGTAGTAATGATTGTTGGTAATGGCTGCCATTACCACCGGTCGTAACTTGAAAGAAAACGTGTTGTATATCCTAACGTTTATTTTGGGTTGGCAATTAACTTCTCGTTTATATATCCCACAGTAAGATGCTGTCGAACTAGCTGATTTCGGGCTGAAAAAAATGGTAATTTCGTAGTTAATTGGAGTTTAACCGTGGGGTCGTAGTAAAGGGATAATCACGTAGTAAATAGCTTATCACATGACATGCTTTTTCTAACTCGCTTTGATAACTTAAAATCAATATAAATTTCGAGGACATTCGGAGTTACACCGTGTTGCCATAGTAGAATGCATCACACGGTATCTGTTTTTTTTCTAATTTCGCTTCAGAATTTTCTCATTATTTTCTGGATCCTCTTTTTGCACAAAAATGTAATGTTTTGCATTTTCAAGATCTATTCTTAAAAGTATGTCTTATTTTTTATGACCTTATCTGTTCTGACATATAGGATGTAAATCCTATATATATCTTAATCAACGCCTTTATCCACGAGGCTATGTGCCTAATGATAAAATCTAAAGAGGAATGATAAAACTAATGTCTATAGTACGATTTTTGTTTACCCATAGTCATGTTATAGGTTCTTGTATTTGATTTTCATTGCGATTATTATTTCTAACTTTTTGATTATCTACCCTTATTCTATTATTGGTCCTCATATTCGAAGGTATTTAAAGAAGGTCGGAGAGTACAACATCTGAAACATTGCGGAAATAACAAAAACCAAACTGAGGAAAATAGTCCAAAACATGTAGATAATGTGTTCGGCTTTGTCGCTAATATCCTGCTCCTATTTTTAAGAAGTGCAAATACAATTTGAAACAAATAAAAGAAAGACAGAAAGACTACACGCGTGTACTTTTACCTGTCATATTCAACGAGGTTAAATCCTTCTTATCTGACATATTTCGTGCCTAGAAAAGAAAGCAAAGCACCAGATCTGACCAACGGCTTTTCTAAGCTTATACAGCGTCTTTCTTGCGTTATAAGTCCATTCAGCCAGCGCATCAAATAAGATAATAGCGAACGAGCGATCCTCTAAAGCAAACATTAATGCCGAGATAAGTGAATAACTGATATGATCTTCCGTGTTCGGTGCCAATGTGTACGAAGAAGTACTGACACTAACGTCACAAAAAAAAACTCCCGTTTCTTCTCCTGAGCATTAATTCTCGGCTTACAAAAAGAAACAAAAAGACAGACTTTTGTTAAAATCATATTACATTGACGTTTCGGCTTTATTTCGTTTCTCAGACTGTTCTCTTTTTAACTTACAAAAGCTTTCAGGAATCAGTCCATCCTCTCATTCTTATTTCCATGTATGCTTTATTTGTTACTATTCATTCTGATATGACTTCACATGTACACAAACACACACTCTCTTTCTATATATATATATTATATATATATATATATATATATATATATATATATATATATATATATAATGTCAGTCACACTGTGACAGTGGATTTATTTATTATATTTAAATTCGAATGCGAGATACATGTCAATGCGTAACTTAGTGGTAATTTGCTCCTTGTAGGGGCAGAGGTTATGAGTTCAAACCTTCACCGTACACACAAAAATGCTTTTCTGCTTTTGTCTCATATATATAATCACCTTATTGAACTATATTGATTAATTTCATTTTAATATCTTCTCATTTACTTTTACGCAAATATATTTATTATACAAAAAAATAATATGTATTACAATCAAGCGCATATATTTTCCGAAAAATCAGTTTATGACGTCCGATCGTTTTACTATGTATTATACTAATAATAGTAATAATAATCATCATAATAATATTTATTATACTACTATTATTACTAGTAGTGGTGTTTGTATTATTATTATTATTATTATTATTATTATAACCATGATAATATTATTGCTTATTTTATTACAAAGTTACATTACCAGAAATCCGTCTCTGATCTTTTATTATTTAAGAAGTTATGAACAAATTCTACAGTATGTATGTGATTTACATTGAAAGTTTTCGTAATAATATTTATATTAAGTTCAGCAACAAATAGTCTGACAGTTTTTTATTTTAAAATTATCAATATAAGATTTAAAACTATAGTAACTTCGTAGGTTTTTGGATGTTCCTCAATTTTGGGGGAAATAATTGTAAACAAATGAACTTCAGTTTAGATCTATAATACTCATGCTAGATGCTATGCAAACATTTAGATCTTTAATACTCATGCTAGATGCTATGCAAACATTTAGATCTTTAATACTCATGCTAGATGCTATGCAAACATTTAGATCTTTAATACTCATGCTAGATGCTATGCAAACATTTAGATCTTTAATACTCATGCTAGATGCTATGCAAACATTTAGATCTTTAATACTCATGCTAGATGCTATGCAAACATTTAGATCTTTAATGATCATGCTAGATGCTATGCAAGCATTTAGATATTTAATACTCATGCTAGATGCTATGCAAACATTTAGATCTTTAATACTCATGCTAGATGCTATGCAAACATTTAGATCTTTAATACTCATGCTAGATGCTATGCAAACATTTAGATCTTTAATACTCATGCTAG
Source organism: Sepiola atlantica (assembly GCA_963556195.1). NCBI lineage: Eukaryota > Metazoa > Mollusca > Cephalopoda > Sepiida > Sepiolidae > Sepiola > Sepiola atlantica. The sequence continues at coordinate 84,650,934 of OY744541.1, forward strand.
ATGCTATGCAAACATTTAGATCTTTAATGCTCATGCTAGATGCTATGCAAACATTTAGATCTTTAATACTCATGCTAGATGCTATGCAAACATTTAGATCTTTACTACTCATGCTAGATGCTATGCAAACATTTAGATCTTTAATACTCATGCTAGATGTTATGTAAACATTTAGATCTTTAATACTCATGCTAGATGCTATGCAAACATTTAGATCTTTAATACTCATGCTAGATGCTATGCAAACATTTAGATCTTTAATACTCATGCTAGATGCTATGCAAACATTTACATCTTTAATACTCATGCTAGATGCTATGTAAACATTTAGATCTTTAATACTCATGCTAGATGCTATGTAAACATTTACATCTTTAATACTCATGCTAGATGCTATGCAAACATTTACATCTTTAATACTCATGCTAGATGCTATGCAAACATTTAGATCTTTAATACTCATGCTAGATGCTATGCAAACATAAAGATCTTTAATACTCATGCTAGATTCTATGCAAACATTTAGATCTTTAATACTCATGCTAGATGCTATGCAAACATTTAGATCTTTAATACTCATGCTAGATGCTATGTAAACATTTAGATCTTTAATACTCATGCTAGATGCTATGTAAACATTTAGATCTTTAATACTCATGCTAGATGCTATGCAAACATTTAGATCTTTAATACTCATGCTAGATGCTATGTAAACATTTAGATCTTTAATACTCATGCTAGATGCTATGCAAACATTTAGATCTTTAATACTGATGCTAGATGCTATGCAAACATTTAGATCTTTACTACTCATGCTAGATGCTATGCAAACATTTAGATCTTTAATACTCATGCTAGATGCTATGTAAACATTTAGATCTTTAATACTCATGCTAGATGCTATGCAAACATTTAGATCTTTAATACTCATGCTAGATGCTATGTAAACATTTAGATCTTTAATACTCATGCTAGATGCTATGCAAACATTTATATCTTTAATACTCATGCTAGATGCTATGCAAACATTTACATCTTTAATACTCATGCTAGATGCTATGCAAACATTTAGATCTTTAATACTCATGCTAGATGCTATGCAAACATTTAGATCTTTAATACTCATGCTAGATGCTATGCAAACATTTAGATCTTTAATACTCATGCTAGATGCTATGTAAACATTTAGATCTTTAATACTCATGCTAGATGCTATGCAAACATTTAGATCTTTAATACTCATGCTAGATGCTATGTAAACATTTAGATCTTTAATACTCATGCTAGATGCTATGCAAACATTTAGATCTTTAATACTCATGCTAGATGCTATGCAAACATTTAGATCTTTACTACTCATGCTAGATGCTATGCAAACATTTAGATCTTTAATACTCATGCTAGATGCTATGTAAACATTTACATCTTTAATACTCATGCTAGATGCTATGCAAACATTTACATCTTTAATACTCATGCTAGATGCTATGCAAACATTTAGATCTTTAATACTCATGCTAGATGCTATGCAAACATTTAGATCTTTAATACTCATGCTAGATGCTATGTAAACATTTAGATCTTTAATACTCATGCTAGATGCTATGTAAACATTTAGATCTTTAATACTCATGCTAGATGCTATGTAAACATTTAGATCTTTAATACTCATGCTAGATGCTATGCAAACATTTAGATATTTAATACTCATGCTAGATGCTATGCAAACATTTAGATCTTTAATACTCATGCTAGATGCTATGCAAACATTTACATCTTTAATACTCATGCTAGATGCTATGCAAACATTTAGATCTTTACTACTCATGCTAGATGCTATGCAAACATTTAGATCTTTAATACTCATGCTAGATGCTATGCAAACATTTAGATCTTTACTACTCATGCTAGATGCTATGCAAACATTTAGATCTTTAATACTCATGCTAGATGCTATGTAAACATTTAGATCTTTAATACTCATGCTAGATGCTATGCAAACATTTAGATCTTTAATACTCATGCTAGATGCTATGCAAACATTTAGATCTTTACTACTCATGCTAGATGCTATGCAAACATTTAGATCTTTAATACTCATGCTAGATGCTATGTAAACATTTAGATCTTTAATACTCATGCTAGATGCTATGCAAGCATTTAGATATTTAATACTCATGCTAGATGCTATGTAAACATTTAGATCTTTAATACTCATGCTAGATGCTATGTAAACATTTATATCTTTAATACTCATGCTAGATGCTATGCAAACATTTACATCTTTAATACTCATGCTAGATGCTATGCAAACATTTACATCTTTAATACTCATGCTAGATGCTATGCAAACATTTAGATCTTTAATACTCATGCTAGATGCTATGCAAACATTTTGATCTTTAATACTCATGCTAGATGCTATGTAAACATTTAGATCTTTAATACTCATGCTAGATGCTATGCAAACATTTAGATCTTTAATACTCATGCTAGATGCTATGTAAACATTTAGATCTTTAATACTCATGCTAGATGCTATGCAAACATTTAGATCTTTAATACTCATGCTAGATGCTATGCAAACATTTAGATCTTTACTACTCATGCTAGATGCTATGCAAACATTTAGATCTTTAATACTCATGCTAGATGCTATGCAAACATTTACATCTTTAATACTCATGCTAGATGCTATGCAAACATTTACATCTTTAATACTCATGCTAGATGCTATGCAAACATTTAGATCTTTAATACTCATGCTAGATGCTATGTAAACATTTAGATCTTTAATACTCATGCTAGATGCTATGCAAACATTTAGATCTTTAATACTCATGCTAGATGCTATGCAAACATTTAGATCTTTAATACTCATGCTAGATTCTATGCAAACATTTACATCTTTAATACTCATGCTAGATGCTATGCAAACATTTAGATCTTTACTACTCATGCTAGATGCTATGCAAACATTTAGATCTTTAATACTCATGCTAGATGCTATGCAAACATTTAGATCTTTAATACTCATGCTAGATGCTATGCAAACATTTACATCTTTAATACTCATGCTAGATGCTATGCAAACATTTAGATCTTTAATACTCATGCTAGATGCTATGCAAACATTTAGATCTTTAATACTCATGCTAGATGCTATGCAAACATTTAGATCTTTACTACTCATGCTAGATGCTATGCAAACATTTAGATCTTTAATACTCATGCTAGATGCTATGTAAACATTTAGATCTTTAATACTCATGCTAGATGCTATGCAAACATTTAGATCTTTAATACTCATGCTAGATGCTATGCAAACATTTAGATCTTTAATACTCATGCTAGATGCTATGCAAACATTTAGATCTTTAATACTCATGCTAGATGCTATGTAAACATGTAGATCTTTAATACTCATGCTAGATGCTATGTAAACATTTAGATCTTTAATACTCATGCTAGATGCTATGCAAACATTTAGATCTTTAATACTCATGCTAGATGCTATGCAAACATTTAGATCTTTAATACTCATGCTAGATGCTATGCAAACATTTAGATCGCAAAAATATGTGGGAAATTATCTTTACACGTTTACATTTAGGTTTTAGTTATTTTATCTTTTATTTTTACTATTTCAAATTAAAATATCTTTATTAATGTCACTCATTAGAAAAATGAAAACCTGTAGTTCGTGTTAAAAATCTTCCAAATAAAAATAAGTGTTGGAGTAATTCAATAGGAATAAAATCAATTAAATCAAAGCTCAGATTGATATCACTTAACGAAATGTGTCGCCTTGGGAAACTGAAACATATTAATGGAAACGATATCGGAAAAGGAAACAAATTGCAAAAAAAGTCACATTACAACTGAAGGTGTTTTTTTTATTCAAGGTTATTTTAATCTTTAAAACTAAAAATTTTATGGCATCGATACAATTTTTACTTATTTACAAACAAGAATCACTGGCGTTGCCCGGGAATGAATGAGGACCTCCTGTGTACATTGGCTCCCAATCCTGAACCCCTATATTACCATTTTTATTCTTTTTCATTTTTAATTTCTATAATTTAAAATTTTCACATAATAAATAAAATAAAAATGCCCTTTTGCTCTCTATGGATGCCATGACAGTATGCAGACTCACACAATATTGTAAAACCCCTTAATACCACAATGATACAACCGTTGAATCCCTCGCAATATTTTACTCAAGGAATGTTGTGCAATGATCTTGGTATAGGGCTTTGTTTTCGATTGCAAATCATTTTGCATTATCGCAACAGCCGTTTATCAGTAAGTTCTCGTTAATAATAGCCGTTCGTTTTATGTGAAATTTGATTGACAATACGTCTTCTCAGAATTCTAGTACTCTCTGTGCCCTTCCAGTTGAAATCTGGATGGTGTTTTTCTTCCTTGGTATTCCATTCTCCAATACCATTCATTCATAACCATTTTCTGTGCCACTGCGTTTTGTTTTTCTTTAGCTTCTCCTATTGTAGTTGTCATCAGACACAGCATTTTATGAACCGGTTGACGATAGAGAGACGGACATAGAGAACGAGACACCGTAAATGTAGTATAGAGTTGAAGTACGATCGGAATTCATTGGCAGATTTTGTTAGTAACTTATCGTTTAATTACTCGAAAATTGGACAAATAAAGTAATGTTTTTTTCTCTTTCAATCTTAAATTTGAATTTTCACATTTTGGAGAGGAATACAATGATATCAGTAGGTATTTTCATACACTAGCTGAAATACCCATCGACACAAGGTAGTAAGTTAGATTATGATCTAAATGAAAAACCAGGTCACAGCTGAGTACAACAGATAAGTAAGGGTTATTCTTAAATCGCACCTTCACAGTCAAAATACAATCTATGATGTTAATGCCAGAGCAGTAGCTATCATTCGCTATACATCTGGTATACTTGATTGGAATGCAGATATATTAAAATGTCTGGACACCAAAACACGGAAGATGCTTACAATTTATGGAGATTTTGCAAAGAAAGGAGATGCAGATCGATTGTATCTACCTTGAAAGCAATGTGCTCGAGGTTTACTTAGTGTTGAAGATGTTGGGAATACAGAAGAAGGTTGTCTGTATGACTATATTTCTGAAAGTAATGAGATTCTTCACCATGAAGTGAAAAGAGATGAAACACTAAAAACTAAGGTGAAAAAGAATGAAAGATTGCAAAAGAGTAGGTTACCATTATTTGGAAAGAAACTACACAGTGCAGTCTTCAAGAATACTGCATTTAGAGATAATGACAGCTGAAATTGGTTGGTCAGGGGTGATCTTGAAAGACTGACTTAGATCACCTTAATAGCAGCCCAGGAAAAGCCACTCGTACTAGGTCCATCAAACATTACATTGACAAAACTGCATAATCACCGATGTGCAGATTATGTAATGAAAAGAAAGAAACCTTCGCACATATTGTATTGAATGCCCGATGCTAGCACAACATTAATATAAAAAATGGAGACACGACAAAGTCGCTCAGGTACTACAGTGGAATATATGCAAACTTTATGAATTGGACCACAATGAGAAGTGGTATGAGCATAAGCTAAAAGTGGTGCAGGAGAACAACAATATCTAACTTCTTTTGGACATGCGCATACACACTGATAAGGTTATTGAACATTTCAAACCGACTTAATCTTTCTAAACAAAGCAAGAGAACTTTCTTAATCATTGATATAGCCTGCCCCTTCGATACAAGAGTGCAGGAGAAAAAACACGAAAAAATAAATAAATATCAAGATCTAAAATGGGAATTAGACTATGGAAATGTAAAGTAGTCAGGTGATTCCCGTTGTAATTGGAGTGCTTGGAACCATAACGAAAAGCCATCATAAATGGCTTAAACAGATTGACGAGACAATTTATTTTCCAATTCTGCAAAAGGCTTGCCTGTTAGGAACAGCGAAAGTGTTAAGGTACAGCTTGAATGTCTAAAGTCAAGGGAATTGATTTGATGTTCAAAAAGAAAAATCCAACTAAAAACATTCAAAAGTTAAGACTACTATGAAATAATAATAATAATAATATGAAATAATAATAACAATAATAATAATAATAACAATAACAATAACATGAAATAATAATAATAATAATAACATGAAATAATAACATGAAATAATAATAATAATAATAATAATAATAATAATATGAAATAATAATAATAATAATAATATGAAATAATAATAATAATAATAATAATAATAATAATATGAAATAATAATAATAATAATAATAATAATATGAAATAATAATAATAATAATAATTATAATAATTATAATAATAATAATAATCAGGATCAGAGACATTATCACTGTTGGACAAGATTTTTATATCTGGCGTCTACTGCTTAGTTATCCGAGATATTTTTTGTGAGCAGATTTTTAATCTGCGTTACTTTGTTTCTTTAAACCTATTCAGTCAAAAACATATGCCACCAATACCAACAGTATTGCTTTACTCCTCTCCAGGAGTTAGGCACAAGGCCAGTTTTTATCTTACTCCCACAAGTAAGATGTGACCCAAGGTCGGGTCTGGAAAGTGGGGTTTAAAAATTGCCTGGGCAGCCCCGTCGGCATTCCCCGGTAGGGGCGCCTCAGACAGTAAGCAATAAACTTACTCCTCCCCAAAGAGGGGAGGCGAAGCCTGGGAGGGTGGACCTCCTAGAACTGCACAGGACAGACCCATTGACCGGCGTAAATCAAGCCCCGAAGGACAAGACAATACCAGTATGGGGTGCAGTATCCATCGGAACAGATACTACACTTTGATCTTAGCCAAAAGGACCAACAGTAATTGCATACTTTTAAACTCATAATTGTTTTTTTACTGGCCTATAATAATGATGATGATGTTAATGATTATGATTGATGATGAGGAGAAGTAGGAGGAGGAGGGGGTATTTCCCGTCAACAAACATATTCTGATGTTCTAATTGTGAAAGCCTCCAACAAAGGCGATCCTTCTCAATTCTATCAATAAATATCCACTGACAATAAGATTAAAAATATCCGCTGCAAATGGCCATAGTTGCTGATTATCTCAATTCCGATGTAAGGCTACAATGCTTCCGCAACTGATCTTATAAATAGCCGGAAAAACAATAAACGTGCGATCTGACATTAACTCTCATCTGAGCTTTCGACCCTAAACGGCTATAAAAGCAAAATGTTGACACCCGATTGATTGGTGAGACTTCGCGTTCAATCATCACTTTTCAGGGTGAATGTTCTCTTCCAAGCTCGAGTTTTATCTTTTTTCTCCTCTCTGAAATTCACTTTCAATTCATTGGTCCCTTGTGTGGTCGCCAATACTTAAAATAAATCGTTTTTTATTAAAAGATATTGGACCGATACTTATCGAATTTGAAATATGAATAGTATGCACGTGGGCAGGTACTAAGAGTCAATATATTCATATTACTTTATTCATAAAGAGGTCCTTGTGGATTATAAAACGTCTCTACTAAATTTGTTTACTCGAAGCATAATGAAAATAGTTTGTTTTTTTGTTTTGTTTTTTACTGCGCATCAATTATTTTGGGGGCTATTTATTGCCGGTGCATAATATCGATGTTTAGCTTTCATAATCTCTCTGCAGGATTATCTAGGACCGTCTCTCTGATCACAATAGAACTTATAACCTATTACCTTCATGTTTCACAATTTATTACTGACATTATTGTTATTAATTATTATTAGATTATTATTATTATTTCTTACTCACTACGATTTCTCACACCAGCCGTTACTAATGATCGCTCGCTGGTAAAACAACACGTGTTTCTCTCTGGAATCTGAATCACAGCCATTCCCCAAAGAGTTCCAAAACTCTTCGTTTCTTTCTATCACTATTTCAACTCCATTATTGTTCTAACATTAGCCGTTTATCGGTGATTTATTACCGATAAGAGCCCGTGGGTTTCTCTGGAAGTTGAATGAAAATAAGCCTCTTCAAGATTTCAGTATGCTTCGTACCGTTCCAGTCGATATCTGGGTAGTACTATCACTCTTCGGTCTTTCCATCATCTCAGATTCCCCACATCCTTGTTCCAACCGATGTTTGTACAACTGAGTGGCAATAACTCTCTAAAATTCCAGTATTCTCCGCATCTTTTGATCACCATTGCAAATCATTTTGCGTTATCGCAACAGCCGTTTACCAGTAAGTTCTCGTTAATAATAGCCGTTCGTTTTCTCAGAAATTTTATTGACAATAAATCTCTTCAGAATTCTAGTACTCTCTGTGCCCTTCCAGTTGAAATCTGGATGGTTTTTTCCTTCCTTGATATTCCATTCTCCGAGACGATTAACACTACGTTTTGTTTTTCTTTGTTTGTTTTTTTTTCTAATGTTGTTGTCATCAAATATTTTATGAACAGGTTAATGTTATTGTTTGTAATCTCTAGCAAGTCACTACAACCTCAAGCCAAGAGCACTTTTCATATAATATAAGTTGTTCTGAGTAATGTAAATGTTTCTAACAATGTAGTTTTGGGGTGGGGGTATCCAAATTTCCTTCTCCTAAATCGCAAGTTTACTGTGGATTGATCCAAGTGCTCCGATTACAACTGGTATCACGTTTGTCTTATTTTCACAGTCTGACTAATTCTGGTCTGAGTTCAGAATAATCCTTCTCCACATTGTAAACACACATCTTGATGCACAACTCCCCACTTAGGATGTCCACTATAAATCTGGCCCTTAATCACAGTAACCCCTTATGTCTCAGTGGCAATATGCCCCCTTGTTTGGGGCGAAACAAAGTTTTTAAAAATTGTGATCACCAAGAATCGCGATATCGATAATTTTACACGTGCTATCTTGTCACCGACGACGATATCGAACCGTCATTACTCAATTATTCTATATAAGTGTGTATAGTCGTAGTAGTAGTAGTAGTAGTAGTAGTCTTTTTCTATTGAACATTTTTATTTCTGATTGTTAGTAGGTTGAATATTTCCTAAATTCTTCACCTCTCTATGTCTGTAGTATCCAATGTTTCCATATTTTTATGGCAAACACACCGATTACAGGAATACCATGAGTCCAAGCGAATGGTTTAATCAGTCTGAAGAGATAACAAGGAATCGTTTCTTTTCTTTCTTTTACATGGCAGCCTTATATTTTCTGTGTTATCATCGGTATTCCTATCAGTATAAACTACGCATTTCTGCTGGAGGCCAGATGGCTACTAAGTTCCATTGACGCTCCAGCATTCTTCGAGAAATACTGATTGTTTTTTTTTTCTGGTATTGTTAAAAATAATGATGCCTATACAAAATATCAACAACAACAACAACAACAAAAAAACATTTAAAGAACAGAAAAGTTAAACCCTTTTTTCATAATCTTCCTCCGGCTTAGAGACTTTTAATAATGAAAACTAATATAATAATGCAATTTTAATGGCATTTTCAACATTTATTCGATTAAGTATACATTTCATAAGCGATAAAAGTTGTTTTCTTAATTTAACATCATACTGTGGTTAGCAATTTTTAAAAGAGTGAAAGTTTGGCGAAATGTAAATTTGGGCCAGACTCACGCACATGCGCAGTAACATTTTTGTTTTTGCTTTTTAATGTTAAATTTTAATGTTAAAAGATATTCTAGATTTTTATTTTAAGTAAGAGAACAAAAAATAAAACTAAGGAGATTTCCAGACTGCTGCTGAAACCAATTCCTTCCGGTTGAATGGTTAAGGGATTGGTACTGTCGCTTCTCCTCCTCCCCATCTTTCTCTTACTCTTTGTCCTCCTTATCATCATCATCATCGTTATTTTACTTCTGCTGATGTTTCTAACCAGATGACTTGTTTATTTCAAGACTTACTCCCATAAGTTATTTTCTTTAATATCCCTAGCATTATTTCAATTCTCTCCTTCTAAATAATATCCAATCTTTATATATTTCTCCTCTTTATTTACCGTCGCCGTCATGGCATTTTTTTGAGAGAAGTCGTTGAAAATAATAAAAAATAACTTTATTGCAAGCAGTGAGAATCACCCCCTCCAACTCCAACCTCCACCCATACACACAAACAAAAATACCTCGTCTTTGAAATTAAAAAATCACGGACTCGGTGCACTGATTTGTCAAAGATTTGAGTGTAGCAGTTCTTACGAAATATAAGGCTTTTGGGGGAATATCTTACGCCGAAATACGATACCTATTGTAAACGATCCATTGTAGACGATTCATGAAACACAAGTTGCTATTTTATCCACAGACAGAAGAAATCGCTGGTTCTTACCTTTCTCAACAATATTGGTGCGTTATTGAACGCAATAGATCCGGTAGGATTTAAACACTGCATAACTAATTCCCTAACCCTAACCAATTCCTGAACCCTAACCTTAATCAATTCCGTAGTAATTGACGTTATCCATTAGACTGCTTACGCATTCAGGCTAGTTCAAAGTGTCAGGTTATTACTGACACAACTCATGTAAAAACGATATCACATCTTAAAAGTAAAACTAGTTATGTTTCAGATTAGCCTCAAGTGTCCTGGGTATCCAGTGATGAGGCCCCAATGTTGTATAAAATAGCACAACGACACAGACATGTCGTAAAACTCACGCAATCAACCAACAAATATTGACTAAATAAAACAGCTTGTAACACTTAATTTATGTACCTTCATGTTTCTTGGTTAGTTCTTCAAAAAGCAAAACAAAAATTGCAGCATTCTAACATAATTTCAGGTGGTTTTACGTTAAAACTCAACGTCGCCATAAACTTGTGTATATTACCGTGTGTGTGTGAGTGCGCTTGTGTTTGCATTGCTATATGAACACACACACACACACGCACACACAATTTGCGCAAACGCGCGTGTTGTAATGATGTTGTCAGTAAAAGGCGTGATACAAATCTCTCACGTATCAGTGATATCCTGCGAAGTGAAACCTTTGCGGAAAAACCCTGTTAACGTTCGTTAATGCATAACGGATCATCTGACAACCACATGACTCGAAGACAACGAACCCAAAGATGCAATCATGCCAAAAAGAAGAAAATGCTGACGCGCGAACCAGATTATCTACTCGTCTTTAACGAATCGTTCACGGATAAACAGAAGAGGGATTCACAACACATTTATACGCTTATTTCTCTGAGTTTTGGTTGTGGTTTTACTTATTGTCATTCTGAAGTACACATGATAACGTGAATTATCCATAATAAACATTTATCTAGATTTCTGACATTAGATGTACTTCAAAAATAAGTTAATGATATTTTGCTCAAAAAGTTGTCCGTGGTTCGACGACAAAAGAAACACGTGTAAAGTGTGGTACAAATATTCCTTTTCTACTGGTAATTGGAATGATAGACAGCAGTAAAAATGAACAAGATAATCGCTACATAAAAACTTTTTTTAAAAAAAAGAGAAAGAAAAAATCAAACAGAAAATAATAATGTATATATTTTAAATGATTGGTATTAAACAAAAAAGCTTCGTTTCATTTCTCATTTAACCTGTATTAGTTGCTCGAAAATCAGCACGACGGATCGATCATAATTTTAATGGAGACCTGTAGTCCATGGTCAAATGTTGATACGCGTTATACGCATCGAGGCAAAATTGTCTTTATTATCACGTATAATTCTGTTTATTTCTTGTTGTTATGTCTGAAAAGAAATCAAATATATATTTCTTAATTGAACAGGACACTACATGTGTGTATGCAATTTTCTCTTCACTACTAACGTCAAAATAAGACGAATAAGAAGGATGACATTAAAGAACATCTTAAAATAAACCTAAATAAATCTAATACTATGGAAAGACTTAACCCATTTGGAGTAGAGTTCAAACTGGGCGATCTTTTTCTTAAAGTAGCAATGTCAATTGTTGACATTTTCCGGACAATATATGAAATCTGTTTTTCATTGGTAAATCCTTTGGAAAAATTCTTTACTTTTAAGCAAAAATTCTCCTTTTCCACTCACTCTAGTTGTCTTTTAAGAAATATATGGTCGGCAAATTGTTTACTGATTGTATTTTTTTATCATTTTTATTTGAAAACTTAAGAAATAACTTCAAATTAAGACATTTTGGGAATTGATACACCTTAATAATTTGACAACACAGATTGTCCTTTAGTTGAATATTTCTTCGCAGTTGTCTGAGTGCTTTTATCTCATATATGGACTCAACGTGTGCAACTGTGTCTTGGGTTTCCTTCTTTTTTATTATCTTGAATCTGTCTTGAGACAAATTGATGAAGATGAATGATGTTGAATATGTATAAAATTATTTATTTTATTCCACATCACCGGTCGGTTTGGGTAGCGTCAGAATTCCTAGGACCTTTAATTATAATTTCCTTAGCCAAGTGATCATACGAGCATCTATGGCCTACTGTGTCCACTCAAAAAACTGACTTATCTTAAGCAACTGATTATTTCAAAAGTACTCTCTCTTTCTATCTATCTATCCTAATATATATATATATATATATATATATATATATATATATATATATATATATATAAGGAAATGAGTGATGAGAATAAAAATTGGAAAGAGTACACTATTTATCAAATTATCAAATGGTTCAAACAAGGAATATATAAATAAACTTTTTTTTTTCCTTAACCCATGGATTTTCTAAAATGTATGATTTTATCATCAGAGGGGGTCATAGAGATAAAACAGTAAAATTATATTATTGTTTAGCATAGATTTGGACATATAAACATATAAAAAATATAAAAATATACAGAGTTTTTTAACAGAGAGAATCATCTACGATGAAAAGATGTTAACATTTTAAAAAGCACATCCAGTAAATCATAATTTTTTAGCAAATGTAGGGTTAATAGCAGAATGTCTTCAAAAGTCTGAATAGTGACAAATTCCATTTAGGAAACTAAAGGAAATTCAATTTCGAGGTTAAAGTTCATCGGCAAAAAAGTTACTCAGCAGAAGGAACACACGTATATAAATCTCGATAGAATTCGTAAAAACTATTTAAAAGATAAGGATGCACATCGTCGGTATATTTTCTTCCTTTGCGGAGCAAAAATGTGATAGTTTCAACCTCAACCGAAAATAATCTAAATTGGAAAATTTAAGTTACTAAAAAATAAAGAAGAAGGAGGAGAGGAGGAAAATGGCATCAGAGAGAAGAAGAAGAAAAGGTAATATAAATAAATAAAAAGAAAAAATAGACAGAATAATTAAAAGGAGAAAAGAAAAGTATATAAGAATAGGGACAGAGGGGCCGAGGAGGGGGAGGTGACAGAAAAAGGTGACAGAAAAAGGTGACCTGTTGTGTCACCTATCGAGTTCGAGTTGAATTGTGTGAATCAGGATAAGTAAGTTTGTAAATTCAGTTAAATATTTTTTTAAAAACTAAAAGGACAAGATCCAAAATAAGCCTCGTTCTCCTTGCTATATTTCTCCCTTTCTTCCTCTCCAACTACGGATTAAATAGTATTTCTGCTCATGGTTGTATTCCCTTTTGTTTATAACTGTTCAAATCTGTTGAATCTTCTTTTTTATTATTGCCTTCGACTATTAATAAACAGAAAGAGAGAAAGGGTGACAAAAGCGAGAGTAATAGATGGCTCATAGAATAAAAAGCAGGGCTCACACAACATACATTGAGAGAGGATAAAAGTGATAGATAAATTGTTAGTAAGATATGGCTCATTTGATGAGTTATTTTCAAATTACGGCTACTTAGAACAATTAAAATGGGAGGTTTTCAAACATAAATTAATTCCAAAAATGTCGAATATTTTAACATGTATTTTGTGCGATTAAAAGATATAGGAAAATGGTTTATGGAAACAAATTAAGTCAGCTTTAGTATAATATATAGTAGATTATCTTGCTCCACCATTTTGTATCTTTCAGCTCTCTCTCTCTTTACCATCTCACACTCTGATCGACAAGACAGATTGAACTCCACAGTGTTCACCTCGTACTTGTATAATCTAATCAGTAAATGGTGTATGATTGACATAATAGATACGGTGCCGTACTATAGAATCGCTTATAACAATCGAATCAATTGTGTTCAATTACACACTAATGTCGTTCAGAAACGTATAAACATACTCTTTGCTGAAAGGGGAAATTGTAAGACAGCAACTTGTGTTCAAGTAATCGTATACAATTGATCTTTCACAGTGGTTATTGTTTCGGCATTAAATGACCAAAATAGATTGATAAAAAAACAAAAAAAACATAACGTACTTGAGTCACAGGATCAGGTGTTAAGTTTAAAAGCCAGTGCACTAGAATTAGTGCACTCTGGACTACAAAAAATGCCTGAGCAGCCCCCTCGATATTCCCTGGTAGGGATACCTCAGGTGATTAGCGATAAACTAAACCTTTCTCAAATAAAAGGCGGAGCCTGAGAGGGTTGACCTCTTGCGAGTGAACAGGACCATACCTCAGCCCGACAGCAACAAAGTCACTGTCAGACTGATTGTCAATGACGAATCCCAGACTGGTATGAACAGAAATAAGTTGGTCCAAAACACATAACTTATCATTGTATGAAAAATGTTTATGATGAATATTGAACGATTTATATAACAAGAAGAACGAAACAAACAAAAATAAGGCGAATAAAATGTGTTATCAAACACCATGAGGGTGCGCTAGTCGCCTGATCAATGATGTTATTGGCTTTGGGGCATACTGGTTTTAGGGCTTCAAACATCATACCTTTTCAACCAGGCGACCCTATTGGAATGATTCGTATGTTGGCATGCAACCCTGGAACAAATGTCTGCCAATCCTACAATAACGTATAACTGATGTAAATGCTGATACTCAAGATGGAAGCGACCAATCAGAAAAACAAATAAGTTATTTTTTTTTATATTTGTTTGCTCCGTTTTGTATTGTGTTTTGTTTTTTTCTCCCATGAGGTTTTTCCTAATCATCTTATAAATAAACATTGATTCATATTCGTGTTTTGCTTTTGATTTTCAATCATTTCTTATCCGCAGACATTATTCACACTTTTTTAAATTCTCGTTCGCAAATGGCCTCAATAAAACGCAATCTCATTTCAAATCGGATTCCTTGTTTCTTTAACACAAAAGCAGATGATAAAAAATGTTACAATGAACGAAATAATAAAATTAAAATGTGTACATAGAAAAATAAGTATACACACAGAAGAACATAGGCACATTACGCCTTAACAATGAAGACAATGAAGCCAAATATATATAAATATATGTAATTCTTTCCGTAATAGTTTGCTCATTCAATCTATTCAAAGTATATACATTAAGCATTGTAAAGGCCTACGTTTATATAATCGAAAGCAAACAATAGATTGACCTAAAGTAGAATTGAAAACAACCAGAGAATAACAGTATAATTATCCTCCAGCGACTATCATTTATACTAGATCATCCGTGATTCGTTTGGTAATATTTTTTGCTTACAGAAAAAGTTAATAAACCTTTTTTTATCTCTTAAGTTTACAAACTGTAAATGAATAGTTTTAATTAAAAAAACAGAAGCACCCTGAATTAAAAAACAGAAGCACCCTAAATTAACAACCAACAAAAATAACAGGAAAACTGATTTTATTATTCTTGTAAATAAATATTTAATAAACCTCCCCTTTTTTAAATAAATACGAAAAACCAAACAACGCAGTATAGTTTTAATTTTTTTTAATAAGGTTTTACAAACAATAATCAGCGAGGTTTGCGCGAGTTTATTTGCTGACGACACCACACTTTACTCTCGTCATGTTGGCAAAACAGACGCGATCATATCCGAAGCAATGGCTGAATCCTTAGAAAATGACCTCCATGTTGTAGTGGATTGGAGTCATAAATTGTTGGTGCCCCCTCGACGTAAATTCACTAGACCAACTCGACAATCAGCTAAATCCCATCCATTCACTGTGGAGTTCCCCAGATGCCCGAGAGCTTTCTACTCCAATAGCTTCTTTCCTTGTGCTGTTGGCCTCTGAAACTCCCTCCCTGTCCCCTGTTTCCCCGACAGTACTGACATGCAGAAATTTAAAACTAATGTAAACAGACATCTTGCCCCTTACGTCTACAGTGGCGGTCTGCCTTGTTTGGGGTGAACTCTATATTTAAAAAAAAATGTAATTATCCGTTTGTTTACAGGTTCAACGTGAGGCAACCGGAAGTGAAAGAAACCGGTGTCAACCCGAATCCGTCCTTTTTGTATTTGCTCGTTGTAGAGTACCTGAAATCTAATTAATCCGGGATTTTTTTATAAAAAAGAGAGTTTCTGTAATTTTAATAATGTTAATTTAAAAAATAAAATGACTTAAAATGAATTTTAATAACATTTTCAGTACTTTATTAAATAAATATAATCATAACAATAAAATATATATAAATTAAAAATATTTAATATAAATTTATATGTATACAAACATTTTAGCTACATATGTGCATACATGTTTTAGCTGCGACTTTGAATGAAGTCCAGCTTCCTGCTTTTTTCAGTATATTTACTGTGGCCTGAGGAAGTTAGACTTTAATAAAGTCACAACTGAAACATGTATACGCATATGTAACCAAAAATGTTTGTATAAATAAAAATTATATATATATATATATATATATATATATGTTTCCGAATGTTTGCAATAGGGATTGATAATTTGTATAATTTGGATTATTCGGCCTACTGTTATCATCACAACGTTTCGGCCGCTGTAACCTCCGGTCTTCTTCAGGTGTATTTTTTCAAACTCGGGAATAATTCTGTCAAACTCGGTAATCTGGATTAAATAAAGTGTTCCGTTCGAAATTCCGTCCAGATTCCCGGGTTTTACAGAAATATTTCAGAATTCGAAAAGATACATCTGAAAAAAGCCAGAGATTACAGCGGCCGAAATGTTGTTATGATAATACTCAAGATGAGAACAGTAGTCCGAATAATCGAAATTATACATTATATATATATAATTAGTAAGTAGTAAGTTATGAAAATATATTTATGACAATTAAGCTATACAGAGACTTCCGCGTTTCATCACCGTAGGGGATCGTCATAAAAGAGTGTATCTCTTTATAACATTTTATGTTGAGATTATATATATATATATATATATATATATATATATATATATATATATATATATATATATATATATATATATATTTCATGTGAGACAGAGAGAGAGAGATGTTTAATAAAAATTGTTTACAGCATAAAGATTCAGCATCTTACGCTTTGGTTGCTTGTAAAATGACAAGTTCGCCAATATTAGTCTGTTATCGTTTTTAATCAGAGGAAATTCAGTTAATTTATTTCCAAGGTGAAATTCTAGCATCTTAATATTCTGCATCCACTGCTTGACAGCAGAAAGAAAATTTATCAATTTATCAGATAAAATGCTCTTTCCTATTCAAACGACAGCAAGTTTAATGTTATTTGGTTACGTGCAATCCGAGAAATTATGCAGATTAAAAATACAGTTGAAATCATTACGTTCGCCTTAAATGACAATGAAAACTGAAAATGAACAGGAAAAATAGAAAAGTAAATAAAGAAAAGAAACCTGTTTGTTCGAAAACAATTTTTTTTTCTCTAAGAATTACTGTGTAATATTGATCCTTTTTAGTTGAACGTGAGACAATTTTAAGCATATTCATTTAAAGTTGGATAAGTGGCACTGTAGAGATAGAGGCGGCCACTTTTCACTTTAGTCAATACAAACGATACATTAGATGCATGTGGATTGAGAGGGCAGCTGAGTTATCTTTCTGAAGGACGAAGTGATAAAATGATGAAGCATGGTTTACAACATGGATGGAGTGTGGAATGTGCGATTATAAAATGGATATATAGGGAGTGTCGATAAAACGGGTGAAAAATTCCCATCTATCTCGGATGTGTGGATTTTACATCTAGTTAGAACTTGTGGACAAGTAGGGTGTCGAGCGAACACCGATTTGCCTCGGATGTTCGAGAAAGAGTCACGTGATTGATAAACACCATTCAGAGCTAGGCGGGAAATATACAAACTTGTGCGTATTTTCGTATTGCCCATTACAGCAGGACATAGTTTCGATGCCTAATAAACGGTTTGGTATATTTTTTTAAAAACACGTTAATCCCCGTGGGTACTTTAATGCTGAATCATTTGTTTTGCTAATATATGTTTTGTAATTAAGTTGATTGCAAAAAGTGTTAGCAAAAAAAAAACAGTTGGACAAAATGTCTTTTTATGGTAAATGAAGTTATTGTTTTCGATAAATTATTTCCTTCGGGTATATGACTATGTAGATTCTTTGATAAGTGAGCAATACATTGTTGTTATTAAATGCTGCATTGTTCTCGAGTTAATGGTGACATCTTTGTATAGAGTATCACCTGTGTTTTATGGAAGTAAGAATGTTAAATTATATGAGGTATGATCAATCGACCTGTGACCCTCAACAACCTAATAAAAGGTTATGCGCCCAGAAGAGAATGTAGAATTGCTTTTTGAAGATTACAAAATATAGCGAAGAAGACAGAGATAAAAAAAAAAAACTCTCTGATTGGTCAAACAGATCACATTTTACGAAAGAGGAACATGTTTAAATAGTTAGCAGGAACATGTTTAAATAGTCAATCATGAATAATTATGCTACGCTTAATTCAACAAAATCAAAAAAAATTCTACGTCCATAACTTCAGTCGTATAATCCCTATTTTGCTGAATTTTTACCATAAAAGTATCTTTTTGATCGCTTTGAAATATTTTGGAGGCTGGTCCCTTGAACTTTTTAATTTGGGATATATATTTAATCTAGTAATTAATAAATGACGGTTTCTTATTTTTTTTTACATTCCTGGTAATAAGATATTAATACCGGTTTTTTTGTTGTTTTTTTTTTTTTGCTTTACAACTTCTCCTGATATTTAAAGTTGACAAAAAGTATAACTAAACTTTATGCTGAATTAAGACGATATGTCATTTAAAAATGCATCATGGGTACTTTTCAGAAAGGCTATATTTTTGTCTAACAATATGTAAGTGGTGAATTAACAATGAAACTTACAGAAATAAATACGACATTTTGAGAAGTTCTCTTTATGGAGATAATTATCGCTAAAGTCAAGCTGCATTCTAACATTCTGAATAAAGTGGTTGATGCAAGCGGCTATTTAAAGTGTCTTGAGAATGTGTCGAAAAATGAAGTATGCATACATTGAATCGACGAAGTTCAACATTAGTATATACAATAGCCGAAACAGACAGGGCAAACAAATCATCATCACATACATACATACATACATACTCTCTCTCTCTCTCTCTCTTTTTCTTTTACATATCTGGAGAAGGTATATAATTAAATAAAGCTCATTTCACATTTCCAGTCATTATTTATATCGTAATTGTTCTGCATATGTATATAAAACTTAGAGAAAAAGATTAGAAAGAATTTCGTAAGACGCCAATTTTATTTTATTGCAAAACCGACTTTTTAAGGACATACATTTCATTGTGAATATCTTTCCAAAAATGTAAATATTTTCTCACATGAAATTAAGCAAAGGGCAAAAGGAGGGAGGGGATAAATGAATGAAACAAAAATAGAAGTAAAAATATTTCTGGGCCACGCCAAACAGATACAGCCAGTATTCAATAAACAGTAATATTGGCGCAGAATACATGGGCAAATGCTCTTTTGGGTTTATGGAGAACAAAGAATGAATAAAATTTAGTCGAGTGTTAAACTATTCATGTAATGTTTATTGAAAAAAGTATTTTAAAGTTGAAAATAGCTTGCGTTTGAATTTGAAATTTGATTTAAATAATGTTATGACATCAGTCTTCATTCTGGCTTCTGGTTAGACGGAACTGATTCTTTCTTAAGGAAAACGAACTAGGGAGAGACAAACAGACAAAATGTATATTAGATAATAGGTTTTTGTTTGATACATTCAATTTGAGTCAGTCCTCAGATGGCCAGAGACTACTATGAACTAGAATAATTGCATCCAACACATGTGATTAGAAATAGAATTGAACTCAACCTCGAATAATAAATAAAGAAGCTCAAATCAAGTACGATTCAATCTTTGGTTTCAGGCGTTATTTAGTCAATTTGTCTTTCAGCAAAATGTAATGAAACGTGCCAGCTTTATGAAAATTAAGCTAGTTTTATTAGAAAGGCGGCGGAAAAAGTCAAATGCCAACATCACTTGTCTGCAAAGAATGATTTAATCAGAAGACTTGATCACTTCACTGGTTGAGCAAACATCCGATAAGTTTCTTTAGAATTGGCAACCTCTAATGAGCAAAATGTGAAAATTCATGGAATAGAAACATGAAGGTTTGGGAGTGAAGCTTAAAAAATCAAAAGAAAATACAATATTTGATTCAAGTGTTCAATGAATATTAATTAAATACAAAATAGTAATTTTTACGAGCATTATTGTTGTTGACAATTGAAATGTTACCTTATTTCAAAAGATCATCTGGCTGCCACTTTTGACATGATTATTGAAGAGCGTACGTAAGGTTACTTGCTTTGTTCTATCAGAGTAAGCTCACATCTACACGCTACTTTCGTAGCTGTCTGATTCGTGTCCTGAAGAAAACGTTTTTAGATGTGCTCTTCACTTTCGACTCTAAAACAATGCATTGACAAATTTTGAGACATACTAAAATGAATTCAACAAGAAGCGTCAGCATTTTAGTTTTTTATCGTAAGATCTTGAGGTTGAAGTAAAAATCGTGAGACTTACGGCAACACTATGACAGTTGACAAGTCCGATTTTTTTATCGTTATCAATAATTCTATTCGTGTATATGACTTTCCTACATCAAGCCCTGAAGACAAAGGTGTTTTTTTTTTTACTTTTCTGTAATTTTTTTTTGCGACCCACTAATATTTCTTTTTCCTATTATTATTCTTTTTCTTATTATTTTATTTCTTTTAGTTCATTTTCTTTTTTTACTTCTTTTTCCTCTTCTTTTACTTCTTTTCTTTTATATTTTTATTTACTTTTAGTTATTTTTCTTCTTTTATTTCTTTCACCTCTTCTTCTTTTCCTATTCTTCTTCTTTTACTTCTCTTTCCTCTTCTTCTTCTTTTACTTCTCTTTTCTCTTCTTTCCTTACTCCTTTCTTTATGCATTTTATAATTCCTATTAACTGCTCAGGTGAATAATTTAAACCGTAAGTAATTGATAGAACTAAAATAGTAATATTTTGATAATCAACGACCCGTAAATAATTAACTATCTCTCCTTCTCCCTCTCTCTATCTATCTCATCGGGATAAAAAATTTAACAACACTATAACGTGCCTGTTTCACAGTTATTTGGTATTTTTTCTTCGATATAAAATTTCTAATTAATTTGTATAGTTCTTTTTTCAAATATATAAAAAAACGTTTTACCGTCTTTTTCTATTTCTATTTTTTTTGTACAATCTCCGTTTTAATTTCTTATTTTTGATAAATCAATTTCTCCAGAAGTCCAACGTGCGAGAATAAATATCAGACGTTTAAATTAGCACGTACCATTTCACGATTGATTTTGCAGATACGAGAAAAGCCAGTGTAAAACTACCAATAATATTCGATAATTGGTTTAAATTGCAAAATACATTTGATGGTTCAGTCTGTAAGAAAACTTCATTATTAGAGTTCGTTAACAACACACACCCTCTTATTTCTTCACCTTTAGTTCTGACCAACATGTAGCCGGGATAAAATAGACGCTTGCATAAGCATATTGACCCAGACATTCCCAAAGCAGAAGCTCATTGTTAATATTCATCAACAAACAAATTGTGAGATTTCAAACTTCAAATTATGCCTACGTTCAAGTCTAATAAAAGTTCACTTGAAATGCCAGTTTTAGAGACTTGTACTATGTTTCCAATTACAGTGAAACTTTGGCAAAACATAATTTTGGTAAACATAAGTTGTGACTACTTTACCGACACATTATATATATATATAACAGTAATACATAATTTAAGTAGCTATACGTTGTTTTATAAATTCGTTATTGTTGTGTTAATTAACATCAATATTTGGAAAAGATGAATAATGTTCAAGTAGGCTCACAAAATAGCATCTAGACTTTGATGATTTGAATTAAAAATACGAATATATTATTATTTTTATTATTATTATTATTATTATTATTATTATTATTATTATAAATATGAGTTCGTCAATGTTTCTTTTCCTAAGGCTAGTCCTTATATACTTTAATAAAAACGAAATATATGCTAAAATATACCTTAGTTCTGGGATAGGGTTATGTTTGAACAGCATTCTGTTTTCATTTTTCTAATTAGCTATAATTTATATTTAACTGAACAAAACACCTCTCTCTCTCTCTATGTATTTATCTGGTCCCCTTTCACTCTATGTTAATTAAACCACTATTTATGTTTTAATGTCTCTGCAAGCATTTAGAGAAAGCATGACACTCTTTTTTCAGCGTAGTCATCTTATTTGCATACGTGTGTCTGTACAGATCGCAAACATAAATTAGATGGAAAAAATAGGTCTCTACTTCTATATAAGAATAAGAAAGAATTATACTTTTATAGTATAATAATAATAATAATAATAATAATAATAATAATAATAATAATAATAATAATAATAATAATAATAATAATAAAGTAAACAACCTTATTATTTTAGTTATACAAGAATAATATCTCTAGAGATACGTCACAATTTATGAATTTTCGACCAAAATCAAAGTAATAAATAGTGGTAGTTGTTATGACCCACCGAGTCACGGATACGTCTAGTATATAAAAAAAGATGAATACTACAATGTTTTAAACTAAATAAAAATTGTAAATTTATTTTGATGTTAAACAAAACTTTATTTATCGTTGTTGTAATGGTGTCCTTTTTAAGTTAATACCATTAAATTGAGTAAATATTTTAGAAATAGTTGTATAGCTACATTTTCCTTATACTAATTTGAATCAGAAGATATATACTTTTGGATGATTCAATAATTGATTTAAGTGTACATATTTATAGAAACAATAATTACTGTAGTAAAGATATTGATTCATTGGATGTTTGTACTATTCTCGATGATTCCAAATATAGTTTTATTTTAATTTAAGAGGTTTTATATGTAGTATGAAGCGAGTTTTCGACACAGTAAGACAATATATATATATATATATATATATATATATATTCCTCATATGAGCCAGTGTATAGCTGTGTCGAGGGGATCTTTTTGGGGCTTCGAATACTACGTTATTTTGAATATTTAGTCAGGGTTTACTTGTAGGGGGAAGTATCTTCATATAAGATTGTCCTGACAAACCCTTGTACAGAGAGATCGAAGACACTCGAGGATGGTGTCTAGTAGATAATTCAAACTCTTTCAGATACGCGTTCTTGTCTGGTTATTTAAATTCTCTTCTTTTCTCTAGAAGGTCTTTCAAAGAATTTGGAATGCAAAGGAGATTTAACATCCACCCGACGACAGCTAATGCGAAACAGATAATTGGATTATGGATATTTGATGTCCATGTGCTAAATCTTAACACTTCCAACCATGTGAAACTGAATGATCATATATGTGTTACCGTCTTTGAATAGCGAAGTTACTGGCTTATGAGCAATTATGGAAATGTAATATGAATCGATGGCATCAATATTTACAAGTAAATGAATTTACAACTATGACATTATCTTAAATTAACTGAATAACTTTAATGTGTAAGAAAACGATAACGAGAATTGATCATTTCTATGTGTGTATAAATGTAAATGTAAAAAAAAACTATAATAAATAAAATATTACATGTGTTAGAAGATGGTGCAATGCGCTAATCCGACATTCAGTATCGATGTGAATGGAGGCAACAGGACTACCCATGAGAGAGGTAGAAAAAGTAGTAGTAATAATAATAAAAATAATAATAATAATAATAATAATGATAATTATTATTATTAATAATAATAATAAAAAATACGTAGAACTGAAAGGGATATGGAGCATGAAGAAAGTCAGTATAATACCAATAATCTTAGGAGCGTTAGGAACAGTCCTAAAAAACCTGGAGAAAAGACTGGGAGAAATTGGAATCAAGGGGATCACAGACCATACAAAGGACGGCAATGATCAAAACAGCTGCAATCTTAAGAAAAATAACCAATCACATATAACTTATAATAGGAAGAAAAAAACACAGGAAGAACACCACCACACGAACAAAGGAACAAAAACCGCTAGGAATTTCATAAACTGTCCCCCCCCCCCTCAAATAAAATGTTTTTTTAAAGTAAAAAAAAAAATATATAGTGATGGCACCAGCCTCGGCTGGTATCATACAAAATAGTCATGGAGGATCAAAGAGGATGGGCAGACCGAGGAGGGAGAGCACTAACCAGACCTCCACTGGAAGAGTGCGGAGGGTGTTGAGACCTTGGGGAGACTTATTGCCACCCAAATCTCAGGAGACCAATGGTCGTTGCCAGAAAAAAATCAATAGTAGGCGGCTGTTGCGATACCGCAAGGTCATTTGCAGTGGTTATCGAAAAGAGATGGAGAGTACTAAAAATCTGGGGAGGCTTGTTATCACTCAGATTCCAGAGAACACCACTGGTTGTTGTCAGTGAGCAATCATTGACGATGACTTGTGTGGTAACTCCTAGTGAGTACAAGTAATAATAATAATAATGTAAATAGAGGGAATAATGATATTAATCTGATAACTAATAATGGGATGATGATGATGATGATGATGATGATGATGTCCTTATTACGAAAGTGGGTTATAAAAATATAGGTAAACGAATGGAATGCCGATTTTTTAATAGTTGTGATTAGTAAAATAAACAACTGTGTTTTTATAAATATAAACACAGATTTTGATAAGTATGGTGACCTGGTCGGAAAACGATGGAATGTAGATTTGATTTCGAGAAACGAGGACATTATTTGTTGCTCCACCAGTGAGGTCTCCGGTTGAGAGATTGCTGTACATAGAGAAATAAGTGTGCAAGACATCAATAAAAGTAAGCAATCTAAAATAATTTTTGTTCAAGTCTTCGTTATGTTCTAATCTGCTAGAGAAAATGAGTAATGATCAAGTGTCAAATGATACCAAGTACATCAAGGTTTTTATTCCTTTTTATTTTATTTGTGATATATTTACGAGTTACAGGCTAATCCCCTTAACGAAGATAATGGATACACAACACATGACGATAGAAAGTAACGTTCTACATAAACATTTGAAGTACATTACAGACTTTCATATTTTGAGCACCCTTGAGAAAGAGATAATGGATCATGTAGGTCTATTTGGTGCTACAATAATACGTGTGTTTATTTTGTCTCTTACATCTTTTAAATGGCCAATATTTCCAGATATATCTCTTCTTCAAAAAATAAATGTAAATTGTGATCGGAGTTTGTTTTCGTTTGCATATCTGTTGTTTTTTTTATTATTCTTTCAAATAAACATGTCTTTTAAATAATGATGCCACGTGTAGCTGCTGGTTAAAGATCTAATCAGAATGTAATCATATGCATGTAACTGATCAAATATTTGATTCGAATTTGAGCATTGGTTCAAGCGCATGAATGTGTCAGTTATATAAGAATGTCTTTAATTAAGAATTCAGTGCTGAGTTCTAATCTGTTATTAATTTGTGAGTGAAGTTTCTAAATAATCACAATTCGTCAGGCAAACAACAACTCTTATATTAATTAAGATTTTCATGCTTTTTTTCATAGCATATGTCATACTTAATATTCATTTTTATGCTAACCAAGTAACCAGTGATTATTCTATACAACTTGGACGCTAGCTAACGTAACTGAAGTGCATTTGCGATTTTCGCAGAGTGTACTTTGACAAGAATAATGAAGGGAGAATTATGGTTTTAGGAATCATCACTAATAACGACTCTAAGGTCATCTATCATATTCAATTGCTTAGCAAAATTATTAATATGAGGAAAAGTTGGAATTTACCAGTGGATGACTGTACTTGGGTCTAGACAAAGGGGTCCTAAACATATGGCTCGCGAGCCGAACTGGAAACCATTTTTGTAACTTATATTTTACCTCAAATTCTAATCAGTCTAATATCTTTTTCTATACTTTTAATTCACCGCAAACATGGCACAATGCCACTGAAACATAAGGGGCTATTGTGAATTAGGGGTATACTTATGGGGGCATTCTAAAGGGAGAGTTGTGCAGGGAGATGTTTGTTCACATCACATTTGATTAGCAATATTAAATTTGACATACACACTGTGCAAACTAGCATTCACCAATTCAAGATCAACAGAATCGGTTCTTGTTCCTCTTTCAGGAAGGAAAGAACCCCACCACCACCACCACCCCATGTATTCTTCATCGGTTACCTGCCAAGAAGGTACAATTATACTTTATGGCGGTGTCTTCTTTTTATGAGAAGAATATATTTCACAACTCATATTAGAGAAAGCGTAAATAAGTATCGAATTTGTCCAGAGATTAAAAAAGGAGTATTGATAATAACATTAGCAGAATGTGACATGTTTACGGCTTGTTCTCTAGCATAAACATGTGAATACATCTTAACATTAATAATAATGATAGAATTAATATAAATTATAAACTTAGTAAGAACGAACCAGATTAAGAAATAAAGTCAGAAGGTGAATGTGTATGCCACAAAAATGTAGAATAGATAAAAAAAACAAAAAACTGTACTACAAACTGTACGATGAAATGCAACATTAGAATTTAATAACTTAAATATAACCTTTTCTCATGCGTTTATCCTGCTGATATGTTGTTCGCACTGGATTTTTCCTTCCAAAATGTGTTAGATTACGACAGTTTTATTCTGATTGTTGAGTAGCACCATCTATCACCCAAACTCCAAAATGAGTTTACATACACACATCTGGTATTCAAAAATGGTCACCAATAAAGTACTGACCATAAAAACATCGCTTAACTTTTAAGTTAATAAAGAATTCATTGAATAAAACACTACGAACATTGCACAATATTTTCGATATATACATATGGCAACTTCAAGATTCAAACCAAAACACAGCGTGTAAAATTAGAAAATTAGATATCTTAATAGTTATTAAGATTACCGAGGGTGAGTACTATTTTAACAAAGCATAAATCGCCTAATTTTCAAATCCAAAACCTTTAGTAGAAAGCTTTATTATCAATGGAATACAGCTTGAATATGATAGTAATTACATTGTTCGTTAATGCATTCATGTAAATATCTTTAAATTGTTCGTGTTTAGTTGCAAAATACGAAACGCAGTAAAATATGTTAATTCCAGGAGTCGTTTATTAACATTAGATATAGAAATAAGTTTGCTAAGCAATTGAAGATGATAGATGACCTTAGAGTCGTTATTAGTGATCTAATTTCGGTTTTGAATAATGTTATTTTGAATATTTGATCAGGGTTTACTTGTAGGGTGAAGTATCCTCATATCAGGTTGTCCTGACAAACCCTTGTACAGAGAGACCGAAGACACTCGATGACGGTGTCTAGTAGGTAATTCAACTTATAAGTATTGTATACCATTATATAAAATAAATATAGAATTGTATGATAGAAAAATACCAAAACTTTGCTTGGTAACTGAAAAGACTACAAAAGATGAAGGTTTGATATGTGCATATTAAATGTCCCACGGGGAATATACTCCCAAAGGTACGGACGAAATAGTCAAAATATCATAGTATTTAAAGCCCAAATAAAATCCACTCAGTATGGCTACACCACATTGGCTTATACAAGGAATGGTACACCTTCTCAAAGTAATGGTGCATCTAGTAACAGCACTAAGCTTTATACTCCACCAGACTAGATGTATTCTTGCCATGGAATCCGGTACGACCAAGAGACCAAAAAAAAGATATACTATAACATAGTTAATTGGTCAATTTGGGAGAGGAACTTTTATATTTTTAACTTCTTTACTAACTCAACGTTTGGCAGGTAAAAGGGGACTTTAGTTGAACACTCGGATATCTATGTATCTCATATAGAGATAAAGTGTTAGCCCCAGGCAAGGCCCCCTTGATTTCTGAGAACTTCGAATGAAGTAAAATAAAACAAAAATGTCATAAATCGTATTTTAATGACACCAACAACAAATGTGCTTGTAGTGACAATCTCTGTCCTTTAAACATAAAAGATGTCTCAGCATTTACTGATAAATTTAATCGGTATAAAAGTGTAATTTATGTGCTTTCCCAAATGAAAAGTATATTAATTTAGCGAATAAGAGAATTCAGCAATCCTCAACTCTCAAACTGATCTATATATACGAATATTATCTATATATATATGATTATCATCTATATATATATATGATTATCATCTATATATATATATATATGAATATCATCTATATATATATGATTATCATCTATATATATATGATTATCATCTATATATATGAATATCATCTATATATATGAATATCATCTATATATATATATATATATATATATATATATATATATATATATATGATTATCATCTATATATATGATTATCATCTATATATATGAATATCATCTATATATATATATATATGATTATCATCTATATATATGATTATCATCTATATATATGAATATTATCTAGATTGGTGACCAAGAGGGAAAAGCGTATGTGTTATATGAATCTTCTTTCAGCAGAAACATAATTGATTTTTTTAATTTATTTTGTGTCTTTCAAATGTTTTTCTACTCTTTTCTTCAAACCTGCCTAAATAACTTTTGGCTAAGATCAAAGTGTAGTATCTGTTCCGATGAATACTGCATCTCATACTGGTGTTGTCTTGGCCTTCGGGTCTTGATTTACGCCGGTCAATGGGTCTGTCCTGTGCAGTTCTGGAAGGTCCACCTTCTCAGGCTTTGCCTCCCCTCTTTGGGGAGGAGTAAGTTTATTGCTTACTGTTTGAGGCACCTTTACCGGGGAATGCCGACGGGGCTACTCAGGCAATTTTTAAACCCCACTTTTCCGACCCGACCTTGGGTCACATCTTACTTGTGGGAGTAAGTTTAAAACTGGCCTTGTGCCTAACTCCTGGAGAGGAGTAAATCAATACTCTTTTCTTCAAACACGAAAACTTTATTTTTAAAGCCTTAAGAAAAATAGTCCTTACTATAGTTTATTGTCCTTTTTAAAATTGTTATATTATTTTTAGACATGAAATGTGGGTGCATTCGAAGAAATAGAAAAATCTCTAATAATAAAGAATTAAAGACAAATAGTTATTGTTGGTATTGAGAGCATCATACCCGCCAAGAAATTCCAACAGAAACCAAACAGT
This sequence comes from Sepiola atlantica, assembly GCA_963556195.1. NCBI lineage: Eukaryota > Metazoa > Mollusca > Cephalopoda > Sepiida > Sepiolidae > Sepiola > Sepiola atlantica. The sequence continues at coordinate 84,680,277 of OY744541.1, forward strand.
CGACTGTGGTACACGTCTGAATCTGCCGCCGCCATTGCTCACAAAAATCACAATTTCAATTGCTTTCGACGAAATAGATGGTCTGAAACGAAAGCTGCTTTTAAAACTGCCTGCAATCACTGCAAAAGTGTTATAGCAAACACAAAAGAGGCCTATGCCCAGTAAGTTAAATCTAGAGTGGGCGAGCAGAGGCTTGCTTCCCACAAGTTTCGACGAATAACAAATATGATGCTGAACAGATGTAAAACCTCGATTCCAATCATCATCAATGGACCAGAGATGATATCTTCAGAATCTGATAAAGCCAAGCTTTTCGGAAAAGCTTTGCATCAAATTCCATCCTTTGCAATCAGGGCCGTTTACCTTCTGAATTTCCTCCCTATGACTGTAAACATACTGAACGACATCCATATATCTGTCTGTGGTGTTGCTAAACTTATAAAACAAAAAAAAGAACCTCGATGCTAGCAAGGGAACTGGTCCTGGCAACATTCCAATCATATTGCTTAAGAAGCTGCAATCGGAACTAACATCTATCCTTACAAAGTTGTTCAATCGTTGAGTAAGGTCTTAAATGGTGATGAATATGAAATTAGTTTGGATTATGATTGGAAGCACGTAGACAACATCTATATCAATGGTGTCCAGCATGTTGACGGTGGCTATCATTTCGATTGTAGCCGTCTAATGCAACCAAGATGACATCTGAATCAACAAAAGATTAAATGGATTATGAAAATAAATCCATTTTATTTTTATTTAAAAGACAAGCAAATCATTTTATATTTCGTTCCTTCTCCCCTCTGTATGCAACATTCGGCATTCTGACATGTTAAGCAACGTTAATAAATTAATATTATTCCGTTATATAATACTAAAATTAAAATTAACCTTATACACAACCATAACAAATACCCTACAAACTAACACTAGAATCATTTACATCCAGCCACACATATACCTGATGTTAACTGTCTCTATCCAACCAGACTTCTTATAATGAAAATGCATAGTTTTAATTTAATATATGACCCACTTTAGTGTACACGTTCTCTTATTTATTGTCTGTTAAATGTTTCATTTATTTCTCTTTATTATTCTGCTTCTTTCGATTTTTATAATGCGATCAAAATAATTGTGACTAAACATAGACAAGTGAATAAACATAGACAAATTTATTTTAATTGGAAATTCATCACAAAATAGATTTTAGCTGCTTTGTCATGGCATGTGCCTGCCATCGCAATATATTTGTTTTGGAAAACACATTTGATATTAGGATTATTTCCCAGATCTCTGCCATTTTATTTATAACTTGATATAGCAGTCACATATAAAGTTCAGATAAAACTACTAAGATGATCACGAAGGAATATCCAACAATGATTTATAAGACATTCTAAAAACAGGAAAAATGTTGCTATTGTTTTTCACCATTGTTTCCAATTAGCACTCCATGTTTGTTTCGTTTGGGTTGTTAAGTCACGTACACTAATACCCTTGGAAAAGAAGTATGGATGCATCCTTTCTGCGCCACTTCCGAAACTCAAACAGTAGGGTATGCTCTACTAGAAGCAAGAAAACTTAGAGCCTGTAAAGAAGGTATACTTGTCTTTCGTCAGTAGTGTCTGTATACTTCTGTAAACTTTGCTGCCGATGGAGGTTTGTCGGAAATGTGAGTAAGTGGTCGTTCTGTCAGCAACCCAGAAAAAAAAAAAATTTGCCGTGAACAATAGCAAATATTTCTGATACAGAAAAGTTAGATTCATAACTTTTTGGGACCTTATTAACGAGCCTGCGAACACAATTATGACAATTGCTTAATTCAGGATCTCCATAATTCTAGCCTGAAGAGTCAAAGATACATTCAGTAGGGACTCTTGAACCTAGGAAGATAATGACTTTTCAATCAGAATATTTTTACAAGTAATTGCTGTTACCTTTTATTCTTTGCTATAAACAAAGTAAATATTCAGAAGTATTCCCCACGTTTTAATCAAGATGTTCATCAATGCAGAATCCATTCTGCACTTTCGTGTTTTAAAATGTAAATATTTATATAACTAATTCTCACAAAATGTGTGGCCAGATTGTGGCACCAAAGGTTGCCATATGTGCCGTCGAAGTCACTCAGTGTCATATTCTGGCTGACTCGGCATTAAATATAGTCCGATGCCATGACGACCGCATGTGTCCCCACTAGTTGCTCTGTCAATCGTTCTACACACATGCTGTGTTTAAAAGATCTGCAGAACTTTGCTGTTGATGGAGCTTTGTCAGAAACTTGGATAAGTAGTCGTTCTGTCAGCAACCCAAAACCAAGAATTTGCCATGAAGAATAGCAAATATTTATTGGAACACAGGGTGTGCAATAATAATAAAAAGGAATAGTTATGCTGCTCTTGTTCAGGATAAATGACAGGTTGAATTTGGTGCTAAATCTTAGAAGACTTTGAAATTAGCTTTGTGATTTTCTCACCCCCAATTCCTTTTAATTAATTATTCCATCAATTAAAATTGCACCAGCAAATTCATCATCCTGTCACACATTTATTACTAATAATATAAATTGCTTCATTGAACCGAAAGAATCGATATTTATCTTCAAGGAAGAAAGCATTTTAATGATTTCAACAATAACTTTTTCGAGAAAACAAACACAATATTGATTATGTTTATAATTACGTTTCAAACGCATATAGGGGGTTGTAATTTAGTATTTGTCAAACAGAAATAAGTCTTTAATTATTTCCAAATTTTTTTAATAAAAAGGAAAAAACTCATGTATCCTAAATAATTGTCTACTTCTACACATAAATCAAAGTTAAATATTTTACAATAAATCGTATATTTTTCTTTCAAAAAAATACAAAACCGAACTTATTTGCTGTAGTACAAAACCTTGTAACGGTTATCTAAATCATATTTTCAGTATGTAGATGTTTTCATGACATAAAATCAGTCAAAATAAAATACAACGAACAGTGGCATTTTCGATTATTGATGAAACACTTATTCATTTGATTTCATTAATTATCCGAATCAACCTTTTCTTATTTACTTAAAGCTGCCTTCTTTAATATGAAAGAATATATGTATTCACCAATTTTAAAGTGAATGCTTAAAGTCTAAAGTTCTGATTCCAAATACAAGTTTCCAACCTTAAAACAATGTTACAAATGTTTCATAGGTTTCCTATCGCCTTTGATTACACACAAAACGTCAACCATAGTCTGTCTGTATGTGTGTACTACGGTTTTTAACGAGAATGATTAAAGATTATAAAGCAAGTTTAACGATGACAAATATAAGCTGTGTGCATTCTTATTATTAACTCAAAGCATCAGATTATTCAGAACACATCGTCTACAATCCAGAATCGTTTACACCTGAATGAATATCACGAGAATTGTGAACCAATATTAAAAACTGTCCATTCTCTTTGGAAATGCAAGTCCATGAATCTGGTTTACGGCAAAATAGACTGGCCAACAGACGATTCGGAAAATTCGGTTTCAACTTGACATTCATATCAGAACAATGCGAATGAAATACTTTGAGTATCCTCATGCATAACTTGAAGAAAAGCTAATGAGTGTTGCCAGGAAAGAGCCATCTTGAAACACAATTATCATTCCAGAATGGAGGTACAAAGAGAATATTGGAATAATGAGGACGTGAGAATACATTTTTATACAGTATATTAACTTAGTAAAGAGAGACCGTATATACTCGCCTCCCCACGAGGACGAAGTTTGATACAAGGTCGACTGACAATAAACCCATATCCTCTTTAAAAGGATGAGGTAATGCCTGGAAGAATAGCATCCTGCGATCGAACAGATACTACATTTTGATCCAAGCTAAAAATCTGGATACAAATGCAATTTGTCTTTAATTACTTACTTCGACTCAAAGGAAGAGATAACATGTCGGTTTTTAAGTGAGGGAAACTCCGGCTCCCCAAATATGAGCACTTTGATTGCAAACAACTATACCTGTACAGTCTGTCAGCACTCTTTCTAGAATGAGAGTTCCTCAGCTTACACACAATAAAATAACCTCCTCCGAATGACAACAGTCCACAGAAAAACAATTTAAATACATGTTGCAATGTAATAAAATAATAATTGTTAATTCTTGCAAATGATAAATCGCTTACCTTTGTATTGTGAATCATTGTTGACAACATTTTTTTCTTATTTTTGCAGGTGTCATAACAAATGATTTTGCTGACGAAATCATTTTAGATCCCAAACTCATCGCCAAGCATTATATAAGAACGTGGTTTTTCTTGGACCTTATCAGTTCAATTCCAATGGATTATATCTTTCTTATGTGGGACACTGAGGCCAACTTCAGTCAATTGTTCCATGCAGGTACGAATGTGCGAATGGATCCATCCCAGTACTGGCAAGGTGATCATTCTTGTTTTTCTAATATTTCTTTCTGTCACACACTTTTAAGCACAGAAGATGCCAGTTCCTTTCAAACAATAAGTCAATTTGACAATTATCATTTGCATTCAAGTTTTGTTCAGTGATCTTGGAAGAATCGTTTGGGAAATCGAATTATGCTAATTCGTAAAAAAAAAAACAGCAATCTTATACTATAAATATAATTGTTCATTTTCATAATTGAACATGAACAATCATATTTGAATGAATCTCTTCAGACATAAGAATATTTTATTTAATACTTTATTTTCGATTTAAGTGAAATGTTTTAGTTTGGTTGATTGAAATAAGGAATAATAGTTTTTTCAAGCTCTGAGAAGAGAAATAGTCAAAAGATGTTAGTGAATACATAATAAATAATCTAACCTTTAATCTTTGTAAAAAGCTTCCAAGATCATTTGCAAACTTTCATCGTGATATTGTCAGTTGGCAGTAAATAAATACTATAAAAGCATACATATATAATTAATAATTACGTGTGTATACATATATATTATATATATGTAGACTTCTATGCACATATACATTAACAAGCATATATATATATATATATATATATATATATATATATATTCCCAATGTTATAATTAATTATTTGCATTTTCTATTTATCTGCTGAGCTCATGTTTCTCATAAAGCAAGCCCATCAACAAATTGAACAAGAGTCAGTGGCAGTGACCTATTGGGCCAGATTATTATCTAGAATTATCTTGCTTTACTAGATGTCTTTGCACTTCAACAATGATTGCTGCTCTTCATGCACACACGATTACAATTCATGCCCCACCTCTCTTTTAAGTAAACAATTCAGCACAACATGCACTTTCTTTATTCCACGTTCTCTCTTCTTTTATTCTCTTTTGCCCCCCCCCCTCTCTCTCTCTCTCTCCATCTCTCTCTCTCTCTCTCTCCCTCTCTCTTTCTCTCTCTCTCTATCCTTATTTCCAAGTAAAAACGAACAGAATATTTCTTTTGTTTGGGGCATTTTACATGTTTTTTCATGTTCAAGTCTCATTATATTCTATATAATTGTAAATGAACAAACTCAAATATTCATATCCAGTCTCCATGTTGTATCTATCTTTTCAAGCATCTTCAAACACATTGACTCATCATTGATTTATTAATCTTTATGGAAATTTCATTATTGTTGAGTGAGAAATTACTCCCAGTGATACCTTTTTTAAAACTTGGATCATTTGTCGCTCAATTTTTATTTATTTATAGAATATTCCATCATCTGAGGATTATTCTATGAGTTAAACACAAAAAAAAACATTGAAATAGTTTGACATCCGGCTTTTATATCAGTTTGCTTTGTCTTTGTTCAACAGTCAGTGAGATTGGTTATCACATGTTTTCACATTTCACTGTTATTCATTCTTGTAGTTTGCAATTAGTATGTGATCAAGGGTGTTCATAGAGATGTGATTCCACTATCTGATTGTCAAGTTGTTTTGTTATGCTTCCATCAAACACAAACACGGGATTGCCTCCCCTGTGAATGTGGCATGTGAACTCCTGACCAAAAAAAAAGAAACAAAACGCAATGAATGTGCACAGATTTTGTGTTTCCAAATGTAAAAAAGAAAATAAAGATATCATCATAGATTCATCAAATATCAAACTTAAAACTTTGGTTTTATTTCATGCATAATAAAAATATCAAAAAAGATTATTTTCTATTTATAAATAAATCATATATTGTGAGGAAAAAGATATGTGAGATGAGTTGTTACTTATATATATATATATATAAGTATTTAAATGTGGTTTATCTTAACATTTCTCTTTTAAATATTTATTATTATAAAGCTCTATCTTAAAATATATTGAGCTCTTTATGTGTGCAAAAACTGTTGTATTGAATCAGATCTGTTCTGACTTTGAAAGGTTGATTGTTTAGGTTATCGATTATATATATATATATATATATATATATATATATATATATATAATAAAAAATAAACCAATCTCTCAATCAGAACAGAAGCGAATTAAGACAGAAAATATTGGACAAACAAAGAAATCAATATGCTATCAGATAGAGCTATGAATAATACTTGATAACAAAATGTACTGAACTTAACAATTACTGCAGTTGCACGGAATTACTGATCATAAAAAGTCTACCCTACTAGCATCAATCAAAAAGTACCATCAGGGTACACTCTTGATGGGCGGTGAAACTGTAGTGAAACTAAGTACATATTGTTATCATTTATTATATGTAGATATATATGTATATATATATGTGTGTGTGTGTGTGTATTGAAGTCAAACAAATATAATTACATAATAAAACCATTAAAACTATTCTAATACATGAATACTTATATCATATTGATGGCTTATAAAATGTAAAATAAAAAGCATATTTGATTTTGATGATTCAATGATATTTCTTGAAACAATTTTAATTTGCAGCCAAAATCTGGCAATGATTTAACCCAACTGACAAAAAAGATATTCCTCAACTAAAATAAATTCTAAAAAAATTGTACAGCTATTGTGGGATATTTTTTATTGTAACTTTACTTTTTGTCAACCTTACAACGGTTTTTTATCGTGAAAAATATTAATCCTTTTAATGGAAATTAATGGTGAGAAAAATAAGCAAATCTTTAGTCAAGGAAACTTCCACAGAAGTGAATCTTTTGCAGAGCCAAACTGCCACGTTTGCTGCCAGATTTAAAATCCTGCATTTTATTATTCAGAATCATTTTATTGATCAACAAAGTCCTCCATTGTTTTTCAGTTTCTTTCAGAGTAGACTTCATTCTCTCATGTTCTCAGGTTTAAGTTTTTAGTACAAACTGATGTCACCTTTTATGACATTGGCCATATTTTTAATGTTTAGCGTTATCCACATTAGAATAATATAGAATGTGTCTTTTTATGGAGAAAGTGGGATATTGAAGAAAAATTAAACTTATCAATGTATTAAAAGGTTAGAGACAAGGCGAATAATTTTTGCACTTAAACAGACTATGAAAAAGATAACTTTTGAAGAAACGAATCTTTAAATTAATCTGACTTCAACTATTTAATAAAATTCAGACTAAAAAAAAACAGCATATTCAAGTTGGTTTCATATGATTCTTTTACAATTTGAAACATAAATGTGCCTTTCATTTTTAGAGATTAATTTTTTTTTTTTTTGTTATAGAAAATCGAATATTCATTAATGGTTTTCAAATTTAATTTATGTACTTAATTTTAAATTAGAAATGTGTATTAGCTACAATGTATAAATTCCTAAGTATTTTCCTATTCCGATAATTTTCCTATAAAGGCTTTATGGTTTCTGCTTTCAAACAAACTGTTATTCCTTTCTAATTAGCAACGTGTGCACGGCATACCAGTTACCAAAACAATCCTATATCTTAGACTTTTACTAATAAAATTGAGACCTTGAATAAGTGAGGAAATATTTGTTGTAATTCATCACCTAAAAGAGCATTGGAAAAGTATTTGATTCTTGTTCTTACAATAAACGATGGTTTAAGGTTATTTATATTCACTAGATCAATTACAATGAAATTGTCATTCGTACGCAATGACTGTAACTCATTATTCAATATTGTATATTTTAATTTTTTCAAAGAAAAATCAAACTGTTACATATTTTTTATTTGTAAAACTAATTACAAATAAAAATAAAACTTTATTATTTAAAAGTGATGAAATTAAAATAAATGATCATCTGATTAATGAAAGATACTAAAATAAAAATCTTATTTAAATCAGAAATATTTTCATCGTGATTTCACAAGAGGTTAAAAATAAAACTCTCACATAGACTTCATATAAGTTTCATTGCATAATTCATGAACGTTTTATTTCTGCAGATCCTCAAAATCACCTTTTTTAAAATTAGAGGTCGGAGAAGACTGATGCACTAGAAGTCTTATTGGATGATTTATAAATGACTAATTGGACCTCTTACTCGTCTCATTCCATCTTTTTTCTTTTCAAAATAGTATTTGCCTCCTCAATTTCCAATCGAAGCAACCATTTTGGATTTAATCAACTGTTTTCTTCAGTTGTCTTAGGTTATGTCTCGCTTCTCTAGTTAACGCCTTCGCTGCCTTCTCTTATACCATCCAATGTATGTATTATTTAGAATAAGCAACCTTTATTTTGTTATCTTATTTCTTTTCTTTTTACCCTTGCGTATTCTCAGTTCAGCTTGTTTCATTTCTGCTTCTGCTCCTGCTGATATTACTGCTCCAAACAAAATAAAGAGCAAAAAAGTATTCATCGCTTACAATATGTTTCAATTGTTGCTAGAAGGAGTATAATGACTAAAGTAAAGATTCACCATGCAAAAATTGCTGGAGACAAACGTTATATTTATATTAGTTATTATCAGCATAATTATCAATTTATAACATTTTCTTTCTACTTCGTTGCTATAGTAAAGATTCTTGGATTTTCTTTATGCTCCTCTGGCCAAAACTACATTCGAAATATAATCAGGATAATAAAATCTGAATGATAAAATAAGTATGATAAAATGCCTAAAACTTAATATGGTCTCTTCCCTCAATTCAAACAATTCCAAATCAAAAGATTTCTCTAAAATATTATTAGCGCTATATTTCAGTAATGGCCATTAATCTACTTATAGAAGGGCAACTCTGCTTTTCAGAAATTGGAAAATAGTTTATGGTATAGAATTCACTAAAGCACAAACATACATCTGAAAACTTTTACCTGTGACTTTCTATGTAGATAATAATATCTACATTAATTTATAGCTTTATTAATTATCAGTTTCTACTTTCATAAGCCAAGTATAAAAATAGTTGGGAAGCTGAGTCAAAAGCTTTTACCATATTAAATTGGTTCCTGTTTTAAATAGAGAGAGAGAACCGTTTACGTTCATTATAAAAATTCTAAACCCGTATAAATTCCTTTTATAGATAACTTAATTATGTCTTCTATATTATATAAAAAATGTGATTTCTTTCATTAAAATTCTGACCAGAAGATTTAAAATACAATATAAATATACAGATTATTTCTTAATATAAAAAAATGTGATTTCTTTCATTAAAATTCTCACCAGAAGATACAAAATACAATATAAATATACAGATTATTTCTTGATATAAAAAAATGTGATTTCTTTCATTAAAATTCTCACCAGAAGATACAAAATACAATATAAATATACAGATTATTTCTTGATATAAAAAAATGTGATTTCTTTCATTAAAATTCTCACCAGAAGATACAAAATACAATGTAAATATACAGATTATTTCTTAATATAAAAAAATGTGATTTCTTTCATTAAAATTCTCACCAGAAGATACAAAATACAATATAAATATACAGATTATTTCTTAATATAAAAAAATGTGATTTTTTTCATTAAAATTCTCACCAGAAGATACAAAATACAATATAAATATACAGATTATTTCTTGATATAAAAAAATGTGATTTTTTTCATTAAAATTCTCACCAGAAGATACAAAATACAATATAAATATACAGATTATTTCTTGATATAAAAAAATGTGATTTCTTTCATTAAAATTCTCACCAGAAGATACAAAATACAATATAAATATACAGATTATTTCTTGATATAAAAAAATGTGATTTCTTTCATTAAAATTCTCACCAGAAGATACAAAATACAATGTAAATATACAGATTATTTCTTAATATAAAAAAATGTGATTTCTTTCATTAAAATTCTCACCAGAAGATACAAAATACAATATAAATATACAGATTATTTCTTAATATAAAAAAATGTGATTTTTTTCATTAAAATTCTCACCAGAAGATACAAAATACAATATAAATATACAGATTATTTCTTGATATAAAAAAATGTGATTTCTTTCATTAAAATTCTCACCAGAAGATACAAAATACAATATAAATATACAGATTATTTCTTGATATAAAAAAATGTGATTTCTTTCATTAAAATTCTCACCAGAAGATACAAAATACAATATAAATATACAGATTATTTCTTGTATTACTAACAGATCTGTTTATAACAATCTGTTACAAAATATGTACATAAAATATTTCACATTGTAATACTTATTTGTTGTAATTATTTATTTGGGTGTGTTTATATAATTTCATGTACACACAATATCTGCATTATAATTAAATATTTAACTTTACTTAATGATATTAATGATATTAATTCATGTTTTCTTTAAACCAAATATTTCAGTATATGTTTGCAATCATGCACTGAATATTTTTTCTTTTGCAATATATTTTTTAATGTTTAATAAAAGGAGTTTGTTTAACATGACACTGCATTTCACTTTGCAACATTCATGTTTCAGTAGTGTTTATGCTCATACAATAAAAGTTTCACAAGACAAATAAGCTTCAAATTTCAGTCAGAATATTTCTTAGATGCATGTGTCATAGTTAAGTGTCAGAAATATTCAATCTTATTTCATCATTGGAACAGAAGAATTCCACAATATTTTAGTATTTATTGTAACCACTCACTGTAAGGACAATGGGGTATTTATTGAGCCGCTTCCATACATTTTAGCTTTAACATAGGAAAAATGTAACAATGTTGTCTTGGAAGTGTTTGCATGTGATAAAAATCATATAAAACAACTGGACATTGTCATTTGTATGTGTAGTAAAATCCTGTAGTGAAATGATTTTATTTTATTTGTCTTTTTCACACAATAAAATTATTTACATTAATAATGTCTTCATTTGTATTAGTTTAACATAATAAACACATATCGAACATTTCTATAAGAGTCCTTAGAAGGATGGAAACCATAAAATGTGCCGCTACTTTAATTAATTGAATTAATTTTAGGTGTATTACTACTCAGTTAAAAACATCAAAATTATGCACAGGTGAACATCAAAAGTCATGAATAGAGAAATATTAGAAAATTATGAAAAGTTAATTGTGCTTGAAATGTCTTAGCCGTTATTAATTCACTTATTTCATAAAAAGAATACTGATTTAATAAGATTTTTTTTTATATAATTTTTAGAAAAGTCATTATCATCCAGAAAAAAAAACAATAATATTTACGTCATTTTTTGCCATTTCTCAGTTGTGTACTGTATTACTAGAAAAAATATTTGTTGTATTTCTTTTGTTTTTTTCTGGAAGTTTAGAAACAAAACAAAATGAGAACAGAATTATTTTTCCAAATAGAAGTTAGAAAAATATTACTGTTTTGATATTGTTTATTTAATTTTATGTGCGCAATAATTCAACATTAAACAAATCATATTAATAATCATTTCCTAAATTGCATAGTTGATCCACAAATCAAACTTTTACTAAATCGAATACTTAGCACTCACTCTAAAATAAGTAACACTTATGATAATTCTATTAATTTATATTACTGTAATCAAATACATTATAATTATAAAGTAGAAGATAAAAACGAAAAATAGTATCCGTAATTAAATTAAATCTGTCGATAGAAATAAACATATTAGAACTATCATATATTATTTTTTAAAAAACATCTAACCTTGTATCTAAAAAATAATAGCGTCATTCCTACTAATTCACTATATAAGACTAATATAATTTACCAATTCACTTTCTCACTGGCAAACCATATTTCTATTAATGTCAATCAATTCAAAATGTCTTAAGATACTGAAAACTTAACAAAAATGACTCGAAAAAGATTCCATTCTTTCTTATACAGACAGTAGCCTTAAAGAACACCATATAATAGATTGGTAAAAACGTTATGGAAAAAGCATAATTGAAAAAAGGTTTTATTTCACCCTAAATATCTCTTTGAAAGCTTTCTTTATTCTGGCACAAAGGTATAGTAAGCAGGCCAAGTCGTTGTACCATAAGAAGGCATCAAATTTTAAATTATTAATTCAGGTGAGAGATCGATCAAATTTGACACTAATTTACAAACATATTGACACCAAACTACAGTAAAACTATATTATCATAGGTCTTAAATTTTTTGATTTCATGACAAATACAATTTCTTAATACCTATGCATACTTTTCTTTCAAATTTCTTTATTTATGACCTCTCCCCCCACACACACTATAAATTGATATCCACTTTTTCGATAAACAATAGAAAAGACAACTCCAATGATTGAAGAGAAAAAGCAAACTATCTGAGATTCTTAATACTTTCATTTCTACTCTTATACTCATTTACCTGTATCTGATATCTTCTTTAATTTTTTTTATTCTTCTTGAGCCAAAATCTATGCACATGCACCTTTTTTATCATACCTCAAATGCTGAGTTGTAACTGTATTTTAAGTTGCTATCCAATTTATTGTATATTTTATTATTTTTATTGTGTGTTTTTTTTCATTAGATGCATTTCAGTATCTCTTACAAATTATCTATGTTCTTCATGCAGCAATTCCCTGTCTTTTTATATCATTATTTCAGACAAGATTATATTCCTTGCACGTCCATGCTTCCTCTTATTTAGATCATTCAACTTTATTATAAATATATTGATGTATTGGATAATGAACATTGGTTTGAATGTTCATTTTACAACCTAAAGTTTCCAACATACCATTATTACTTTTCTCAAGTTCTTTGGCTTTTCTTGTCTAATACAATACATGCAAAATACACACACATAATATATGTGTGTGTATATTTGTTTACCATGTTTTTATATGCACCTATTAACATGATTATTGTCTTTATCTGTACATGCTTGTGTTTATAGAAACAAAAGATTAACATCGTAACTGATTTCGTAAAATGCGGAAAATGTTGAATTAATTTAATTTAGAATAGAATCTTTTCAGGTTAAAGATTACAATTTTACTACATTTCAAAATTTTAACCATACATAAATAGTCAAAAGATTTTTTTTTCATTTAATATTAAGAAAAGATTTTTTTTTCATTTAATATTAAGAAAAGATTTTTTTTTCATTTAATATTAAGAAAAGATTTTTTTTCATTTAATATTAAGAAAAGATTCCCATTTTATTTTCTAAAACTAATTCATGGTTCTTTAGCAAAAAAGTAACATCAACTTTAATTTTAAATGAGATGAATACTTTAGTATGAATAATAAACAATATTTGTAAATATCCAAGGTTTTAATACTATTATGATGTAAAAGAATAAACTTGGCACAGTGGTTGGTAATCAAACCATCTTAAAATCAAGAATTTTAAAATGCTGAAAATTCAGTGCAAAGTGATAGATACTCCCCATCTAGAAATATTTTGCAATTCATTCGTTCTTCTTTGGGACGGCCGAAACCAGATTTCAAAACGACCAGACTTCACCCTGACCACGCCTTTGACCGTGTATGGTGGAGAGAGAAATCCAGTGTGATTCCCACTGCATGGGATAAACGTAGAAGAAAATGATGTAACTCCTCCTCATATTAACCGATATTTTGACACGAAGTATCAAGAATGTAACCATTCCAACAAGTTTTAATATTAAAACACTTATCAATCTGTTTTGAAGAAGTAAAGTAAACTAGGTTGAGGGCGTCCTAAAGGCTGGCTTTTCATTGGCTACTATACCAATAAGTAGGGGAAGATGTCACTCCTCCCCTGGACGGCTCAACTTACACTTGATCCTCATCTTATGATGCTGTTTAGAGTCTTTGGTATGACTCAACCAAGGATTGAACTCCGGTCTCCCAGCCCATTAGTGAACACTCTAACCATTGTGCCAAATGTTTTGCATAATCAGATAAAAATCTTAGTGTAACTATTGGATTATGAACTCAATATTTTATAGTTAGTAATTTATCTATATCGAAATTAGTAATTTTAAAATAGAACCATAAATAAATTAGATAATAAATTCTTATTTGAATAAAATTCCTTTCTTAATATTTTAGTAATTTCTCATTAATCTTTTATATATAAATTATTTCCACAATCTCACAAACCAAACTATTGATGAAACTTAAAGAATTAAATTAGTCTATAAAAATATTTAATGCAAATTCATATTTATTTTCGATGAAGTTCATGGGAATCTAATAAATGTATTGCAATCGTTTGCAGATGCAAGTTTTGATAATTTAAGCTGTAAAGAAATAGGAATGAATAACTAAAAAAAGTAACAATAAAAAAACGTAAATTAATTTTAAATGAATTTTTTTTTAACTTTTAAAACTTCTTTACATTGTTAAGATTTAGAGTACTGTAGTAAAACATAATCATTTTTTAATAATAAAAAAATGAAATTAAAACTTTCGGTAAAACTGCACTTTAGGGGGCGCTGCTCAACCACATCTTTTTAAGATTCAATTGTTTCGAATGTACTTAATCATAAAAACTAAAATCTTACTCCAATATAAATAAAAACGAGTATTCTAGGGTTTTTTGTTTAAGTTTTAATTTCAGCTCATCTATTAGTGGAGATCCATTGACTTCCGGGAGAAAGATATGAGAAGATCTTTTCCAATGTGGCCATGTGTCTGCAGCCTCGCGTTTAGTTGGGTCTAAATCCAGTCGTTCTTGCTTAAGGTATTTTTCCATCCTGATCTTAGTATAAATTGCAATGAATGTAGTAGAAAAGTCTGAGCCGAGTATACTTGAAGCTTTATTGTACTAAAATTTACACAGGGATCGAGTCACTGTGAGAAAATGGCTGCCTATAAGAAAATGAACAAAGTGAAGTAAAAAAGAAGAATGTAGAGTTCTGTCTTTATCATCACACGACTGATAAAGTCGCCATGGTATTTTCTTTAAAAAAAAAAAACAAGAAAAGATGACTGTGAAATTTGACGTTTGTATGAAAGGTTAATGATTGACAAGAATTATTTGAAAGAAAAATGGTTTTCTCTTTTAATCTTTGAACAATTCGTTAGGAGGTTAGGGTTGAGGTTGATATTATGGTTGAACATTTATCACATTTGAATACACCATGACTTAACACTAGACCAAATGGCCGATGTTATGTATGTTATGTATAAGTACAAAAACGTTGATATCTTATAAAAATGGCAATTAAATTTTACTTATTTATGACTAAATACTTTGGGGAAAATAATGGCTCTTCAAGATATGTAATTTATTGGCGCCCTTAATATGTAATTTTATCAAAGATATATTATATTTTGAATCTCATTTTAAAATTAATACCGCAATAATATTATTTATATTACAAGCTAAATATATAAGTTAGTAGTATAGTTTGTCTCGCTCCTACTTAATAGGGAGCAATAGAGCATAGAAATAGGTATTTAGAGTGAGAATAATTATTGCTATGAAAAGATTTTTTAAATGAATAAATACAATTAAACATATATATTGTTTCAATGTTTTTCTTGTGATTTTGTTTTATTCTAAAACTTATGGATTATAATTTATACATGGGGGTTCATTTTGCTATGTAACTTCATCGTAAATTGATATTTTGTTAAAAACTGAGGTTCCAAAAAACTTTTTAAATTTTATTTATGACTACTCTAAAAAGGGTGCCAGATTTTTTCCCTATTTGCAATTGATAATTTTATATCTGCTTAATAATAATGTCAGGCGAATAACTCTTTAATATTTAATCTGTGCCATTACCTTGAGAAGGCACCAGCCATGTTTATTTTCAGTTTCAAGCTAAATATGGTAAATAACTTATATTTGTTAATTATTAGTTTTATTCAAGAAAATTACATAAATGATGGTTTTACTACAAAACAAGTTATTTGAGAGCAATGCAGAAACCAATTTCTGTAAATAATTTCCAACCAATCATTAAGATATTATTGCCTATTGTGTCCTGACAAACTGACATATAACAATCCCCCCCCCCTTTCATATTATTTGAATAAATAGGTTTCTAACTTTTGTCAAGAATTATTTTCATTTAGATTTTATTTGCGTTTACACAACAATCAAATGAAATGCTTTCACTGCATATCTTTATCTGTTATTATATCTTTTAGATTAGAACTATCACTACACATATTTTTATTTGAATTTTCTAAAAAAAAAGAACATGCTTTAAAAATATTGCTATTAATTTTTATCAAACAAGGTAGAAAAATGTTAATTATCAAATGAAGGATTTTAGCATTCTACATTTTAAAATGTAAATTTCAATTAATCTGTAAAATTGTTAATTAATTTAATAATCAAATTATTGATTTCATTAATTGAATTGTGTAAAAAGGAAATGCTTTCAAAAATCTATGTCACGAAAAAGTAAATCGTGTTTAATGTTCTATCACTCAGTTTTTAAATATTATTGGAAATATTTCAGAAAACAAATTAATTTCAATGATAGTGTTTTCTTTTGCCATAGTTTTATATAATAATCGAATAATTATGAATTTACAAACAAATATATTTTGTCGGTGATACCTATTGTAGTACTGCACAATTACTTTCTGCTACAATAGTTTTTAAATATTTTCTTAATAATTGCAAATGTTTTGAATTGATAATTTCGTAGTACAAACGAGGCAACCTCTATTCTGAACTCCTGCTGAATTTGTTTTAATTGCATTAAGTTACGGACGGGCAATGAAAGTGAAAGTATTTTGTTTATAAACCAAAAAATGAATTTGACACTGATTGAAAAAAAAATCCACCTCAAATAACAGAATTATGCGATCTTAATGAAACTTTCAGTATTTATTAAGTAATAAATAAATGTTAATATAAAGTATTATTCTTTTAAACTTATAGATTTTTCAGGTCACTTAAATTACTTTATAACCGTCATTTCAAGTCGAAATACGTCCTATAATACCCATAGTCGACACTTACAAAGATATAACACCTTAAAGGTGCGAACGAAAAAAAAAAATTTAAGACACTCCATATAAAATGATACTAAAAACTCAGAAATTTAAATGTAAAAACATGTCTTGTAATATTTAAATACTAGTCGCCTTAAAAAATGTTATTTTTATTCAAGGTGTTATCTCTTTGTGAAGGTGATCACTTAGTTTCAACTATAGGTATAAAAGTATTTAGTCCTTGAAATGAAGAGGGTAAATTAATTTAAAGGGCCTAAAAATATCTATGAATTATTTGTTATAATTTGAATAAATACTTTATATTAACATTCATTTATTAATAAATACTCAAAATTTTGTTTTCAGAACGTTTTCATTAATGAATTATATTCATTAATGAAAACGTTCTGAAAACAAAATTTTAAAACCATTTTACAAGAACAATATTTTTAATTAATCTTTTGATTTGATTTTTATTGAAGTAATTAAAAAGAATAAGTGCAGATTTCATTTTTCATTTAGTTATGATACAAACTATTTCGATATAGAGTTCACTAATATCTTCTAAGTAAAATAAACAAGTAAATTCAAATTAAAAGTTGAAAGTTTTCGCTCATTCTTGTAGCTTGATTCCCTGTATTCTTTTAAAAAATAAATTTAAACCCCTTTATATCCTCACCAGACTTTATTAAGATCATATTCTAAGTAAAACGAAAATAAACAAATAAAATAAATTCATTAATTTATGAGAAATATATTAAAGAGCACATTCAGCATACACAAGTGAAATACTAGTATATTCCGGAAGAAAACCGGAGAGCACATCGGCCAAAATTGTTGTGAATATAACAATTATGATGAAGACAACAATTTTAGATGTGTTAATTAAAAATTAATTTTTGATAACTGGAATACGATTGAGTATCAAGAATCCATGTCTTACTATACTGTTATGTGATTTTATCCCCTTAAACCTGGTAATTCTGGGTAGCCCTTCGAGAACATATCTAATAATGCACACAACTAAAAGTTTTCCAATTTTTTTTCCTTTTAATCCTGTGATGAGAATGTGGTTTTAGCTTTGTCTTAGTTGTTCTGGTCTTGCGTTGTCCGTGTTTATCAAAGCATTGTTTTGTATCTAAGAATTTCTAGTTGCATTTCTTATAGACTTATTATATGTGCAATGCTTTTCTTTACTTTGGCTTAATATTATTGCAAATGACACTATGTGAATCATCAATTCTTTCAATCCATCCTCTGTAATAATCAGTCCTGATGTTATTTCAACAAATATATGAACAAAGTTGGAATCATTTGTGTTAAATTCTACTTTTGAGCACTAGGAAATATACATTGGATATGTTTTACGAATTTAATAGTTTCCCTTTTATCGCAATGCTCTCAATGTACACTCAACATTGATATTTTTAATTCAATACATCTGGGTAAATTGTAATCAACATGATGTGACAAGTGAAGAAATGTCTGCAAAACTGAAGACAAAATATACTTCTTACAAATATTGACTAATTTTCCTTTCATAAGGAATAGGACTAAAGATTCTATGAAGAAAGTTACAAGTCAAAGCCATATTTGATGCTTGACACTTGTGACCATTTTGAATATTTCCAATAGCATCAAGAAAAAGGTTATCGTTCATTGCAAAATTGATCATCATGACAAACAAAACATATGGACATTATTAAAGATTAATTGACATTTGTTCATTCATTAACTCTGATTAAAAACTATGCAACCGTTGAATGTATCGTCTAAAACATTGAAAAATATTTTTTTAATATAGAATAGCATTTAATCGGTTTCTTGATATGTTTGTTTTCTATTTGAATTATATTAATTTTAGTGTATTGTTAAATCATTTACTTACAAACATATCCATGAAATAAGATTTTTAAATGTATTTTTGTTATGCTAGTTAAGTTTGAGGAAAAGTAAGAGCATTAACTCACATCACCTCCAAAATCAGACTTTCAAAGCAGAAAATCCTACTAAACTTTTCAGTCCATTTTAAAAATCAGTTAGTCTGTCACAACACACATATTTTATTACATTGTGATTATTTACAATATGTTAGCAACATTTTAAACCGTATTTCTCTATAATTTTAATCAATATAAAGCCATTTTGAAAAACTAATTAAGATATGCAATAGTTAAAGCATTCGGGTATTTCACATATATTTATGTTTGAAATTCTACAATAAAACAACTGTAATTTCAAATTGTGAAAGAGAAGAGTCTTTATATGAAGCAAAATGTCTTTGAATGTATTTGAAACTTAAGATATCTCATCTATAAATGTGTTCTGTGCAAGACATTCAATTATAAATTGTTTGCTTTTCAAATGAAGACATTAATTGAATAAACAAAATATCATAATACATATACAAAATTTCACAATCATTTAAATTGTGATACAAACTTTATGTGATTAATATACCTTCTTATTGCTGAAATAAGCAATGAATATTACATACTATTTTCTCTATGCACAAAATACCAATAATTCAAGCAAAAATGAGTTTAACGTTTAATGATTGAAAATTATATAAATATATTTTGGTGGTTTAAAACGTTGCTAAATATCAAGTTTAACACTTAAAAATCATCCCATTCTTTCCATGTTAGAATCGTAGAAAAGTGTATTAAAAAAACAATGAATTGCTATAAGAGATAATGGACTATTATTTTTGTATATGTGACAGAAATGACAAGAAAAGCCAAAGATCATTGATTTTTAATGTTACATTCATTTTGCATTATTATCATCATCATTATTATCAATATTATTATCACCGTCATTATTATTATTATTATCCACCATCTTTATTATAGTGCTTTCTCTATTGCTTTTATGTTCAATTTTTTCACTTATATATACACACATACACACACACACACTGTAATCACTGAGGAGCGGTCACTCACCTTTGTTTGGGCTTGAGTTATTGCCTGATAACACACTGAGGTTTACCAATATCTTTTTTGTTGAAACAATTTTAAAAGGCAAAAATAATGGTTCAATATATACATGAAATTATTGCCTCATATTTAGTTGCATTTGTCGTTAAACTAGAGAAATTTTAACATTAGAAAAGTAGACCATATTAACTTTGCAAGTATGAACTTGCAGATTATTTTTTTGTGGATAATTTTGAAGATGTATTTTCACTGTCCTTCATTCATTTAAACCTGTTAAAAAGCAATTAATGACAAACGAATAGATTAAAAACATCAAGTTGCACAGATTGTTTATCTGTCTGTTTTTATTGATGAATAAAATATGAAATCACTGAAGGAATATTATAAAATTATATTATTATTCTTAATGAAAATGACTCAAGTCTAACAAAGTTCCTAGCTGGTTTAAGTATTATCGGAAAGGAACTAAAGCGGACCAAATTATATTCGTATTAATAACATAGAAGAAAAAAAGAAAAGATAGTCAGAATCAAGCATTGCTTATTTAGGTCTAACATTGAAAGTCTGATCAACTGAATTTTATATATTAGATGAAACAGAGAAAACCACAAACATCTTTCGAATTACTGAAATATTAAATAATGCAATCAATGTAGATGTGAATAAAATATTATTAAAAATCCCTTTTGTAATGAAACATTGATATAGTCTAAAAATATCATTATCAATTAAATATATTTATCATTTTAATATGTATGGTCAGTTTAAAATGCAGCTATAATTTGACAGAAATTTATTTTTCTTAAATATGGATTTTTTAGATTCACAATTTGTAGTAGAAACCGACTAGATTCTACTTTTCAGTTTTAAAGAGACATTAATATTTCACCTAAAATTCTGACATGAAATTTATTATTATTGAATTATTCAAATTAGATCGTTTAGCTCTGTTGTTTTGATCACTGTTTAATTCAAAAGGATGTCATCTTTCACTCTCTCTTCTCCTCCCATGTGATGTCTGTGATTTCCTCTATTCATCATTATTTTGTAAATTTAAATAAAAGAATAATAGATGAATATGTGTTGTTCAACTCGGAAGAAAATGGCGGCCCCTTTAAAGAGATTGTTTTAAAAACTGATCGATCCAAAGACTACTTTTTCGTTGGCTACTACACCGAGATGTAGAGGATGTTGCCCCGTCTCCCTGCCCAGTAACGAACAGGCTAACCATTATGCCAAATGAGTCTACTAATTAAAACACAGTAACCTAATCAATGAAGAGGGGAAGCAAGTGTAAATCATTCCTTACATAACTATTTTCAGTATTTGACAAACTGAACAAAACTGATCAGTAATAGGTCAGTAATACTTTACAATCCATTACTTTGAATAAAATTTGATTTTAATTCATCATAAACAAGATGTCAGTCATATTATTGATAAAAAGCAACATTTCTAACAAAATTCAAAAGTTTCCAACTTCCTTCTGTTTGTTCTTTGAAAACAACTTTGGTATTAAGCCAACATCTAACTTTTGTCAAAGTTCAATCGAATTAGAGTCATAAGACTAATTTTGTTGAATAAATTCTTTGAGAACTGAAATACAAATCAAAAATATAACAAACGAGCACATTTGAGATCATTATCCACATTTGAAACAGATTTTGGAAGAAATATGCATGTTTTTTTATAAGCTAATTATGCTTATTGGCAGTTAATCAATAATATATATATTGCTATGTGAATATATAAATATATATATATATATATATATATATATATATTCACATAAGAACTGTCATAAATCAATTAATGTATTGAATCTTATTCATTTTGTTTATTAGAAAAAGCTTGCGCAAATTTGTCATAAATATAAGCACTGCTTATTACAACCACAGCTTTGTGCTTTTTGCCCAATAAAATATTTAAATTTTCATTTAGTATATAAAACTATTTTGTTTCCATGTGAAAAATGTCTCATAAAAATGTGCTTTTTAAAAACATTAACTATTTATTTTTTCTATTGTGTTAATAAAAAAGGGTTCATCTCATCAATTTTCATTATGATCCCAAATTCGTCTAATTTAACCATCATTTCATTCCATTGTTCAGGATTATACTCAAGATATGTAAACTCACATATAAATCCATTGCCTACAAAATGACTTAAATATAATTCTATGCATTGTGTATCTATTTTCATTACGTACACAATTAAAAATGATCATCCTATAAACTCATAAAATATAGCAAAACTCGACAACAAAATAAAACATTCACATTATTTACAAATTTCCGACTGTTTTCCTAATCTTTCATATTGTTAGTTTCACAACACTTTGACCGTTGCACTTTCCGGCCTTCTCAAGGTATTGTTGCCTTCTAGGAATGTTGAACTGAACCCTTTATTTAATCCACTGAGTTAGACAGCTCTCATTCTGAGGTCTAGTTGATTAAATAAAGTGTTCGATTCAAAATTCTTAAAAGGCTACCAACAATGACAAAAACATCTGGAGAAGTTCGGAAAATACAACGGCCGAAATGTTGTGAAAATGGCAACAACCAAGATGACGACAGCAGTCTGGAACGTCTAAATAATTGAAATACCAATACCACATTTTAGAAATGTCAAATACTAAAATATTCACCTCAAACAACATCATGTGCAGGCACCATAATTGATTGGTAATGCTATCTGCAAAAAATGTAATGCACTTCATATATTGTTTGGGTATATATTTTTTCTTTGCTTTTTATTACTGCTAAATTTGTATCTTTGCAAAAGTTTACATGAATTTTTTTCTTTTGCTTTTTAAAGCTTTTTCTTTAAATTTTTTAAATTATATAAAAAAAAAAACTAGAGAAAGTAAGCAGGCCACAGATATGAAAAATAAATAATTCACTTTTTGAATTATTTATTAGTACAAACGTTAATAAATGAAACTCGTTCCTAGTTGACAATTTTTCTTTAAAAATATGTTTTCACTAATATCATAATTGTATATCATAGTTATCTCTATGTACTAAATATTCTGATATTATCTATATTTTTATATCACTAAACATTTTATGTTAGAATTATTTTTTTACAAATAATTTTCCACTAATCAATGACAAACTGATACTTAGTTATGACATAAAATATGAAATATTGTTATTGAATGAAGAATATAAGATTTTATTTCATTTTTAGCAAACTTTTAGCATTATTTTCAAATAATCCTATTGTCCACCTAATTTAAACATCTGAAACGGATGATGTAAACATAATTATATTCACAGATAACAATTTAAAAGAATAACAGTTTTACAAGCCACTATTCTAGAATAAAAATACATCTTCTGTATTTATCCCATGCAGGAGGATCCACACTGGATTTTCTCCTCCATTATACACTATCAAAGTCTTGGTCAAGGTGAACTCTGGCTGTCTTGAGATTTTGGTATAGGGTATCGAACCACCTTTGTTGCAACCGTTCTCTCAGCATTTTACTAGGGGCCTCTATGTTAAATCCCATTTTCGCGATGGTGTTGTCACTTGCGCACGGTATATGCCCTCATTTTGTCTGAGATTAGTGTAACATTCTAACGGTAGAAAATATCGACATTTTAAGCATGGTCAAGTCTGGTCAGACCTGAATTCCAATGCAACAACTTCGTCTCCGTGATCGATAGTCTTCTTTCTGCCTCCTTTGTTGATGGTCAACACTTGGAAACGTACAAATCACCAAGTTGTACTGCAGTCCACTAGATCTTGGACTTTAGTCAATCACTAATCCGTGGATTACAGAGGCCACTAGTGGCAGTACGCCATTTCAGCCATGCAGCATTGGATTGAGCAGTGATTTCACCGAGGATCCTGCAAATGCTGCTGAGAGTTGAATTTTATTAATATATAAAAATGTTCCAGTTTTAAAAAACTCTTTCATCTGTGGTATACTCAGTGAGGATTATTGTTATAAACTTCAATTTTTTAATAGTGGCTGCAATTTTATTATTTAAGAATTTCATGTTATATTTCTTTGTCAGAAGATAGTTACTTCAATGGATTAATTATAAACAAAATGAAGACTTTTTAATAATTCTGTATGTTTTATATTTAGCAATTACATTTCATCATAATTAATGTAATAATAGTTACGTAATATTTTATATGATATATTTCCATAACCTTATATAATTTTATTTAGAATATGGATACATTTTTATGAACTGATGCAAATATTAATTTATTTCTGATGTTAATTGATTAGATTGAGAAGCATAAGCATAAGCATTTTTTTTTTTAAAGTTGAATAGCATAAAAATTACAATAATTCATATTATTAGAAATAACATAATACTACTACAAGTATAATATGATCGATATATGTTAAATATTATGAAAAATATAGATTTTTATAAATTCATGATCTTTATGAATAAAACTATTTTGGTGCCACCTTTGAGATAACATTATACAGATTGCCTTTACAAAATGAACAACAAGAAATGAAAAAATGGTAACCTCCAAATGTGTATCAGGGGAAACAAATTTAAATTCCACTGTTTCGAACCTAATTGTTAAATATTTTATGAAAACTATTTATCTAAGATGGAACTTTGTATTTTTTATATAGTATCCTCTCCAAAAAAACATTTCTGTCCTTAAACTTATATCAGAATTAATTAGGAAATGAATCCGTTATGTGAAGAATTCTACATAGTCTAAAAAGAAAGAAATGGAGCAATGTTTTCAAACTTAGCGTTCCAATGTAAGTACTGATACTTACTGAATAGAATAAAGAAATGAAATATGTGAAAAAATACAGAGAATGGTCGCCTTGCTTCTCTAAACTTTTGCCTGACTTTTTTCATAACTTCATTTGCGAGTCCAATCTGGATATGCAGTAAGTAAAAGCTACAAAATTTCTTTGATTTTTTACCTTTATTTCTGAAAGATTGCCAGATTTGCAGTTTGGTTTGATTTTCATCTTTAAAAACAATGATATGCCTTTGTTTTTTCTTTGTTTTTACTACTTGTTTATTTTTGTTCTATTATTTTTTATAAGAGAAAATTAAATAAAAGAAGAAAACGCTTTAATAAAATTTGCGAAATTAGAGTCTACATTTGATATGCATGTGTTCTGTTTTCAAAACACTGCTGTGTTCTTTTAACGCAGTTATTTTACGGAAATTTGCTCCTTGGTGTAATCATTCCACATTCTGCTGTAATTTATTTAATGCTTTCGCTATCACTTCAATACAGGTTGCTACTTAATACAACTAAATAACAATATGAGAATAACATTAATTATTTTTTTGATATTCTCATTCATAAAAATCATTTCCAGTACAATCTCATGTGAAAATATTAAAATATGTAGTTATCTTAATACCTTTATTTAATTGCAGCAATTCTTGTTTTTATCGTAAATAATTATAGAGGTGAAGTATGATAATTATATTTATTTGAATGTATCAAAAAGACTCATCAATAAAGTTTCATAATTTAGTAAACGTTAACTTAAGCACAACTGTTATAAATGAAAAAAAAAAGAAAAAATATATAAATGATGACAATAAACAATAACTGTTCAAAAATGATTTTCATTAAGATCCCTTTAGAATTTAAATGTAAAAAGACATTTTATTATAATAATTCCAGTGCTTAAATTACAGATTGGTAGATATGTATTAAATTGAAACAACATTTTCAATAAAAAGATATACAAAGATGATATAAATTATCTTGTCAATAAACTCTCCAAATATATCGTTTTTAGTATATAATTACATGGTATCAGAGTTTGGAATGTTCACACATGGAAAAAAACCCTTCAATTTATAGACCTATAAGATTGGAGACAGAATACATAGCATGAAAATCATAGTTTATGTTTATTTTTTCACCTTTCTATTTCCACATGGTTTACAGTATGCATGAAATAAATGGCCCGCATGTCTGCATGTATGTTTAGCATTTTGGGGTCATTTCATCTCATACGTGACTGAATGCAGGCTTCTTCTACCCAACCTACAATCATCAACACCGGTTGATTAAATCACAAACTGGTTCGCAATACTGCCTACATCCAATCACATATCAGATATACATTTTCTTTTAGAATCAGTACTTAACCACATTTTAACTTCATAACACACATTGTTTATAATTGCATACTTCCCATTAAACACACACACATGCATATATATATATATGTATATATTATTATATCTCATGAAAGACTTATAAATGCATACTTTGAAAATAAAACCCAATAAACAGATTATGAGTTGTAATTATTATGTTTTTACACAATGTTTCAGGGTAATACCCCTTTATCAACTAAGTATTCCTCCGAAATGTATAATAATAACCACTTAACATCTCACCGGCTTCTATTTTTTAAATATGCATGGATATGGCTTTCAAAATATATGCCTACGTCAATACCTCTAATAAATCATAACATTTTATTATATATATATATATATACATTATATATATATATGTATTCATATATGTACACGTATATATGTATACATATATGTACATGTGTGTATATATATATATATACATACACATATATATATATATACATATATATATATATGCATATATGTAGTCACATATGTACATACATATATATATGCATATATGTAGTCACATATGTACATACATATATATATGCATATATGTATTCACATATGTACATACATACATATATATATGTATTCACATATGTACACATATATATGTATTCACATATGTACATACATATATATATGTATTCACATATGTACATACATATATATATGTATTCACATATGTACATACATATATATATGTATTCACATATGTACATACATATACATATGCATATATGTATTCACATATGTACATACATATACATGTGTATATGTATATATACATATACATACATATACATATGCATATATGTATTCACATATGTACATACATATACATGTGTATATGTATATATACATATACATACATATGCATATATGTATTCACATATGTACATACATATTTACATATACATGTGTATATGTATATATACATATGCATATATGTATTCACATATGTACATGCATATTTACATATACATGTGTATATGTATATATACATATACATACATATGCATATATGTATTCACATATGTACATACATATTTACATATACATGTGTATATGTATACATACATATGCATATATGTATTCACATATGTACATACATATTTACATATACATGTGTATATGTATATATACATACATATTTATATTCATTATATATTTATACATATATATGCATATATATATGTATATATTTATACATATATATGCATATATATATGTGTATATACACACACACACACACAATTATACACACATATATGCATATACATATCATTGTTTCATTTATATGCGAATATTTATTCATAATCAATCCTTTCTTTTACATTTTATCTTGTGAGAATGTTTTCACAATGCACTTTTTTCTAATTTCCCAAAATTATCATCTATATATTTGTGAGGTGAAGAGTGATGATCATTAACATTCATATCCATGCTGTATAGAAAAAAAATTTTTTAAATCCTTTCATAACATATTTGTATAACTAATAGCATATCGTTTTTCTTTCAGCCAACACATTGAATCTGAATATTAACATAACATATTTTCAATGAAGATTAATATTTCAGCAGCAATTATAAACAAAATAAAATGATGAAAATGAAGAATCAGCTCTTTAGATAAAGCTTCTTTTAAATTAGAAATATTCCATACGTTATTTTTACATTCAACTGAATAGCTAAATTATTTAACAATATGTCAAAAATGTTTTGATAGCCTTATCAATGCATATTTCAAAGTAAAATAAAATACAATAACTCAGATGTTAATAGTTATAGGTATTTGATATTTCGAGATAGTTCTCCTTATCAAATAGAATGGATGATAGCCTTTTTTATCTTTTCTACTTTTCTCTCTACCTGTAATTATGAGATATCCGATTTAACGCATATAATTCGATTTTGAAGTTGTATTTTACTCTGATTTTTATCTCTTGTTGAAATAATGTTTCAAAGAATGGAAAAGAGCTTCGGTTGAGTGTAGGAATAAATAAAATCGGATACCCCTATAATAACAGATACAAAGAAAAAAAGAAAAGATAAAAAAAGACTCTCATGAAGTCTATTTGATAAGGACTATATGAGCTATTGTATTTTAGTTTACTTTAAAATCTACATTGATAAGGTTCTCAAAACAAGTATTACCTTTTGACTATGTTTCTAACAATTTACTTATTAAATAATGTATAGATTCTATTTACATTCTTTTTCTTAGTTAAATACTATTGTCCTCATCAACATTGATATTTGTATCGCTATTACTTTTCGGTTGATGTGTCCTCCGGTTTTCTTCGGGTTGTATTGTTCATTTACAGTGATGTTTTTCCCATATTTAAATATGATTGTTCTCATCATTTTTTGTATGTGTTGATGTTTCTTAAATACTTAAATCTGATTAACTGGTGAATTTTGACATTCATTTTTTAATTAATGAACACTCATGCATAGCATGACATAAACAAATGCATGGAGCATGACATGAACTTGATAGAAATATAAATATCCACATTAATGAGTACAATAGTCCGAAGAAAAACAATTTAAATAATGATGACTCCTGATGCGAAAGAAAATTTCATCTATTCCAAAAAGGGTTCTTTAACCAGGCTAATACACCAGAATCCAATACAACAGAATCCAATCTAACAAAAAGTTTTAACATAATATAAATCTTCAAAAACGTTCTTTTTATGT
This sequence comes from Sepiola atlantica, assembly GCA_963556195.1. Lineage (NCBI taxonomy): Eukaryota > Metazoa > Mollusca > Cephalopoda > Sepiida > Sepiolidae > Sepiola > Sepiola atlantica. The sequence continues at coordinate 84,709,214 of OY744541.1, forward strand.
CCTACCCAGTTGATAAAGCTGCTGGTGATACCAGTGGTGGCAGTACTGCCTTAACCACACAAACTGTGGTACCATCCCTGGTTGGCGGCTGATGAGAACAGGGTATTCATCATCATCATCATCATCATCATCAACCGGTTTATTTGTTGAATCAGGCCACAATTAATCCTCTGATGAGGGTGGGGCCTGATTGTCTAGTCTCGAAATCTAAGTCTTCCTCTCCACTCCTGTCTTTGGCAAGGCTTGATGGAATCCATAGGCCCTGAAGATCCACGCATCCTGGGATCTACGAAGCCCAAGACATTACCAGCAGCATTAGTGCTACTGGCACTGCCTTTCTTTTTTCCTGCTGTATTTCGACTAGACATTGTATTTAAGGCAATTTTACGGCTGGATGCCTATCCTTTACCAACTTGAACACTTTTGGCAGTCCAAGACCTCCACCGTTCCCATCTAATTAGGGCTGATGTCGTTTCCACTTAAGCATGTACAAATGTCATACATTACCAGTGAGTTGCTTATCAAGATGTTGTTGGTGAAGTATAAAACAAGAATTCCACTTGTATGAACAAAATAGTGACACATAAGTGAAGTAGACGTGCCCGAAATGTCGTTAAATATTTTTTTTTTTTTACCTGGCGAAAGAAGGAAAACAACGCTTCTGTTGAATTAATCAAAATAAAGAATCCTTTTGAAATATACTCGTGCGATGGTCGCGAGTAAAAAAAAAACAAAAAAAAAAAAACGTTCTTCTCTGCCGATCGGGTGTTTTTAAATGAGGAATATGCATGCCCTATTACACATTTTATGTTAAAAATATATATAGTGAACGTATAATGGGGTAAATATTCTAAACAAAAACGTTTTCTAAGTTGAAACTATAAAGGTGAAATTGGTGAAAGTGAGATATGTTTTTCAAAGTATTTCTTATGTCTACTTTATGGACATATAAAAATATAACTGCAAAATAAAGATAACAGTACTAGCTAATATACATTAATAGGATCAGTGTGGTTATTTCACAAGGAGTAGTTTCTTTTTGGGAGTTAGGATTAGCATAGCAAATTTGCTGCCATGTAAAGCCGTTAAAACTGCAATTTTTGCTGATCAGCCAAACTTCTGTTAATAGCTGATGTGTAAATAGAACATAATTCTTATTTGGGAAAAAGCATTGATCAGTTGGCAAAAGAAATATTTACATATACAGATTTCAACATTTCTAAAAAATATATCTTGAAAAAGATGTCATATATGAGTCAAAGTAGAATTTTTTAACTAAATTCTATCAAAAATAGCTTATCCATAACATTTCTAGTACTGGAATTTGTTTAAAATATTGTCAAAAATAGCTTCTGCCACTTAAGGCACTCAGGACCAACTCAATTTTGATTAATTTAAATGATTTTAAGCAAAATCTTGATGAAGTAGTGTTTAATATTCAGCTATAAAAATAATAATAATAATAATAATAATAATAATAATAATAATCACTTATCAAAAATCATTATGGAATTGGAAAACTATTTTTTTGTATTTTTGTATTTTTAATATAAAATAATATATACAATATATACGTAACAATTAAATATTTTTGTTTGAGGATTGTTTTTAATAAAGTAATCAACATCTGACGATATTTAGATGATATCACATGACGAAGTAATTACTCCAGCTGATTGCTTTTGTCAAGTGTACTTCTGCCAAAAATAAGGACGTAGAAATGTATATATATATATGTATATGTTAATATATATGTATACATGCAGATATTTATAAAGAATTTTATATGTATATATGTGTGTATAACAAAACAAATATAGTATGCATAAACAAAAGCTCGTTTATAAATAGAGCTCAATATACATGTGTCTAAAGCAAAATATCAAATCAGATATGAGAACAGGTGAGAATCAATGAGTTTTAACCCATTAACGATTCTGGTGGAACCATGGTCGCTTTAACTGATTATATATATATATATATATATTAGGAGAGAGAGAGTAACTTTAATAAAATCTGATTAATTTCTCATTTTATTATGTCATTCAATTAATATATATATATATATATACACGTATGCATGTATATTTATTCTGATGGTCTTATATTTTCTGTTTTAATTCCTAAAAAATAGATCCACTTTTGTTCAAATTCTACTGACGTAAAATACACAAGATATATACAATTTATGACTAAAAACATTATATTTTATCAACTTATTTTACTATTCACAACAGTACTATAGTGTTGTGTTCCAGTTAATAGAGATGTTTCCGTCGTGCATATAAATCATAACAATTATTTCCATTGCACACATATAACACTATTTAAAGCTGATACAGACTGGATGAATTAAGCAAAACCTGACAGAGTTAGTTAATCCAACAGTAGTAACAGCCTAAGAAAATGTCCTTCATATTTCAGCTTTTTGTGCAGTTTTAACCATTTTCTAGTTCCAATACGAAATAGACAAAAAATATCGTATGTTTTATAGAAATCACTCAAAAACAACTCAGTTCTTCTTTATAAACAAAACATGTAACAATTATTTCAAAATGGAAATATAATATCAACTAAATTGGTTTTGGTTCCATCTTATTCCAAAAAAGCATGTAGCCTATACACAAATAGTCAACTCTCAGTCATTATTTTTACTTAACTAACTTTAGAAACTATCATAGAAACTCAAAAATACAAGGTAGGCTCATAAAAATTTTAAATCACGCATTCGGTTCGTTTTCATTCTTATAAATTGCTCAAAGTAACATCTGAAATTGACTTGTATTCATTCAAAATTCCTCCTTTCTTATGTGTCAATCTAGTATTTTTCATGGCAAAAGGCAATGCTTCATTTATAGCAACTGTCTGCTTAATTGGCTATTCTTTTGGTATTCTTTCAGCATTATTTCATAGTGAGTTGCATCTACAAAAAAGAATCTTCTCCAATACTGGATATGATAGAGAACATCTAAATATGTCTCCATATAGATATGACCTATTGTATGCCAATACAAAAGATTGCAGACAAGTTGTGAATAGAATGTTATTTTTTTTTAAAGGAAACAAGAAATCTGGATAATTGAACAAGTGTCATCAAAAAATAAGAAGCAGATCAAGCTGAAAATTGCATTGCATTAAATTACTTATACTTCATGTTTTATTTGTACTTTTTCTTCTATTGTTGCTGTAAGTTTCAGAATATGCTCGAACATTGGTTCTACCTTTTATATTTAAAATGTATTTGCAAATTTGACTTGTACAATTACATAATCTAAGTTTCCTAACTCGTCTATATACTGCTAAAACGATATACTACTAATACTACTAAAACTGATGAAGTTGTTATCTTACTTGTTATCGTGCACACCTTTCATCCATATATGAAGGTTTTAGATGGTGGGACGAGAATGACATAAATAAAGAGTGAATGATAAGAGAACTGGTGAGATGGAATGATGTAAATAAGTAAAAGGGAGAGAGAGGAGAAGAGAGAAAAGGTAAAAGAGAGCAAAAAAAAAAGAGGAAAAAAGAGAGGGAACGGATAGGATATATTATGACGTTCAAGAGAGTTCTATAAATATTTGGAAATTCCAAAATGTTTTCATAAATATTTTAAATTTCCAAAGGGGGTTAATAAATATTTAATAATATATACAAAAATACTGACTGAAGTTAATTTAAATTTTGCAATCAACACATAGCTACATATATTCAAGAAATGACTCATTGTGATTTATTTCTCAAAACTACAAACAAAAATATTTTCAGATGTGATTAATATTTAGCAAAGTAAGGTTAAATTTGTATTTTTAGTTATTCTTGTGTAAATAATTTAGTGATTTTTACTTTATCTTATATTGATTTACAAATAAAGTTTGAATATTAGATTTCGGAATTTTTAGATGAGGGTTGATAATTTGGATTATTTGAATTATTAAGACTACTATTCTCATCTTGGTCGTTATATTCAAGTGCATCGTTTTGACCTTGGGAACCTTCTAGTCGAATTTGGGAATTTGGACTGAATCTTTATTTAATAATTATATATATAGGAGATTAGAACACCAGTAAGAAAATTGCAATTTGAGTAACAGTAAAAAAAAATAGTAATAGTAATAATTCTATAGTAATACATTACTATGTATTACTATAGAATTATTATTATACATCTAGATAAGATTACGGTTAAGGTCTCCAAAAATTCATACTAGAATTGTCCACATGAAAAGATGGTGCAAATGTTAAAAAAAGTGACAATATTCTAGAGGTTCAATGTTCAACATGTGATAATAACTAAGAATAATATAAATTAACACTTTTACCCAGTCATGGGACGATAGAGTGCGAACAATTTACCTCTATTGGGTTCAGTTCAAAATTCAATTCAGATTCTTGAGTTCGACATAAAGATTCCGAAAAATAAACAGTTGCACCTGAAGAATGTCGGATGTTACATTGGACAAAACATTGTGAATATAATAACCAAGGTATGAATAGTTGTCCAAATAATCCAAATAATGCAATGTTTGAATAAGTCTCTAGTTATGTGAAAGTAAATATTTCTGAATCCTGTTAAAACTCTTAAGAGCTACAAAATTCTGAAATTTTAACTTTCTAAAAAGGCAATCATTTTTTGATATTATTTTCATAAAGTTTTACTAATAATTATTAGATTCATTTGAAATATTGGAAAAATTGAATGTATACTCTTTATACACAAAAAGGCATCTTTTTCTTAAGGGTGTGCAAACAACAATCAGATGTCTAATATAAATTTCACTCATTGAATATGTTTTGATGAAGTTTGATAAAAATGTTAAAATGTCTAATTTATTCATGAGATCATAATAATGGATGGAATTTAATATTAAAAATTTAAAGATAACTATTTTGCAAAAGCAATTATGTATCATATATACCATGTTTCAGTTTGGAGTGTTATTACTTTGTTTGGCATAAATCCATGTATGTGCACAACATGGTGACATCATACATGTATGTGCACAACATGGTGACATCATACATGTATGTGCACAACATGGTGACATCATACATGTATGTGCACAACATGGTGACATCATACATGTATGTGCACAACATGGTGACATCATACATGTATGTGCACAACACGGTGACATCATACATGTATGTGCACAACACGGTGACATCATACATGTATGTGCACAACATGGTGACATCATACATGTATGTGCACAACATGGTGACATCATACATGTATGTGCACAACATGGTGACATTATACATGTATGTGCACAACATGGTGACATCATACAAATAGTACAACACACATTTGAATTGATACTATCACAATTTTAATCAAATACTATTAATTTGAAGACTTTAAAAATTAAATAAATTTCATTTTAATATTATTATTCTGATTGTCTGATTTTAAAATGCCACAGAACGTTATCAAAATTAATCAAATATGCTTTGAGATAGAGATAAACTTGGAATGTTTCACTTCTGATGGCACTATAGGCACACAAAGTAAGAATTTTAAAAATAATATTTAAAAAAAGATTAAGAGTCAATAATTTTATCAAATAATAATCGGATCACTTGAAAGAAATATACTGTGAGAAACAATCTCCATAAATACACTGAAGGAAAGAAATGAATCTGAGTCAAGTATGTTTTCTCGTCATTTTTTATATATTTATACATTCTTCCTCATATATCAATTATTTATATATCATTTCTGGTAATACAATTATTTGCAATATTTTGCAATGAAAATATTGCAAGAAATATTTCATTTGAATTGAGTAATTGGTTCGACATTATTAAATATTTTTATTTTCAGATGTTGCACTTATATGACTACAAAATAGATAATGGAAGCCATTTATGTTATTGTGACAAAATGTGAATTGTCCAACATCTTTTTTCAATAATCACTTGAAAATTGAAAACTGTTTATCTGCACTGGAAATGTATATTTTGACTGGGTGAAAAACTTATTATGGACTTATTAATGTGTTTACGTGTTTTGGGTTGATGTTTTTGTTAATCTTCCAACATTTCTTTTATTAACTTTTGATATGCAAATATGTACTGATGAAAAGAATGCCCATATTGATGCCAGTATTGCCATGATTGTAACTTCTTTTTATTTTAAAGGCAGGTTTTCATTTTAATTACTGACTGCATTGATTTGCTGTGATGTGGCCTTTGAATTTGACTTATTTTAAATAAAACAAGAACAATATGCTATGTTTATATTGAAATATTTTAGTGTTGCAAATATCAAACAATTACTTTTTTCACTTTAAAATTGATAATTAGAATTTGTTACATTTTATTGTAGTTATAATTTCTAGTAAACTCATAATTTTGCATAGGTTGCATCTGTAGTTGTTTATTAATTTGTTTCAATTATTTTTCAGGATTAAGTAAATATCAACAATTACCTGATTTCTTTCATTATTATTTTAATCAATTCGAAAGTGGGACCAATTGCTCTCAACAAAATAAACATCCTTATATTCTTTTGCAATAAGGAGGAAAAACAATTCATGAAATTGTATTTTTCTCATTAGATACATTGCTTGATAATTACTCAGTTGTTTATAGGTAATCCTGATTAATGTGTTATAGTTTACCATTTCAAACATATACTTTAATTTATAAAGAAGCAAGTAGATTTTTATAGCAATAAATCATATAGGTGTTCTAGAACTACATAAGAATTACAATGATTGTGTTAATGTTTCATTTTGTATATAACAGAATATTTTCTGAATGACTTTTGCTGCATGAGAAGAGTTACAGTGATAGAAATAGTGACTTTGTAGTGGTTATTTGCAACTTTTGAAAAATTGCCTTTTTTTATTTAAACTTTGAACATTACAAATCCTGTTTTTAATTCTGACTAAATTGTTGAACAAAATAAGTTTGATATTTTCTTACTTTTAAGTGTTTATATAAATTCATATGAATGTTATATAATTATTATAATGTATATTATTTTTCTTATCATTCTTATTATTATTGTTATCATTATTATCATTATCATTATTATTATTTATTATTATCATTATTATTACTATTATCAATAATAATAACTAACTGCTTTTAATAGCAACATTTAGCAAATGATCATATCATATGTTCTGTTTTTCCATTAATAGATTGTCTCATTTTTCATTTTGAAAGCTGTTGATCTACATTAGTTTATGGCAGATCCAAAAGGAAATCCAGATATGAATAAAAGCTGTGAATCCTACAACCTTTGGTTAAAATACAAAATAAAAACGATAAAATCATAACTTATGACTATTTTGACCAGCTTTGATCTAATTCGTAAACGTTTCCGAAAAAAAATTAATTACACACCTATTATGAATGTATTATCACACATTATATATTTCGTATTAAGAAAGCTCTATTCCAATATTAATTTGCGAACTGAAATTTTAATCTGAGTAAAGGTGTGATTGCTTTTATACACCTACATTATACACGTCATTGAACTTTTGGATTGAGAATATTATTCATAAATTAATATATTGTAAATAACTGTAGAATTAAGACAAGAAAATGATCAAAATATCTTTGTTCATTTTTCCATTTACGAATTATGTCATTAAAGAAATTTGACAAAACAAGTTTTCAATTATAAAAAGGCAGACAAAAAAAAATTGTTTCTTCTTTCAGTCAATTCATAAATATCTTTGGTTGCATCAGTAGTACTCCTTGTTTATTCACTTGTTAGTTTGTTGTAGAATTATCAGTCTTTTCAAACATACTCCACAACCAGAAATTCTAATGATTTATATTGCTTCAGAACTGAATTATAAGATCTGATATATATATATATATATATATATATATATATATTTATTTTTATTTATACAGACATGTACAAAATCTGCGACACTGGTATGTCGAGGTTATCGATCAACAGCTTTTATAAACTGAGATCTCATCAATTATAAAAATATAAATTATAATTTATAATCTATCGTATATTTTATTTTATTTCATTTCCTTTTATATTTTATTCTCAAAGGTCTGAAATCTAACCACGTGAATTTTCAAATTTTAAATATTCTTTTCTTTTCTACTCCATTTAATTCTTCCCAAATATGATCTGAGGTATAGATCGGATTCTGACTGCCTGATGAGATCTGTTTATAACGGCTGTTGATCGATAACATCGACATGCCAGTGTCGCAGACTTTGTACATGTCTATATAAATAAAAATAATCATATATATAGAAGCTCTATTTGATATTGAGCACTTTTTATCAGCCCGGTTGAAATTCTTATGATTCCTATCCTGTAGATGTTTACCTTGCCTGGATCATTATATATTTCAGAGGAAACATTCTTTTAATCAATGAAACGGGTGGGTTGAAAAAAAAAAGAAAATTGCTAAAATTTTCCATTAAGGCCTTATCGTCTGACCCTCTAAGAGGAAACGTCAGAATAATAAATTAAAAACTAAGAAAATCGAATGAGATATAAGGGGAAAATCGTTATAGTTGGAGAAAACGATTGCGAGGAAAAAAATAATAAACGTAAATCTCTCAACGTTATGGTAGATTTAATTCATTAAAGATCTCCAACTGATGTTTAAAAATCTTTTGTCTACACAGGCTAGGTTGAAAATTGTTAATAACTAACGCCTCAATAATATTGAGATGGTAGTTCGACCTAGCACTGTGTAAAACAGAAAACCACCCATCGGAATACTGGTCAGAACAACTATTTGTACCAACCAGGTGATTACCGATAGCAGATTCATGTGCTTGAAAGTTCCCGGATGATCTCGAAACCTTGTGTAAACGAATATCACGTGGTATGTATTGGGATATTCTCATTTTTAATCTTTGGGATGTCTTGCCAACGTAGTCAACTCACCACTGACACAGGAATTTATAAACAACAGAATTCTTTTGAATGGCTCGCAAAACATCCTTACGAAAAGAAGAGAAAAAGATTTGAGTCATGTAAACTACTCTCAGCATAGTTGCTGGAAAACAACGTTGAGTAGAAGAAGAAATCCTTTTGACAATGTCAAGGCCGTCAGAACCTAATCATGGAAGTTTCAAATAAATAGGGCATCGTGACGGGCCAATAAATTTACCACCATTAAATATAGCAACTTTGCATGCAATGGTGCTTTTAATGATATTGATGGGATATCCAATATATATATATATATATATATATATTTATTATACAATTAACAGTGGTTATACAAAAATCCAAAGAGTCAAAAAGCAAGAAGGGTGCAAACGAATGCCAATTTGATGTAAAATTTTGAAATCTTCCTTTTGGAGTGATGGTCGAATGAAATTTTAATTCTTCGCATCTCTCCATCTGGCAAACTTTTGTGTTTACATCTCGGCTCTGAAAATAAGAATTTTTTCTTTATAGTAAACTACCTTGACTTTTGTTTACTATACAATTTTTTTTAAACAATTGCAAACCATATAACTTGGTTTGGGTATAAATTATTATAAAATGATAAAATAATAATAATTTCATAAATAATATATGTACATATATTGGCATTTTAAGATACATCCTCTACATCAATACAGATGGGAATTATATTCCGATTTTGGTATACTGGTTTGGATTATATGGTCCATTTTTATACGGTAGTAAAATAAATTTAAAACGGTTAATTTCGTATAGAACCTCTAAATGTTGTGTTAGATACAAGCACCATTTCTGTTCAGGTTTGTATTTACTTTCACTGCAAAGTACTCTATTATTAGCCACTATCACATTAATTGGGGGATTGCCCTCACAAACTCTATAATTGCTTCCTTTAACCCTTGTAAACTGTTTGGGTGAACCTTAAACACATTTCGTTCGCATATCCCCATAGGAAAATAGTCCATCAGAATGAGATCTGGTTAATAAGCAACATTGCTTGTGACATGATGATACATGGGCGGAATCACAAGCTGAATTGTATAGACATGTGAGGACTTGTTGGTGACAGAATCAGGACTGTCGTCTTGGAACACAATAGCTAATTAACTACTATTAAATGATGAAAAGAGAGCATTATATGGACTAGTGTGTGTGTGTGTGTGTGTGTGTGTGTGTGTGTGTGTGTGTGTGTGTGTGTGTCAATTAAGTGTATGTTTTGATTAAGTGTACTCTGTTGAGTTCTAATCTGTTATTGATTTGTAGGTTAACTGTACCTATTAATATTGCCTCTATTATTCTAAGGTTGCCAACATTTCTTTCTATGGCTTCAATATTTACTGTTCTGTCTTTATTAGAGTTATTACATTTCATTAAGTGTTTCTTAAAGGGATCATGTGTGTGTGTGTGTTATGTGTTCTTTAATGTGAATGCGAGTCAGTCCGATTGTGCTAATGATGTATAATTATTTGCATTTGTTACATTGTATGCAGTATATTACATACATATGTACACTAGCTCTTTATAGAGGCTAATCCTTAACATCAATACTAGTCGTATTGTCTGAAATCCCTGAGTATAACTCGATTGTGTTATCACTGGCAAGCAGTAAAAACTGATCAAGCAAATCAAGTGCCTACTGGTTTTTAGCAGACAACAAAAACATTAAAACCTACACTGATAGGTGGGCATTGTTAAGGGCTGTTTCTGATTTTGATTTCATACTTGGGTTATGTGTCTTTAAAGTCATATTCTACAGCACTAGTACTCTGTCTAGGTATCTATAAGGCCAAGAAAATGTTATTGCAGCTATAAAAATGTCTTTCTCATTGTGAAGAGTCTCTGGAAGTGTAGGAAAAAAAACAAGGTCAACTTGTAGTTGTGAATATTCTGTAAAAAAATAAAAGATTGGATCGTTTACAGTTTTCTATCAAGGAACCCAGTGTGCTCAGGAAGAAGCCTTCAAGACGTTAACCAGCCCTAATATCGTGAAACAGAAATATCGCACACAATCGCGTGCACACACGCTAAAATCGTATTATAGGCTTAATGTATATTATTTTTCATTAGATAAAATATTATTTGAATTAGAAACAATATTCCAGAACAATATCCTATGTAGTCTTAATGATAAACCAGATGAAATGGCTTTTGATAAAATGTCAAGCTTTTATCAGCTTGTGAGAGATTCGTTTGAGGCAGATTTTGCCATTTTCAAAAATGTTTAATCTGAAATTTAAATAGCAAGCTTCCTAACAGCCTCAGAAATATATAAAACAATGTACGGGGCTGACCTACTGAAGATGCTTCCAGAACTTTCTATGATCATACAGATATTTGCAGTGATACCAACAATCTTTTGTACAGAAAAACGTGCATTTAATGGTTTGCAAATGAAAAACTACTTGAGAAACACTATAGGACAAAAAGATGAAGCAACATTGCACTTCTTATGTTTGCAAAGCAGTGTGGTTTCTATTCTGTCCTCGATCAGGAGTATAATTTCTTTTCGACTGAGGTCATTTTAATTTTTGTCCCAATCCAGACTACCCCTTTTGGGGATGCTAGATTTTCCCTAGATTAAAAACCGACCTTTTGCTAACTTTTCCTTGTGAAGAGGCAAGTAAATTGGTACATATTTACAAAGAGCAAAAGCTAACACCATTATTTTTTTTTATTTTAGAGGCAAAAAATGTTCGAAAATTTTTATACAGTAAAAAGGGTAAAACATTAACATTATAGTTGCTGTTGACCTTCTTTCAGTTTTGAGAGAAAATGGATACTTTTATAACAGTGTTTGTGAAGGGAGTCTATAGTGAAACAAGAGTTGCACAAAAAAACCAATGCACTTAAATAAAAAATAGATTTAAAAAAACTAAAATAAAAAACAAAGCTGCTATTATGCTAAAAATACAAATCTGAAATCGCATATATTATAATGTAAAATAAATATAAAATGGCGAAAGTTAACAATAGAAAAATGACAGATGAAATAACCCAGTTTGATTTGTAGCTAGAGTAGGCATGACTTAACTATAAAACAATCATAAAATGTAACTATGCAATTAGCCTGATGATTTTCATCAGGAATGAAACACAAACGTTTCTGTGTAGTCTACTTGCCATAAGTATATTTTTATACTACTATATATATTTTTTGTTTCATTTTACTTCAGTCGAAGTTCTCAGAAATCAAAGGGCCCCTTGCTTGAGCTAACACTTGATCTCTGTATGAGATATATAGATATTTGAATATTCCATTAAAGTTCTCCTTTACCTCTCAAACGTTGAGTTAGTAAAGAAGTTAAGAACATTAATTTTCCTCTCCCCAATTGATCAGTTAACTATGTTGTAGTATATCTTTCTTGTGGTCTCTTGGTCTTACCGGATTCCAGGACAAGAATTCATCTAGTCTGATGGAGTATCCAGCTAAGTGCTGTTACTTGAGGTAACATTACTTGGAGAAGGTGCACCATTCCTCATATGAGCCAGTGTATAGCCGTGTCTAGGGTATCTTATTTGGGCTTCGAATACTATGTTATTTTGAATATTTGGTCATGGTTTACTTGTAGGGGGAAGTATCCTCATGTCATCAATCACATTTAAATAATGCGCCCAAACAAGAAATTTCCTTTTTTAATTCTTTTTCTTAAAATTCGATGAAATGTAAGTTAAAAATCGGTTTTCCTTTAAGTATTTGGATCTGCCACATAAAAAAAAATGTGCAACAACAGTAACTTCTATTTTAAATATTTTGTTTTGTTTTGTTTTTGTTTTCTTTCAAGTGTCCCTTATTGCTAATTATATTTTATATAACAGCTCTCCATATAGATAACTGCTGCATCTTTGTAAGTAATAAAATCAGATTAGACTTTTAGACTGTTTTTTTTTTATTTTGTTATATTAAGCTTTTTTGTTTTACATTAATGCTATTCATCTTTTGTTAAAAAGTAAAAATTAAATAAGAAAAAGATTAATCGATTTCCAATTTTATATTTCATTATATGTATATATTTATATGTATATATGTATATATTTATTTATTTATCCATATATATATAAAGAAAAATGCCTGTCATCAATTTATGTTTGTCCCTGTTCTTGTGAGGTAAACCTCGAAATTAATTAACTGATCATTATGAATTTTGGAACATATTTGTTAGGCGTAAGGGTGGATAATGTAGGCTATATTTGGTTGAATGTAGTTTAATGGTTTAATGTAAATGGGGTAAAGGGGAACTGAAAACCCTTCAGATACCTCCGATTTAACCATAGATTAGACATCTAGATATCAATGAATAAATATTCCCAACATTTCAGTTTATTTAGAGTGTTTTAAAAGGTTGTTTAAGGGTCATAATATGGATAACAACCTTCTATTTGAAAATTAGAATATTTCTGATTCGCATAAAATTTTATCCATAGTTATTAGACACCAATTAAGCAAGATTACTTGAATTTCAATTTCTTTTTAAGACGCCTAAATCTTATTTTTCTAGAATCAAAATCATTTAATGGATGTTGATCAAAATTGTATGAAAAATCTAGACACAAGATATGATAGCATATATATCTTAATCTTCTTAAGGGAACATAAAAGTGGTGCAGAAATTCTGTTTGGTAAATTCGTTATATTATTAACTAGTATATATATATATAATGCGAGCTTGTAAGCATTTATAAAAAAATTTTGAAGCATAAGCATTTTATGTAAGGTTGAATGTAGCCTACCTGTTTAAGGGTAGAATCTCTCTCCATTGCAGAGTTGCTGACAATGTGTATGGTGACCTCCTATTGATGAAGGCCATCACAAGGCATGCAGTCTCTTCTAAAACATTTTTTGCATAATTATTTATGAAAAACATACTTTTTTTTCTCCTCAGGCAGAGCATTGCGCATGTTGAGACTAGCTAAACTGCTAAGCCTTCTCAGGTTGCTTCGGCTCTCCCGATTGGTGCGCTATGTACAGCAATGGGAAGAGGTTCGTGATAAGTTTTTCTTTGCCTTCATCAAATCATCGTATTATTTGTATGTTTACTTTTCTTAAAATCATTGTTGCTCATGTAATCATTGTCACTCATATTTTAAGCTCTGTAACTCATAGACCACATTGTGATGATAGAGCAGCATTGCAGGTATATTTTCCATCTTGTCCATATAATGTATTTTTCATGTAGCATTTCATTCAAAATTTCCATGTTTAATTTTTTGTTACATACATGTAAAAAATCATGCATCATCATCCCCAAAATACAAAATATACTCCTAGATATGCTAATAGATCTTACAGTTGTGTTTTATTTCTTAAAATCTGTATTTTGTACCGCAACAAACCATTGAATTATCATTATTTTTTAATATAATATGCGTATTTGTATTGTTAACACATAACTTGTAATGGCTCAAACCTAAAACAAAAATGTTGATGAAATAATCAATGTAAAAGTTTTCATCGAAAATATCAATTCAAAAGAATAGGAATTCTATTATCCTAATGCAATAGAGACTCAACTCAAAGAAAAGTGGGCACACATTTTCGAAATCAAAAATGGAACTTAACTTTTCATTTTTCTCAGACAATATCTTAGCCCAAAATTTTTAATTTTACTCCTGCTGCAAACATTTATTCAATTACATTCATCTCTATTATTTAATTTTTTTCAGATGAAATTAAAAAGGCTTAGAGTGTGACCAGTTTTAAAACACACGCAGTATCTTATCTCGCCGATGCTTATCAATTCAAAATGTCTATTGTTTCTCATCTCGATCACTTCAGTTCTTCTATTGCTTGTAAAGCATACCTTTTTTCAGCCAAAGTTAAGTCTGGCCGTCTCAAAAAGAAAATAACTTACTTCACCATTAGAAAAGACAAAACAACATATGAGTATTTTATTCCAGGTGTAAAGTGAATTTGACCAAAATGTTTTTTAATCAGAAAAAAAGAAAACCAGCTTCTACTATAAACGTTTATTCCCTTTTTTGCATGCTTAAATGTAATTTTTAAATACTTTCAGCTTAATGTAAACTCAGATACTGCTGAAACAGAAATGTTAGCAATTTTTGTAGAATTACAATCGGAAGAAAAAAGTACACGTCAACATTGAAATCATGTTAAGAATAATATAATTGCCATGAGTTGACTATTTCCAGCAAAATGGAATGTTTAAAAAAGAAAAAGTATTCACTTTTTTATTAGCTACAACAATTGCCATGGCAAATAATGAATGTAAATAAAAAAGGAAAAGCTTTCTTGGTAAGAAAAGCAAATATTTGAACTTAGCATTTTCAAAGGATTAAAATTTGTTATCTAACTTGAGATGTTTTAGGATGGAGTTTTGTTGTTTTCTGTTTTCTTTTCTTTTTCTTTTTTATATATATTTTCCAATAGCAACGATTTAACCATTGGTACTAGTTTTTGCATCTATTCCACAATGATGAAGCAAGCTGGAAGAATAATAGAATAATAAAATTTTCTGAGTCTCTTAAGTAATAAAAAATATATAAAATATTAAAACAGCAGCTAAAATAAGCATAAGAATTCTTTTTACTCCCATAACCATTCTTTTTACATATCTTAAAACCTTATTTCTATTGATATTTTACAAATAGCGTTTCAATATAAGTCAGCTTTAGTTTTGTCAAATTTCATGTGCATTACACATTTTAACTGGATGTATTTCAAATGAACAAAAGGAAGCAGACTGTATTTTATTTTAGTTTTTGACCACATTTTTTGATCATTCTCGGTCCTTTTTACAAATTTATAATTTATAACCATGCTATGCCCTGTGAAAGTTCCATATTATTGCTATATTTAAAAAAAAGACCTATACCACTGAAGCATAAAGCGGTTTTAAACATCTTAAAGGTGAAAGCCAACATAATCAGAAGAAAAATCAATAAAAAAATTGACGAACTGAAAATTTAAAGAACTGGACTCTTTTTCAGATTTTAAATACTCGAGTTGAACTACTGTCAATATTTTACCATTTATTATTGTAACCTACATTTAAATATCATTTCATGGTTAATCAGAGTAAGCTAAAAGATATGAATTTTCCAAGTGGAGGAAGATAAATCTTTATTTTAAACAAATAAATGTAACATAAAATCCCCAGAGGATCTGATTCCTTATGTCATTTCAACTTTTTCTATCTTTTCCGCAGTCTGCTTGCTTTTCATTTAATAAATATATTTCTTATTGAAATGTGTTCAGTTAATTTTACTCTAACCATTTTGCACATTCCTCCCCTAAACATTGAAACAAATTGAAACAGTCACTATTTTAATGCAAATTCAATTCTGAAAGAATGGCAATTTCTGAAACATTCTCCTTAGTTGCCAATAGTGTATATCGAAACACAACTTATCATTTCTCAATGTGTTTTCTTCTTTTTAAACTGTGTACCTTTTTATAATTTTATACACTAAAATTAAGACAAATCCTAATATTATTGTTGAACTCTTCTGGCGAAAAAGAGTAAATACATAGAAACTCAAGAATGTAAATTCAATGTGGGATAATTTTCTCAAAATGCACTCATATCTTCTATTCATATCTTTGATAACATGTTCACTTTGCAAGTAAAAACAAAACAATCCATTCGAGATATAACTTTGGAAAAGGTTCACAACTTAAAAAGAATGATAACTTTCTAAAGCCACTGCAACCGATTGTTCAAAACAACATCAATACAAACTTAATTGCATCTGCTCATCATTTCCCTCTGCTGCTCATTCCCCATGCTTTTCATCTCATCATATCATGCACACAATCAACACTGTTTGTCAATTCATTTAGTCTTTTCCTATTTCATAAATTGTTTAATATGTCCTAACCTTGCTTGTTCAATGTTTACAATGTTATTCAAATATATTCATTATTTTCATTTTCTGCTAATTAACAAATAATTACTAAACAGTTTTAATGTTGAAATTTAGCATGATTAAAATAATAAATCAACTTTAATTATTAATTGATTGTGTAATATTTATAAAATTTCATATAAGATTGATATTCACTATTTTTCATAGATTTGACTCTAACTCATATCATTTGTAAATAATTGTATTTACAATACTAATCATCTCGTATCAAATGAATGTATTGTTGTCATTAATATTCATTATGATATGCAACCACCAACATTGTTTTTGATTTTATATTCAATGTCACATTTTCTGCAATGTTATTAACCTTTTAATATATTTACTAACAACATATGTTTTCAATGACAAATGTGAGATTTAAAGGCATCATAACTTTAACTGAAGACTGTACAAAGAATAGTATTTGATCGTTAATTGGTTTATCACTCTAGAACATTGCATAGTTTCTAGAGTGGATATCTTTTGATTTCTGTAAAATCATAGAAAATTCTATTGTCAAATAAAATAACGATTCTTAACAGAATAATTGTTAGAAAGTATGCTCTTTTCAGCTTTTAACACCATGATAAGAATCAATTTGTAAGTATGTGAACTTACACATAATGGCTAGAAAATATTTTATCCAAACGTGTACAAAGACTTGAAAGATGAATATTTATTCCGAAATCAATGAATACCACTTTTTTCATTTTATTATAATATTTCGAAATGATTTGCTGGTCGACTGGATATTTAAGATAACAAAAATATGCATGCTAGTTTTAACAAAATTGCTTTAAAATATGCACATTAATATTACTACTTTCACAATATAATCAAAAAGGATAATGTTAAATTATGAAAGTTAGAATTATTCCATATAGTAATGAAAGTAGAACAAATATTTGGCTAAATTAATATTTTGAATTTTGATGATAATGTATGTTTTATTAAAAATATTTTATTAACTATGCAATTTAGTCCATTGATTGTAGGAGTCTCTGCTATCAACAGTCGTCTGAATCATTGCATGCACAAAAATAAATTTTTTTTCATTAAAAATGTTATAATACAATACCTAAAAAAATTAAAAATGAGGAAAACGCTTTTACAATTTCCGAAATAACAATTCTCAGGTGAATTTGCATTACATTAATGGTTCATTATTTAAGGAATTTCAAACACAAAATACACTTTAAAATTTCGATCATTATCTTTTTCTTTTTTATTGACATTTCTCTATAATCTATCAATTTTCTTCCAATGACATAAAACCAGAAAATACATGACAACTGGTGAATGAAAATTATAATTAATGAGATTTTTACTGTTTTCATATATACTTTTACTATTTGAAAAGTTTAAAATCTTCTTGAAGCATACCAAAAAAGGAACACAAATATATGTATAATAATTCGCTTGTACATATGTTATCACTTTCAACATCCATTTCATAAAAAAGATCGTCTGATCGCCAAATAGGAAATAATTGAGAAATATCTAGTGTCGCTGAATGTCTAAATTTTATATTTTACCTATTTTAAAATGAATTTTTTCCATAATCGAATACAACGTCATAAATATAATTTTGTTGTTATCAAAGATTATTGATACTACGTGGCCTTCATGATAGGATCAAAGTGTAGTATCTGTTTTGTCCTCAAGTTCACTCTAAATGGGAACACAACTCTCACTCACAAAAAAAAGTTACCTCAGGCGATGGGAATAAATCTATCCCCCCTAAAAATATATAATTATATAAAAAAATCTAAGTCTATTTTTATTAATTAGCTATGAAACGGATCGTGCTAGTATTTTAACTATTTCAATAAGAATCAATTTCAAATATAATGGAAAACAAGCAAACTTTCAGGAAATAATGACAAGTATAACATCCTTTTCCAGTTGCAGTAGAGGCAACAAATATTAGGTGCCCTTTCATTTATCACTCGAAAATCAAATGATTTCGGAAAAGACCACAAAATAAGAGAAAATAGATCATATATGATAAAAGAAAAATGTCCGGCACCTAGTTAATGGTAAACTTCTTTCTGATTATCAATACGGATTTAGACAAGTACGATCTACCACATACCCTAACGCATATATCATACACTGGACAAGGCAGGTGAGGCTAGGGCAGTAGCGCTTGATATATCCAAGGCCTTTGACAAGGTCTGGCATAAAGGGCTTCTCTTAAAACTTCACTCATATGGTATTACTGGATAAATATTTAATTTAATTAAATCCTTCCTAACAAAAAGAAAAATCCAGGTTGTCCATGATGTCCGTTCATCTAAGCAACACAACATAAATGCTGGTGTACTCCAGGGATCCATCCTTGGACCTCTACTGTTCCTGATTTTCATAAATGACCTCCCTGATGTCATTGAGACTGAGATAGGAATATTTGCTGACAACACCACGCTCTACTCTCATCATGTGGGCAAAACCGACGCGACATATCTGAGGCAATGGCTGAATCCTTAGAAAATGACCTCCAGTCTGTAGTGGATGGGGGTAAAAAATGGATGGTAACTTTTAATGCCGCAAAGACAAAGCTACTTTCCTTCAATAACTACAAGAAACTTCTTCAATCACAGATTGTCATGGCAAATAACACCCTACCTGAGAGTTCATCATTCAAACTCCTCGGCCTAACTTTCACAAATAACATGAATTGGAATAAATACATTGAAGACATTGCCAGGACTGCTGCAAAGAAGGTGGGCTCCCTCTACCGTGCTAGTAAACTTCTCACACCTGACATTATCCTATATCTCTACAAAGCCACCATCCGCCCATGGTCCAAAAAAAGTCGCCAACTTTATAGGTCCCTCACTATCTACCAAGCTCCAGCCTCTGTCCCATCGCCGCAATATTGCATCCTTGAGCTTGTTTTACAAATACTCCAATGGAGTGTTCTCTGATGAACTTGCTGCTCTGGTGCCCCCACAACGTAAATTCACTAGACCAACCTGTCAACCTGCCAAATCCCATCCATTCACTGTGGATGTTCCCAGATGCCGAAGAGCTTTCTACTCCAAAAGCTTCTTTCCTCGTGCTGCTGGACTCTGGAACTCCCTCCCTGCTCCCTGTTTTCCTAACGATACTGACATACAGAAATTTAATGTAAACAGATATCTCGCTGCACAGCTCCCAATTTAGGTTGACCCCTCAAAAAAACTTTCGCCCTTTTTCTCAGTAGCCCCTTATGTCTACAGTGGCAGCCTGCCTTGTTTGGGGTGAACTATGTTTTTAAACAAATTATTAACATCTAAAAATATTAAAACTAAAGGATTATCAATTTCAAAACATTTCATTATAATGCTAAACATAAAATAATGTCATCTGAAAATTGTAAGTAAAAAAAATCCTACAGAATGTAGTAGAGTTTAAAAGAACCAATATCTTAAAATCCCTGCATAAAAGAAGGAAATTTGATGAAGATAATAACTAAGAATGTAAGAAAGAATAATAATGTTGTAATAAGTTCATTGAATGTGATGAAACATTCATCTGAAAGTTTCTGTATACAAAAATAATTCATTATATAGTAAGTATACTGAATTACAAATGGCAAATAAGGCACTTTCTGTTTTACAAACATTCTGTCATTAACTAATTTATAATTGTGAAGCTACCATTAATTCGGGTAGAAATAGGGGGTGGGCTATTTGCATCCAACATTCTCCTTCATATTCTATTAATAATGGACAAAATCAATCCATCGACCGAACTGCCTGCAGGTGTTGTTTGGGCACCTGGGTAGATTAGTATCCAGCATAAAGTCTTCTCCATGTCCAGGATATATACGTGATTCGATTCGCTTAAAATTAGTAAATATTCTTCTATGCCTATCTGCAGGTCGTTCAGAGTGAGACAATGAAGTGTCTGAATCAGAAAATGAGTGGGTGTATTTATGGGGCACTTGTTGGTTGTGAGCACCAGAGTTAATTTGGAAATCATGAGGCAGTATTCCTCAACTACTAGGGGTCCTGAATCTGGAACACCATAAGAGATGTTACAAGACCCCCTGGGATCTGTGCTGATAGTATTATCTTCTAATGGAGTAAGTGGAATAGAAGATGTAAGATTTTGTTCATGAGCTATCCTCAAAGCAGGTATACTTCCAGTTGGGGCCAGGTCTCTGGGAGAGACCGTTTATTCTTTTCCATCCATGTGTGGATTGGCTTTAATTCACTTTACTTTGTCCGTTCTTAGGTCATATTAATTAGGTCATACACGGTGCCTGTTTCAAGCTGAGCTCCTCCATTGTAAGGGGGAGAAATATGTTGTAGTGTAACATTCGTTATAACAAATCGTAGTGTTCGAATCGCATACAACATCTCGAGAAAGAGATTTCCCAATCTATAATTTGACCATTTTTATTTGTAGCAGCTAGCCAGATTGTTTTCCAAATCATGCCGTTATACCTTTAGCATTGCCCGTTTTCCTGAGAGTTGTGGGGTGTTGCCTGCCTTATGGCTATTCTATGTCCATGAAAGAATTTCTTTAGTTATATCTGAACAAAGGAATACAAACAGGAATTCATCGATCATCATGATTATATATAGTTTTATTTTGTCTTAGATGATAAACGGCCTTTAAAATCAATGTTTAATCTCTGCAATTGTTGTGTAGTCTTTATGAGAATTCCTGTTGTGGCTTAGAGAATCGTGGTTTGTATTTAGCATAGATTCGGCATGATTTTGTCATATTTTTAACATTCTCAATAGAATAGGATAGGATAGATTTTTACTAAATATGGGATATCCTCTATATTTGTTATTTATACTGCAGTGTTCTCCTTGCTGTAATGCTAAATGACAAACATGAGTATTTGATCTTCCATCTTGCTATCTTTTCATTTTTTATTTTACTTTCTATTTTTGCCTTAATTCATAGATTTTGTATCAATAAAAAGTCTAAAATGGTATCCAATCAGATCATGTCTCCATTTTGTTTGCGTCTCAACTATAGCATGCGTCTCTTATTCAAATGTAGAATGTCACTGTTATTATTTAGACAGTGTTCTAAAAAAAGCTAACAGGCTATCAGCATGCTTTAATAAGGCGACAATGGCTAATTCACTGATGTCTGTTTCAGCCACAAATATAATGGAAGAATCAATGGCGACACTTGCTGAATTCATTGTCTTTCTATAGATTTTGAAAAACTTTGACAGTTATTGAGTGTAGAGAAAATAATTAGACTGTAGGTGAATCTTTGCAGAAAAAGAAGCGATCCATTGTGAATAGTCAGCAAACATATCCATTACCAATTATAGTGCAAGATTGATGTCAAGAACTGGCAAGTTTATCGGTATCTTCAATCATTCAAAATCTGGTGATACAAAGACCTTACTTACAATGTACCTTCACAAATTTACATAATTCGCACTGAAAGGACATTTGTCAGAATTCAATGTGCGGTTATATTTACTAACAGCATCTGTAAATTGTTTAAAACTGTGGCCATCATCAGAATGTGTTGTGTCCACAGATGGTGACATTATAAATGTATACGAAAGCACCTTCTAGCTTCTTGTCATTACTTATTTTATCGCTCATTCGTTGGAAGTTTGCTACACCGTATGTGACATTGAAATTGGTATAAGCGACTGTTAACCTCAAAATCTGTATTGAGTTTGTCTTCACTTGCTAGACGCTCATGATATTAAGTGTTGAATACTTGATAGTTATTAATTCTACTTATTATATACATGCTAAAGCGTATATATCGAATGAAGTAAACGTATTAATGGTCTGGGAGTAATAAATTTCTAATCTTCTTTCATGATTCTCTGAAGTTGTTATTAATACTTGAGCTCCCAATGGGTGTTGATTAGACTTTCTTGATGCTTCAAATTTATGAAGATTCCGTCATCTTTATTACGATTGGTTTGCAGTCAGGTTGTTAAATAATGATTAGTACTGAACATCGATCGATGTTAGCTCATTAATATGCATGGCTGTTTAAGCCTACCGAAATGGAATTTCAATTCGAGAGTGATGTTGTAAAACGTCATGGTCGACAACAGAAGTTCTTCATTATAAAAAAAATGTCATATTATTATAGAAGTTTTTAAGTTGAATAGTAACTAAACATCTATCAACTACTTATGAGGATAGAGAAGAATGTGCCCTTGTTACCGAGCTTGAACGAGGAAAACTCTTCCATTTATTATACATTGCAATGCTGGAGTTGACTTAACTTCCAGAGCTGCCGGTGTCGATTAGAGCATTTATTGATTCTGTTATCTTTGAAAGACAGTATGGACAAGTTGCATTGCTGGTAGAAGTCATTAGAGCAACGGCAGATGTATTTATAGGACTAGTTTCTAACAAATGCATTAGTAGTATTTTGCAGTTTGTTAATAAAGGCATCCATGACATGTTGGTCTCGAACTTCCTCCACACTCATTTTACAAAAATTGCAATCCTTGTCAAGCGCTTTCAATTCCTTTAGGTAATATTCTAATAATTCAACAGTTTCTTAATGAGGTGGAGCTAGTAAGGACCGAGCAAAAACCTCGGATTGTTTTTTATATAGGTGTTGTGTATAAATTCGACTTGACGAACAACCGGCAATGAATTCATAGGTCACATGCAATAATTAGTTTAATAAGTAGTCTCAGCTTATTCAGATTATTTTCAAGAATTCATCAATTAATAGCCACTGTTTCAAACTATGTGTGTGTCAAGATCACAATCGAACCGTTGAAGATGTATAAAATTCACCATTTTTGAGTTAGTGAAATAAATTATAGTGAATTATTAATGAGGAACATGGAGCTCTATGCTTTAGAAGCTGTATTTCACTAATTTACAATGGTTAGGCTACCATTTATGCTTGTAAAATAGGGTAGGGGTAGCATATTTGAATACCACAGTAATCAAATAGAAATTAAATGTATTTTCATACAATGTTTGTTTGTTTGTTTTTCATAATATAACAACACTAAATTAATTTATCATTTATTGAAATAAATATGTGGTTAATAGTTTGTATGTGTTGACCAATTCCTATCTCTATTATTGTATAGTTACCGTAGATTTAACAAATACAAAACACTTTTGGAAATAAATTAAAACTGAAACAAATTCTAATGTGTTTATTTTATAAATAATGATATATTTGGAATATTGTGTTAATTAATTAACAAAAACCTGGGCATGTTCATTGGTATAATTTATATTTGCCATAAAACTCTTTTCAAAAAATGTTTTTGATAAGTGCAATCGATAATCTTGATGTGGATGACATTTCCAAAAGACGAACTATTTGGTCTCAAAAAGTTAATTTTTCTTGTCTAATTTACAAATTTCTTTTGTATTCCCATTATACTGAGAAAGTAACTTGATCTCAGTAATATGCCCTCCACAATTGTCAACATTTGTGTCTACCAGACTTATGTTTTTATTCTAATGTTTCGACTGCTCCATAAATACATCTTCACTTATCTGTCCTACACCTGTGGATTCTGTTATTTAGACTCTCAGCAAAAGATCAATATCTCGCATACATGTTATACTTACAACAAATCATAACTCGAGAAACTTTTCTGCATAAACTTGTTTTTACAAACGATTCCAATTTGCAGCCAATTTATTTTTAGTGACAAGATTCAAATTATGCTGACAAAGTCTGAATATTTACATTTTCGCAACATTTTCAATAGTGTGAATTTGACAAATTCGGATTAGGCATGAAGCTATAATAAAAACTTAATCTAAATTATCTTTCAAAAATTCGAAAGCTCAATGGTTCATGCTCAAATTCATTAATACAATTAATAATATGCATGAGTTGTCCTTGTCAGATGACATACCAAATGACTGATAGCTTTCAATTAAGTACTTATAAAAAATTAAATTAAACTCTATATTAAAACATACACATAAATACCTGGAATGCACAAGTATAAAAACTATATTCAAAGAGAATTATGATTTGTATAAGAAGAATGAGATAAAAGTTCACATTGTTCTGTATGTGTCTTGTTTGTTTTATGTATTAGATAACATTCTATCTTCTACTAACATCAACCATCAATGTTCTTCAGTAACATTTGGTCTGACACCATACTAAATAGTAAACAGCATACGGTTTTTTTACATATAGTATATCATACTTACAAAATTAACATCAAGAGAAAAAATACCCAAATTTAAATAACACAATTTAAAATACAAATCCTACTTATAACAAACAAGAAAAATAATTTTGCTGTTTTTCAAGCTTTGGTAAACAAAAATTCAAATTATACAAATAAAAGCAAAAAAGTATATACATACACAAATGCACGGTTGTGTAGATTATTTGATATTACTGGTTGTAAAACCTTTGATGAAATATTTTAATGCAATCAAAAAATGATTTTGAAGCTAATTATGAATCCACTTTTTAACTGCTTTATTTAGATATTCACACCAACTGGACCATGCATGTAAGCTACTATAATTAGATTATTTTTATTAAGGGAAATTGAAAAAATATTAATTTGCATATATAAGTTGGTCAGCTATCAGTTATGAGGTTTTACTATTTTTCTAAAAAGTTCAGTATGCAAAGTGCTTTGAAAATTACTGGAGGGAGGGTCACTGTTTTATAAATGCACATATGAATATTGCTAGTAAAAATGCACATTCCTCCAGTCAAGTGTTTTGTGTTTTGTATTATGTCTTCCTTTTATTTTGTTAAAACAAATTGACATTTTTCTTTTTCTAAATTATACTATTTAATTTGTTCTGCCTTCCCTTTTCATGGTGTTATTCCTCAAAAAAGCAACTTTCTATCGAAAGTATTATTTACGTACTCTAAAGTTTATTTCTTTACCTTGATTCATACTAAATATTTCCAATCAAATTTTCTTTTGTCAATAAACCAATATTCGCAGCTTTTAATTTTTTACTTATGTATTCAGAAAATTAAAATGTCATCTCAAATTATAGAATTACTTTATTCTATTGCTGAGTTGTTTTGAACAGAACTGGCAAATAATTCCAAGTTCTAAGAATTGATTTAAGTAATACATTTACAGGATACTTTTTTCTGTTTTCAGTTTTAGAAACATTACATGTATACTTTCATTTTTGTTAATGTCTTTATATCCTTCATCTATTTCTAATGAGTCTATTTTTATCATCTTGCTATTTTTATAGATCTAATTATCAACATTTTATAATCATTTTCTGTCAAATTCTAAAACATTTTCTTTGTTTCTGTCAGTTTTCTTTAGGAAATGGTTATGTAGATTATCTTTTATAGAACGTTTTAAGATGGATATTTCTTCTCATTTATGTCACCATTATGTAGAGTGAAATAGCCATTTCCTTCCTTTGTTTAATTCCATTTTTGTTCAAATCACTTAAAATTTTACCGGATTTAAAGTTTTGGGATAAAATCTCTTTCTGTTATAATTTTTTATACAAATTGTAGCTTTCTTGCGTCACCTTTTCTTAATTTCCAACAAATATTTGGTTATAATTTATCTTATTAACTTACTTTTCACTGTTTTATTTAATTTTTGAAGATTTGATTAACGTTGTTACTTCTTATCACCATTGCCATGTGTATTATTATTTTTACTGAATGACTATTCTCATCCAACTGCGGGACTGGTTGTCTCTTGTCCCACAGGTCCTGTTAAGACTTCACTCTTATTTCATGTATTACAATTCCAAACATAGTTCTTTAGTGATTTCTCATTTCTCATCAATTTGAATTATATTTGTAACACGCAGATCGGTGACGGTTGGTGACAGGCCTT
Source organism: Sepiola atlantica (assembly GCA_963556195.1). NCBI lineage: Eukaryota > Metazoa > Mollusca > Cephalopoda > Sepiida > Sepiolidae > Sepiola > Sepiola atlantica. The sequence continues at coordinate 84,735,772 of OY744541.1, forward strand.
CTAAGTCCCACAATTGGACCTAATTCTGACATTCCAGTCTCCGCATCTTTGTTTGCATTGCAGATGCTGAGGACGACAGCCGTGTGGAAGATGGAGGGTCAAACGACACCTACCTACAGTGTGTATTATGTGAGTTGTAACAGCTGTCAACACTGGGCCGACATCCAGTGACAACACTCCTACTTTTACTGATATAATACTACTACCACTACCTACTACTATATTTATTTACTACTATACTCTTTACTTACTTAGTTACCACTACTACCACCACCACCACCACCACCACCACCATGCCCAGTTCTTCTGCAGGGGGAACATCACACTACATCTGTTTCCAGCATCATCCTTTCTGAGGCAGACAAAACAGGCAGGCAGGCAGGCAGACAGGCACCATTATAAACACATAGTCTTGTATATTAGTCTCTGTCTACTTCCATTATTACACAAAATCACCTCTATAAATTCCATGGAGAATTAGGGAAGGAAGGGAGACAACTGTGCTAGCAGCGCTGATCAGTAAGATCACTGCATGGAGAGAGAAGATTGCCCTGCCCGACACCTATTCTCACACCGATCTGCGTTTTACATAGAATTAGAGCCTATGTAAAATCACACAGTCCATTTTTTTAATTTAAAGAGAAAAATCCACTATCATACTCCTCAAATTGACTTGAATATTCATATTTGCATAATGCTAATCAGTAAACATTTTTATAATATACATAATTAAAAAATGAGAATTGAAAAAATATAAATTGATTATTTTTAAACTGTGTAAAATAAGTTTTGGCATAACAAATAATACATTTCTTAATAAATATGTAATAATGTTTATGGCATATCTATGGTTTCCAAATTTCATCAAATGAATCAAAAATATATATATGTAACATATACGTATGAATTATTGTCAATGATCTTTTTTATTTAGTTCAATGTATATCATTGGAACTTTAATAATTGAATGAATAATAATAATATGAAGCAAGTCTCTTGATTTTTAATGTCAGCATTCTATGCAAAAGTATTTATAAAATTGTATGCAAATGAATCTTTCATTTATATTACATTTCATCAACCAAAATAAATTTTGGAGTGAAATTTAAAAGATGTTTTATGTGCCAACTGTATGATAATAGTTAAATTTGAAAAAAATGTACTAATTTGATAATTGAATAAAATCTTATGATTTTTATTATAAAGACTTGTTTAAATCTTGGACTATAAATTTAGCGTTCAATTTGACTGTCATTCAAAATATTCAAAACTCAGCTAAAAAAATTACTGAGATGTCACGATGTTAACAATGTGTTAATAACCGTAAACTGATAAATGTTACTCTTTTTGAAACTGAATCCCTTCCCATTGGTAATTACTTGCTTCTCTCTCTCATCAGTTCTGTTAGACTTTTATTTCTCATCCTTCCTTCTCCGGAGGTGAGAACTCTCCATTTCTCTGTGCTCACTACTATCCTGTGTACCCCAATGCTGTCTGGCCTGATCTTTCTTCCTTATAACTATGATTTAACTTTTTTTATCCTGTGATTTTTTTCTTTTAGTTTGTAGTGATGTTGGAGAAAAAATGCAAGTAAACAGAATGTTTAAGATATGCAAGGGATTTCTAATACATCAGAGAAGTGCTTCATAATATATAAAACCTAATTTAATAAAAGGATTATTGGGCATTTTGACCCTATGCTTAAATAATTTTTATTTTCATATATTATTTGTGATTGAAAAATGTTGAAGGTAAATAACATCTTGAATATAAGAAAAATAAATTTTAATAATGTCAAGTAAAAATTATTAAAGCTGATTGCTTCTGTATGTTTAATAAATGTCACAACAAAAAATAATTATGACAATAAATTACTCCTCACAATGTAATTATACAAGTTTACAATATTCTCAAAGCTTAAAATCAGTCTATTTGATATTGAATAAATGTGAAAACTATTGACAGGTGTTTAAAATATTGTCCAAATTGATCAGCATTAATTTTGATTTTAATCTCTTTATTCAATGTGTCAAGTCATTTCATTCATAATGAACCTAACTCTTTTGCTTAAAGTTATTTCATAACTACCAGCGTTAAACTGGGGTTCTTTTCATTTTCAAAAATATGAGAGCATCCAATGAAAATAAAAGTGTGGATAAGGATTTGTAGAAAAAAAAACAGCTTAATATTCCCAATAAGATATCTTCTATTTATAAACAAAAATAATGTAGCGAATTACAACAATCAGAAAAGAATCTATTAAAATGCAAAATGATGGGATGACTCTTCTGTAAAATTAATTATAATTTCTAAGTTAGTATAACATGGAAAAGGTATGAACCCACACTCAGCTATGGTAAAATAAAAGCAGAAATACATCTGAAATGAATCATTATAATACTTATTTATAATAAGTTGTTTACAATAGGTATTATTTTTTATATTAAATCTCAATATTAATTCCAATTAAACACAAAACGACATCATTAAATAACTTTCAAAAAGATTGATATGGCATAAAATAGACAAAATAAAATTAAAGCTAATCTCAGTAAATATGGTATTTAAAATATAAACTGAAATGTTAGGATAAAACATAATTAAAATTTAAAGGAATTTTTATTTTTAATTCAAGAAATTGATTTAATTGTAAAAGATAAATGAATATGGTTATTTCATATTTTGATATTACTTATCATAATATATGTTAACATCTAGGAACAAATATAGTTAAACAATATTCACAAATAATATGAATATATTTCTTTGTTGTATAAGCTATCTCTTGCCTACTTAAATTGAAATCATGTATTTTTCTTCACTCAGCCTTCCTTTCTGTTTTTATTTATATAGATGATTTTCAAACTACAGCTTTAACAAAGTGTGCTTTTCTATCAATAAGAATTAGTTTTGTCTAAATTTTAATTAAAAAATGATTTTAAGACAAATAAGATTTTAATCTAACCTTTTCACAAGATGACATTCTTAGATTTTGTCATTCTAAGGCACAGTAATGATTCAATAAAAATTCACCACTTGATATTTGACTGAGTAATAAATCATGTTGACATAAGTTAATCTCTGTGCTTAATTTCACGTCATTACGATATGGACCTTTTTACAAGTTGTGTTTGAGCCGTCAACAGACTTTACTATTACCATATTTAACTTTGAGTAAATTTACATTGAAACTACACCATATCAAAAATAAGTGAAAACCTATTTTATGAAAATATAATTATGAATAAATAAGCGGACAAAGATTTGTTGAGTTGACTTTCATATTAATGACAATTAAATTAAACAAAATAATATGTATATATGAATGAAAGTTTCAATTTTAATTGGAGACTGAATTGGAAGATCATCATTATGAAGCTAACACTCCATAATGATGTTAACTATCAAGTGGTGAATAGATATAGAAAAAAGGTTTCTCTCTTCAGATATTATACGCACCTTGCATGCACCTACCTTGCTACAAAAGGAAATACATATCAGGTAAAAGACATTTGGTTAAACTGGCTGTTTTCTGTGTTAGAAACCTGTTTTGCCATATTTTTAATGTATGTCATATTGAGAAGAATTGCAATATGTTCATTGTATAAACTTATCTGTGAGCGCTGCATAAATTGGTGAGATTTCTTTTCATCCTTATTTAAATTCTAATTAGTCAGAATCATTCATTGCAAATTTTGTTTGCTTGTATTATTTTCAATTCGAAAAATAGAAGTGTTTGCCCAATGGGCAACTACTGATTATTATCTTTTATTGTAACAACCTTAAATCTCTAGTTCAGTACTCTAAGAGTCATTTTATTGTTTATATTCAAATATTGGATCAGTAATGAATATTTTCATAATACAACCTAACAAAGTTTGCAATGATAAAAAAATGTTTGTCTAATATAAAATTAATTTTCTCTTAATGCTTGTAGCTATATGGATCAATTTCAATTTTTTAAAGTGTTATACAAATATTTTCCAGCTTGAAATTTATCTGTCACAAAAATGAAATACGAATCTCAGCTGTTAGATTAATCTTTAATGGTGTTAGATTAACTCAAATAATTTTTGTTAATGCAAGAAAATATTTCCAATTTTATTGTGTGAAATAATTATAGATATAATATAAAACATTTTGTTTACATAGAAAAAAAAAATGAAAAATATTTCGTAATTTATTTTAATAACTAATATTAACTTTATACAAACTATTTTAGGGACTTTTTGTTCAGAAATCTAAGTGATGTATAATACCTTTGAATGTAACTCGTTAAATGATGGCATAATCAAATAAGGTGTAGCATGCATATTTGTTTGAAACTTTGATTAGATTTTTTTCAATTCTCAACAAGACACAAAATCTGTTGCATGAAGCACTTATTACCCTTATTCAACAATTTTTAATAATCAGTATCTTCAAGGATTTTGTCTTTTTCTTTTACAATGTCATAACTTTAAGTCGTTTTGCGTTAATACCTTTATAACACCTACAGAGCATTTCTTGCTGTCATGTTTGTGTGTAAATGTTTCATACAACATCAATGAAAGAGCAAAAAGTCCCAAATTAAAGCATAAGAATACAATAACGTTATTTCTAGCATATAATAATTTACAATTTGAAAATAGAATACAAAAAGGTTCCAAGATAATACAAATATAAACATTATTTTAAACTGGGTATTTTTGATGGAAGATTTCTCAACATGAAGAATAATGGTCAGCTTAGTAAATCAATTACTTCGACTAAAGTATAATTTTTTGTGAATATATTAAACAAATTAAATACTTTATAATCTATTAAGATTCCGATTTTCTCCTTTCAAATATGTTTGCTTCTTTCTTTCTTGGCGATATGATTAGATATGTGCAATCAATAACTAAGCTGACTTATTTCTAATGTAGAAATAACTTCTGAGCTCTGAAAATCAAGCCAATATGATTTGAATTCTTTCTACAAACTCTTTGACTCACTGCTCTCCATCTTTGCCTAACAATCTTAACAACTGCCAGCTCTCAGCCTGTCTGTTGATGGCTCCCAGCCCAGGGTTATGGTGTTCTGCTCTATTGTTCTCTATTACACTACTTTGCATTGTAGTACTTACTACCTTCCATCGTTTGGATGTTTGGCTATGATTTACACACTTCTTTTTCATTCCTTTTAATTCTTTCTCATGGAAGTTTCTGGCAAATCACTTTTCTCCTTTAAGACATTCCAAAACAAAAATATTCTTAAACATAGACTTTAGTATTTTTCTGTGGTTTCATTTCCTTCATTCACAATTGTTTCAATGAAATTTCTCTTCTATGAAATAATAAAAAATCATGTACTTATACACACGCGCATATATATATATATATATATATATATATATATATATATATATATATATATATATATATATATATATTATTGGCATCATATGAAGGAGAGAAAGAAAGTATGACGTGTGCACATATAAATGTGATCTGTGAAGCTTTGTATAATTAGTTTTATTCTTGTTTCTTAATGTTCCAATTGCATGATTTGTTGGTTTATTCTCAAATATTGACATTAACTCTTTTATATATTTAGGAATCCATCCGATGTTGGCATTTATACCACAAAAGCAGATAGAACCAATTGTTACTGTTTTCCCATATATCTCAATACATTTGCTTTGCCGATGCTGTTTTTATGATTACATTCTCTAAAACTAAAACCGAAGATTATACTTTGCTTTATTTATTTGTACATCTTTATGTATACTCAACTCGAAAGTTATTTGGCTTTTAAGAGTTTGGAAAAGATGATAGCAACCTTTGAAGCAATATTTTCTCTGGGTGGAATTTCCATAATTGTGCACAGTAAAATCTTACATTCTCAAACTTTTCTATGTCTCTCTATATATATATATATTTTGTTATATACAATAACTATTTTCCTATGAGGATATTATAAAAAATTTTTAAAGCGTTTTGTAATAAATCAGATCTCTTTAATTCCTTATTTATTAGCTAAAAACTTAATGTAATCTTACGACGGTTTTCAATTCAAATATTTCAACTTTTTAAAAGTCATTACTCTTGTTAAAAATGAAATTTACTCATTAATAATTGTCAGTTTTAAATACAATTGTCAATCCACTCAATTCTAATCTTTTATAAAACATTAAAAATGTCAGTCTTGTTTATGTTTTCATAATATTAATTATGGCTGTTTTATCCAATAAAAGTAATAATAAATAAAAATGGATTGACCATAGTGAATGGCAACCGGAATGCTTCCTTTTCATTGGCTACTACACCGAGATGTAAGGGAGGGCGCAGCTAATTTCCCTACATTGCTCTACATCTTATAATTCTGAGTGTTTAGCAAGGAGGCAACATGTAGAATTTTATGATTCAACCGAGTCTGCCAGCCCATTAGCAACTACTCTAACTATTATGCCAAATGGACCGATAATAAAAGTAATACTTAATATTATCCTTACCAAGCATTCAATTTATGTTTTATCAGGATATATTCAGATGTTTTTATTTATTTCATAATCAAACATCTGTTTTTGAACATTATGAAATCTTTCATTTCTTTACAAATCTGTTAATGATGTTATCCCTCCTGAAACTTGTCAAGTGAAGATGATCAAACTCTCGTTTTGGTTTCAAAGAATTATGATTTACATATCATGTATGTCCACTTTAGTACTTTATTTGTAGTGACAAAAAACAGTTTGAGGCAGGATCATTGAATATCAATCCTTTCTACTTCCTAAATGCTATAAGAAATTTCAGTAGCTTTAAGATACAATTAAAAATAATACCTCAAGGTTTCCAGAATCTCTCAACTTTATTTCATATGAAACTAAAATCCAGGTTGAATAACGCTGATAATGAATTACTATAGATAACGATATTGATAATGATACGCATAGTGTTTTTTTTTTCATATGTATCTGAATTAAGCATTGAATAGCTGTAAAAATGATAATAGTTTTGATAAAACCTCATCAAATAATTCTTTTCGGCAAAGGAAAAAGAAAAATAATTTTGATTCAAACATATTTTTCAACATCAATATCAAGATCACAGCCTATTATTTTCTAACCATTCTTCGAAAATTATTTATTTTATAGCCATATTATATTAGCGTAAATATAATGTAAAGTCGGAAATAGTAAAAATGGGAAATAGTAAATTAATCTTTTTTCTCAATTTAGTTAATATAACCTTGTGGCTTTTTAATTACGTTCTAAGGGGTGGACATTCATCAATTTATCTACATATTTCTCAATCTACTAGAATACAATGAAAAGCTAGCACTTATGAATACGAATACTGGCAGATTCTGCCAATGTAAGGCAAACAGGTTATCCATGTATAATTGAATCCCAGATAAAACCAATATTACTGAAAGACATCTCGGTACACAATGTTACCAAAATTTAATATCCTCAATTTTATTGTTTGATACATTCATAATGCCATCCACAGAAGCAGCATTTATTTGCTTCCAATATGGCATGTCTATTTCGTTTTGTTCTCTATATTTCTACAGGGTTATTATCTCTGAAAGTGAAAATCAGCATTCTCTACTCAGGTAATTTCTCTGATATTACTGGTCTGAAAGGAGTCTGCCAAACATTAGCACAAGATATTATTTTAGAAAATTCATTCAATCGGAAAATACTATCAATGCCTCTTTATCTCAACAGTAACTATTGAAGATTAGAGGTTTTTAGTGATAAGCTTGCTTGCCCGTAAATATTTTCAATTTGCTGGGTTTTTAAAATGCTGCACGAATGAAATCTGTCAGGTTTGTGTCTCTTACTCTTCAATATTCAAGGATGTATAACAATCTCTGTTTATATATATATATATATATATATATATATATATATATATATTATGTATTTCTCGGCAAAAAATTATGAATTTCTTCACATTTAAAAAACAAAATATATAATCTTATGGAAAAACTTAGAAGCATGTAAATTATAAACATTAATATATTTTAATATTTCGACAGTGCTCTGCACTTTTTCAAAACATGTAATTTTTATTAAACAAAATTAATGAATGTGAAACTGTTATGATAACTGGATATCAGATACATTTAAGATTCTTTTATTTCTTTTTATTCATCGTTTCGTTCATAAAAGTTTCCTGTTCATTCATTTTTATCAAAAAATACATTTGTTGAAAAAAATACAGAGTACTGTCTGAAATATCAAAATTATAATAACATCTACAATTTACATGATTTTATGTTTTTCATAAAGCTATGATGTTTTTATTTTTCAAATCTGAAGAAATTTATCATTTTTAGCTGAGAAACACATTTTTAATTACAACAAAAGCACATTGGATTATATATATATATATATATATATATATATATATATATATATATATATATATATATATATCAATTTTGATTTTTGTTTTCAATTATTCTGAGGAAATTAACGTACTTTTCTTCTTGTCCTTCTAACATTTTTTATCGATTTACTCTTTCTAAGATTAAAATATGGGCTTTTTTGCTCTTTTGCTTTATTTGTTGTTGTTTTTATTTTCTTGATTGATTGTCAGTCCAACATTTGCAGGTAGCTATTCTTTCTTATTATTCATCCGACAATTTTCTTATAATTAACATTTTTATTCTGTTGAAATTCACAATTAAAAGTTGTCAGCATTATAGGTAGGTGAAATCAGTTTCCGATTCCTATATATTATTTCAGTTTTCTTTCATATATCATTTTTCTCTCTTTGCTTACTTTCCTTTTGTCTTTAAACTTTTTTCTTTCTCTCTTCCCTCTCCACTCTTTCTCGCTCTCTATTTCTCTCTTTATCTTGGTGGTGATTTACAGGATCTTTTTTTCTTTTTGCTTCTCACATGTTTGCAAGTCTATTTACAGGTTTGATTTATGCTTCTGTTTTCTTATAATTCTTTTTTAATCTCAGTCGCCTCTTTTGCTGTTCAATATTACAATGATTCTCTCTTGTAGGCATTCTTTTATATTTCTCTTTCAAACTGAACCTAATAATACAGCTTCACTAATACTGATCATTGTCATTTCCTTCGCTTTCTCACTTTGTTATGCATTTTTAGTTTTCTAATGATCTAATTTGTTCGATCTCATTTCAGAAATTGGAAATTTTCTTCGGGACAATATTAGTTTTGTTAATTTTTTTTCCATTCAACTCAAAATAAGTTGGGCAATATGAATTGTGTAGATAGAGTCACTGACTTTCAACCAGTAAAAGTATTTGATCATCATCAAATAGGATGCTTTCAATTCCACAACAAACATTTAGCACAAATAAAAATAGTCCGATTTAACAGTGAAGAAACTCTTCCAATTAAATGAAAAAAAAAAATTAAAAATAAAATAGAAATTTTCGAATCTTATACACGAACAAGAAGTACCTCCCTATACCTAGATAAATCATTATATCTTCACGAAATGAAAACACATTTCATAAAAAACACACACATACGCTTCTGGAAATATATTTCTTACGGTAGATAGAAAGATGGAAAACTTGTTTTAAAAAATTATTTGTTATCTTTCAATATGATCTCTAATTCATTAAATTTGTTTATACTAATAAGTAAGGAAAATATATTAAAGTATATCAAAATTATTTTCACTGCTCTGTTTTTAACTTCATGAAATTATGTATCTATCTTTTAACGGGAGGTCTCAACGGCAGGTGATCCGGTTCTCCAATACATTGCCTTGTAAAAGCATCATGATCAATAGCTGATGGTTGCCTAATTCTAGATTTTACACCAAATTACCATCTTTTAAAATCTACATCAGTTTGAGGTTTGCAATCAGATATTGCTCCATTTCCTTGCAATTCACAAAATTCTGCATATAGCTTCATTGGCAATTTAAAATTATACCGTAAGAATTGGACACTTGAAAATGATGTTTCACAATTATCAGAATCTCAACACTTATATTTGCTATTAAAATTTGAAGAAACTTAATTGGACTTCTCTCAAAGAAGAGTGCAGCACTTACCAGTTTTATTAAATGTTAAATGCTGTGCGGCAACTAAGTTTTTTACCAACTCCAAAATAGATTATATTTAACTATATTTTTTAATTGTAAAATCTATCTCAAATGTTGTATTTATCAATTTTCTGTAACAATTGATAACAATTTAACGAACATTTAAAAATAGATGGAAATATCATTTTAATAATAGCACTTAACAAATGTCAATAAAGTATTCAACCCTTTAGGAAATCTATCAACGTTTAGTCAATTAGATTTTGTTTGTTTTGGCAACCTCTTCATGTTTCTTGTAGTTGTTCGTCAGACTTGCAGATATCAACAAAGATATTAGACCAGATTTAAAATATTGGGGGATATTTTCTTGTCTGACTGTCAAGACAAATTACCAAAAGGATTTAAATGCAAGAATTCCCTGAACCACTCAAGAACATAAATGTTTCCACTTCAAATTTTCAGTCTCTTGAGTGATGCGGTTGGGGTCATTATCATGTTAAAAAAACCCGGCCACATTTCATTTTTTTAGCTCCTTGCCAGAGGTAAGATGTTCATCCCAAATCTCTCTGTATTTAGTGCCATCCATCGTCTTCTTTTCAATTACTTGAACGTGTCCTGTATCCTCAAAGAGGAAACTCCATCTCATGACACAATTACTGTCACTTTTAGCTGTTGGAACTCTGCCCTTTGTTTTATAAACTTCATTTTGATTTCTCTAAAGATTTTTGAACGAATTGAGACCAAATAATCAAACTTGTCTAACGAACGTATAATTGCTGAAATATTCACCAAAATGCTTCTCAACAAAGTTCAACAGAATCATATGAATTTCTATCAATAGTAGAACTTCAATTCGTGACAACAGTCTAACAAATGATAACCGTTCCAACTAAAATCATCGACGAATTGCTTCGAATAATTATCAAGGCAGTACACTGAGAGATATTGCAAGGATTCTCTATTCTCTGCATGTTTACAGTAGCATCATGTTTCTACACATTTCTGAACATATTTTGGTTACATTAATATTAGCAAGTATTTAATAATATTTTTACCAAATATTCTTGGACAATCTTGTCTCTGAGGTTGAGTGTTCTTTTACTTTTGGCATGATGGCAACATTATTCCTATAAGTATTATGGAGGAAATGTGCCAATGTTCTTATTATGCATGCATATAGATTTTCTATAAAATTTTTCAACATTTAGAAATTGTTTTGCAATGCAAAGTAGTCTCTAGAAGTTTTACAAATATTAATTATAAATATCGATTTTAAAGGAGTTGAATACTTTTTACATGCAGAATAAACTAAATAATTGGATATTCCTATTTATAAATTGAAACCTTTCATTTTTATTTATAATTATTTTTGGTAATTTGGATGCTTATCAAGTAGTACATTCTAGGTATATCTAATATTAGAATTGCAGCATGTTTTGAATAGACGTTTATAAAGAGGGTTGAATACTTATGTTCCATGTTTATAACAGCTACAAAAATTATTCATCTTTGTACCATTCTTTTTTAATATTGTTCTACACTGATTAGCTATAAAATGATTAGTCACTACCCAGATGCAGAATTTCATTTTTTTTTAAACCAATCAAAATGTGATTTCTTTTATTTTTAATTAATAATCTGCTATTCTTAGATATTCAGGGTGTTTTTTCGATATTTGTACCAAAGTAATATTTGGATAAATGCTGTAAAAGCAATCTGAAGAGAAACATATGGTTACACTATTCATCTGAATCTGTGTCCGTTTTTAATCTATAAAATGCACTTGAAAACTATGCAGAAAGTTTTTTGTTTATTTCTCAAGTAGTCACACTGAATGAAATAAGCATATTATCTGAATGTACGAATATAATAATAAATCTGAAATTAATTTTATTTTTTTATTTTTCTCATTTAATCTCTAAAAAGATATTAACATATAGAAAATCATTTGAATATTTGATAAGAACATCATTTAAGTGAAATTTATCAAAATGTTTTCTAAATATTATTCTTTTTAAATTTTGAGATGTAAACTAATATATATAAAACATGCATAAAGAACTTATAAAATATTTACATCAAATGTAATTACATATTTTAGCTTTTAATTGAAATATGTACTTAATGTCTTTAAATATTTAATATTTTGTAACTTGATGATGATCAGAACAATATAGATAAACTACGACCTTAAAGAAGATACTGTTTACAATAAACTGTACAAATAAAGTTATTAAAAATATACATGCATAGCAGTGATTAATCACTTACTTCAGATGAAACCTCTTTGCAAAATAATAATAATAATTTAAATGAATAAGATGTAAATTATTTATAAAATATTGTGATAAAAAAATCCATCTTCATCTTTGTTTATTTCCGGCTTTTATCACACGTATCCACAACAAGCGGGAATTAATGACTATTTAGTTTACAAATATAATTGAGGAGAACTAGACTTTATTTTGAAAAATAAAACACTTTTAAATGTTAATAATCGTATTTTCTGGATTTATTAAGTTTTGCTACATATGATTACTAAATAGCTGTCCTCTGCAAACACAAGGAAAAAGAAAGTTATCAGTTTTTTGGTGCTATATTATTTATTATTTTGGTGCTATATGATTTATAACTTTATAATGCCATTCAATGGTTCACAGAATGTTTTGTCACTAACCTGAAATGTTAGAATTATATCTTTAAATTTACGTTTCATAATGTGATGGATTTAATCTAATTATTAAAAACTAGTAATTATAAATAATTGGTAACAAAGCAAAAATCATGTTATTAAAAATGTAAATTAATTGACAAAATAATAGTCCGAAAATGTATCGATTACTTTGAGAATCGCACAACAAATTAAATAATATTCTCAATAAACTTTTATTTCAATAAATTATTGATTATTAATTAATGACTATCGGGTGAAAACGAACCTTTTTGTAAGCAAATATAATTCCTTTAGTAAAGTACATTTTCTTTTCTGTGTGGACATTAATATCATATGTACAAATTCTCAAAATCTGTTTACATCTTTTTAAAATTTTATTCATTTATTTATATGAATTTCGCAAAAAAACTAATAAAAGCATTTCTTTTGTTTTCTTCAGCAATGCTTTTGAGGGCAAAATTTAAGGAAAGAGGAAGAGTTTTCTTAGAAGAATTCAAAGAGTCAAAACAGTCAAATAGGTTAATAAAAAAAACATTTAAAATACCCAGTTTGATTATACACTTATTAATGAGTATTTCAATAAATAATAAGATATCAGTAAAACAATCAAATTTGAAAACTGACATCATCTACTTTTTTTTTTTTTGGAAGTTTTAGTGAGGAATATTTCTTGAAACAGAAAAGAAATTACCATAATCAAATGGCATGTGCCTTTTCCCATTACTACTTTTTTTCTTTCACTCTCTTCTGTGTCACTCTAATTAATACACTGTCTTTTTCTAACCTAACCCAATAATTTATTTCACAGTTTTTCCTTTTGCCTGTTTTCTTATCAGTCTGTCTGCCTACTTTGTCTGTTTCTTCTTATTCCTGTCAATCATTATTACCTCTGTATGTTGTTTAATAATTGGTACTTTAAACATTCCTTTATATTTTGCATTCACTTAGAGCAGACATTCCTAGTGTGTTTTTTTTATTATTATTTTGTGATGCAAGATATTTTTTTAGTATTTTCATTTTAGTTGAATGCTTTTCAACATTTAGCGAATCCTCCTTTTATGATAAATACCAAAGATAGCGCCTTATTCTTTTGCATGCTTTTCTCTTTCTAACTATTAGAAAAGTGTTTTCTAAACTTTTTAAGTGCATTGGTTTGTCCAAGATTTTTAAGGGAATCATCATTTCATGAAGATTACCTCTTTTTAGCCATGCATGCACGCTTCACTTTTGATTTCAATGACCAATGTATTTGTGATTAAGTAGATTAATAGACTGGATGACACTTTCATTTCTAGTGCATGCTTTTAATGGATTGCGTGTGTTTACATATATATATACAAAAGCTTATATAATATATTAATAATATATTATATAGATATGTATTTGATATATTTAGATATAAATTTTCAGATTTATATCTAAACTTACATATCAGATCTGTGAGTGTATATATGTGTACCTGTTTGTTTAGCCAATGCATTTGTCACTGTAGAATAAGGAAATATAATAAACAGTACTGAAAGCTTAATGCTTCAACAATGTATTAGTAAAGAAGACCCTCGTTTTTCTTTCTAATATCATGATAGAAACATTAAGCCTTTGAATGTCAGTTTCTGTATTTCCTCAGGCTAATCAACCTTTATCAATATTCTTACCAATTCATATGAGTGTGTGACAGGGTGTGTGGGTGTGCATATACAAGCAAATACAAAGATGTGCTACGTTTCTTCTGTGTTACAACCTTTACCTGTGAAGAATTTCCAACTAGGCATTTGAAGAGAGAAGTGATCAACACGTGCTTGTGTTTTACATGCAAACACCCACATCAATCATTCAATGCATTTAAAAATCATTTACTGCACATTTGACAATTGTTTTATCATGCTACTTTGGCTTATTATTTGGCATTACAGTTGCGTTGTTGTATTAGTAGGAATAACTTATGCTTAGAAAATTCTCAGATTTTTGGATGAAAATAGATTTTTTTCTAGTTTTTTTTTGCCAATACTTATTTGACAAACATAATTTGCATGCTTAACATTGGTTGCAGTAGTGTCTTTTTTCTGCTTGTTTCTTATGTAATAAGACTGATGATATTTCTCAGTAAAGTAGAGAAATATTAGTACTCTAGCTGTTGATCATTTTCTTTTCAATATGTTTTATGAAATTTACTGATCAAGGGGAACATGGATTGAATGGGCATACTTTTCAAATTGTTTATTAAGGTAATCTAAATACTTATGTTTTACAATTTGCTTTTTTCTCTTTCTCTCTCAAGAATGATAGTAAGAAGTTGCATTGATAAATGTTTGTCATGTTTACCAGTGAATGCTTGTAAATCTTTTTATGAGTGGAAAATAATAATCAGTGAGGATGATTTTGTTAAATAGTATTTGTATTTTAAGACTGTATGTATATCTATTGATCTTGCTAGAATATTTATATTCATCAGAGGGATTGGCTACAATACCACTTAGGATATTACAATTTGCTTTCTTTAAATAAACATTTTTATTTTAAATAATAAAAAGTGACACTAGATTTATTACATAATTTTCAAAAATAATTATTTTTCCTTATATTCAGTCCATGTTGTTCCATTGAAATAAAGAACAATGAATACCATATTATCAAGAAGAAAAAAAAACTTACGGTGTTGAGACTATTTGGAGCCATTCATAAAGATGGCAGCAACACTTTAATAATACTTTATTGGGGTTCTTATCATATTTTGAAATGATATGAAACCAGAAAAGTAGAATAACATTCTCCAAATATTCTCCAGCTACTAACTGACTTTCGTACTACTCAATATTCCACGATTGAATACTAACTAAATGCTCCATGAGACGTTGGCAGAAAGGTATGTACCGTTGTCTTCATTTTATGAGTGTGTGGCAGCCACATCTAGGCATATCAAAACTTCATACCATGGACAATCATTCAAAGCTTTCTTTATTGCTTATTGAATCATTTGGTGGGTTTCCCCTCTCTTCATGTTTAAGCCTCCTCAAAGCTGTGTTATTGTTAGTTGACAATTGCTTGCCCTGTTTAGCATCTTGCTGTTAATGTCGCTATGCGTGACACCCCTGTTCAGAATTTGCATATTCCAGTATCCTTTGTTTCCATATCGTTAAACTTTCTAAATTAAATACATGACCCAAGACAATGTTCATATTTTGCCATATAATGTAATTTGCAAATAATATGCAATCAAATAAAAGTAAAAATACTATTGGAATATTATTTTTATTGAAATAAGACATTAATCATATGATGAAAGCTGTAACTTTTTTCTTTCATCTTTAACTTATATCCAAAACAAAATGACAATATCTTACGGATTGAATCCAATGTCTTGGGCAATGTATATTGGTGTTAAATTGGTTCATGCAGTATAAATGGGTTTAAGGCTTATCCGTATATGTTATTATTATTTGGTAGAATATGCTAATTTATGCATCATATATAAATGAAATATTCAAAATGATTTTCCAGTATAACAAAAAGCATAGAGTTGATGGTTTGCTTTCGTTGTCTACTTCAATAAACGATGCAAAATAAAATGTATCATGAGTTCAATGGTATGATTGGTGGTTATCTCCCTTTATTCAGAAGCATCTCCCTTTATCCAAAATTAGATAATACTCAGAGTCAGTTAAGTACACGTATGCTTGTAAATAACTATCAATGCTTTGCTTATTGACTGCAAAAAATCCTCTGCTCAAGATGTTTTACTGCACTTCTTAAAAAGACTAGATTTGCGATCGCTTTGTTTAGAATAATAAATAATAATTTAAATTACATGGTACAATTCTTTAAAAAGTTGTAATTTGTTTATATTAGACAGTAGATAACATTTCAATACCAGCATCATCTCTTGGCACACTAACATACAAAATTAACAAATTGCTCAATTTGATTGAGAATATCGTTAAATTGCTTTCCTAACTTAAATGAATGCATCTCACATCTTTCTCTCAGAGCAGACCAATGTTCCTCAAAATCTGGTAAAAAGAAATGATAGACTTGTGAATATATTTTATTATATGTACTTCTATAAAAAATAGGCAACTTTCTGTATCTAGTCTTTAAAAATGCTTAATCATCTTTACTGGTTCTCTTCAAACATTTTATTGTAGCTATACTTTTAAATTTAAAACAATCTTTATATTTCATAATCAAGTTAAATCCGTGTGTGTTGTCTTATGAAACTGTTACAAATGTTGTCTTTACTGCTCTAGATAAAATAACATGTCATTTAACAAAACCCTATACTGTAAAGAGACTATATTAGCCAAAATTATTGATATAAAATTATTTCTGGCAGAAATAATAAAAATGAAGTCCTCATTTGTTAAGCTTTATTGTTTTTTTCATCAATTAGAAAAAAGATGTATAAGATTAAATTTTTCACTCACATCCGTAAAATAATTAGCAAGTAAGTATTAGTATCGAACATTTTGAATTTCGAAATCAAAGAAATAAAATATCTTATCAACAGAATCTTATTTTTTGAATGATGAAAAATGTACAGTAGAATAATAATCGTCCAATTAAATCATGAAGGGTTTACTGTAATTGAGACTAACATATTCTTGACATAATTTAGCAAATTATGAAAAAAAAACAGATCTAAAAATCATATCAAAAATGTACATAAAGATATTGCTGTCTTCAGTTTTTTCTTATCTGAATTAACATTATTAAATAACTTATGCCATTTTTGTTACTTAAAATGGTTTATTTCTTCTTAAGAGCAAGTTTATTCATTTTGTAATGCCATTACAGTGTCATAGTTGACAATAGTCTTTGTTCTGCTAGATAAACAATCGTTATACAAAATGTTTGACATGGAATGTGAATCATTCCCTTTAAATAGGGCAGTTGTCTCCAAATATGGATATCAAAGTGTCTCAGTCCGATTAGATAGAAAATACTGAACAACTAAATGTATATTCATATGTTTAGATGAGTTACTAATAAATAATAATGCTTCAAATTTGGTTAAAAATAAGTTTAAATAAATGAAAAAATATTTTTCTCCTGTAGTTAAAACTATTTTGAATGAAAAGTCAGACACAAAATAAGAATCTAGTATAACATTTTATGTACGTTTTGGATTCAACATTTGAAAGAGAAAGCAACAAATGTACTTAATTCTAGACTTTAACTCAACTATCTGCAATTATATATTGTCTTCCCTCTTTAGAGAACTAAAAACAAATATCTAATATTCTTGTAATATAGTTGACTCAGCTAATGCAGTAATTAGATTAGTCTAGCTTTATCGCCCATAAGTAGCTGGTATACAATAATCCGCCAGCCTGTTTAACATGTATGCTAAGTGAACAACCTACTTTAAACATCATAATTAAAAAAATGTCACCAATCCTTGTTGAATATTGAAGACCCTGAATTAGTAGAATTTTGAATAAAATGTTTCGAGTCACATGCCAGAACAAAAAAAAGTTAAGAGACAGCCGTACACCAGGAGAACAGAAAGAAATCACTGCCCTATTTTAGCTGCTGTTGGAGGCAAAGCCATAAGAAAGATTAAATTAATGACATATCCGCCTGAAATCAAAAACCTCATATCTTATGAAGTCAAAGAAATAATTTTGAAAATTATTCAACCATAAAAAAGGATGGTCATAGCAGAATGAACCAAATTCTTGGCATTAAAAAAATCGGTGAATCTATCAAGAAATATCTACGCGGGTTTAGAGATATCAGTAGATGCTGTGGATTTCATCATCTGGGCTTGGAAAGCAAGACAACTAAAGAGGAATTAATTCAGCTTCGATTAGTAGAAGAGATGTACAATATTTAGAAGCATTAATTGACTTTATACAACATTTAGAAGCATTAATTGACTTTACAACATTTAGAAGCATTAATTGACTTTATACAACATTTAGAAGAATTAATTGACTTTATACAACATTTAGAAGCATTAATTGACTTTACACAACATTTAGAAGCATTAATTGACTTTATACAACATTTAGAAGCATTAATTGACTTTATACAACATTTAGAAGCATTAATTGACTTTACAACATTTAGAAGAATTAATTGACTTTATACAACATTTAGAAGCATTAATTGACTTTATACAACATTTAGAAGCATTAATTGACTTTATACAACATTTAGAAGCATTAATTGACTTTATACAACATTTAGAAGCATTAATTGACTTTACAACATTTAGAAGCATTAATTGACTTTATACAACATTTAGAAGCATTAATTGACTTTATACAACATTTAGAAGCATTAATTGACTTTATACAACATTTAGAAGCATTAATTGACTTTATACAACATTTAGAAGCATTAATTGACTTTATACAACATTTAGAAGCATTAATTGACTTTATACAACATTTAGAAGCATTAATTGACTTTATACAACATTTAGAAGCATTAATTGACTTTATACAACATTTAGAAGCATTAATTGACTTTATACAACATTTAGAAGCATTAATTGACTTTATACAACATTTAGAAGCATTAATTGACTTTATACAACATTTAGAAGCATTAATTGACTTTATACAACATTTAGAAGCATTAATTGACTTTATACAACATTTAGAAGCATTAATTGACTTTATACAACATTTAGAAGCATTAATTGACTTTATACAACATTTAGAAGCATTAATTGACTTTATACAACATTTAGAAGCATTAATTGACTTCATACAACATTTAGAAGCATTCATTGACTTTACAACATTTAGAAGCATTAATTGACAACTTCAACAAAAAAGAGAAGAAATTATATTGCAATTATTAGCATGAATTATATAGGTAGAAGTGTCCAGCATGAAGACAAATATGTAATAAGTGTAAAAAGAAAATCGCTTTCAAACCGATGTAAATGGCGACTTAATGTAAAGACTGTTGAAATAATAGATGTCCCTCTAAATATTAGAACCAATTTTTTTTTCTGTAAAGAAAAACATATAGAAAATAATTTCAATGAAATTAAAGTGAATGACGTAAATTTAAAAATGCAAATAGTTACTGGGGGTGAAGTAACACTTATTTCAAGGAACTTATCGAACGACTTTCTAAACCAAAATTGAACAAAAATCTATTAAAATTAAGACAATTTGATGGAACTTGTACAAAAAACACTGGGGTCGTTTAAAGGCACTTTTGAAATGAAATTAACATCTGAAACTCACCATTATGGTTGGCGACTGTGTAAAACGTTATGATCTAATAGGAACTGATTTATTGAATATTAATAGCACATGCTTACTTAATGTTTTAAATATTGAAAATCCCGAAACTGGAACTTTTAAAAATTATAAAGCCAGTCTTAAGAGATAGCAATCCATCATATTTTGAAAGCCGTAATAATTAATGTAAAATGGTGGAAGAAGGAATTCTCCAACAGGTCTCTTCTGGTGGAAGTAAATGTGCTTCATAGTTGTTATAAGAAAGCCAAATGGTGATTTTAGAATTGGCAGCGATTATAAAATTGGTGTAAATCATTTGTTCATAATGATAACCTATATACATTGAAAACATACTACTATTAGCAGGAATGACATGTTTTACAAAAGATTACCTGAAAAATGCATACAATCAAATTCAAATAGATGACCAGTTTAAAGAAATCACAATTAATACTCCCATAGGTCTATTTAGATGGTCTCGTCTACTGTATAGAGTTAAGACAATCAGTTCGATTTTTCAAGACAATAGAGAATCTGTTGAAAACATAATATATTAGGATGATTTATGTTTCAATGCAACCAACAAAGAAGAAGTAGAACGAAAAAACAAGCATGTATTAACTAAGAACAGGAGATATGACTATGAACAAACATAAATGTATATTAATTGTAAAAAATTAGTATTCCTTGGATCGAATAACCGGTAATACCACTTTTCGTGGTATTTGCCCAGTATTGGGCATTCTGCCTTCCACTGAAAATGGAAGTTTATGGGGAATACAAATTCACATGTATATCTCGGTTAGAGGAGATGACATACAGCGCCTAGTATTTCCAAATAACCACCCATCTTGTACTGGCCAGGCTCAACGTCGCTTAACTTCAATGATCTAACGGGAACTGGTGTATCAACGTGATTATGACGTATACTCCCTGGGATACTAAATTTCAAAAGCTTGTAGTTCGCTAGATCTAAATTTAATCCAGAAAATTTCATATGTCTCTTCAAAAAAAAACTATAATCATTTTTGTAAAGCAAATTCTGACCAAAATGTTTTGACAGAATTCAAGCATTTTTTGACTTGCGAAAAAGAACACAGAGTTTATTTGGACTAACACAAACTAAGTATTCTTTTATCAAGTTAAAAGAGGCTCCCTCACAAAACTTGTGGTAAAGATTTTTTACCCCCAAAGGGACATAACGTTAACTATAGATTCTAGTAATTATTGCGTATCTACAATTTTATCCCAGGAGAGACATCCAATTTTATATCTTTCAAAGACATTAACACTGACTGAAACAAACTAATATAATATAGAAAAGGAAGCACTGGAAATCGTATGGAGTGTCACCAGAGCAAGATATTTTTTATTAGGAAAGACATTCTTGCTGAAATCTGATCATAAGCCCTTAGCATTTATTTTAAATCCTAGAAAGTAATTGAAGTCATGCCATCCTGAATACTAAGATTTAATGGATTTCTCAAAATCGATATTGAATATGTAAAAGGAAATACCATACCACATATAGACGCCTTATTAAGGCTTCAATTTAAAAAGTTACAAAATCACAAAGTGTTGGAAAATGTCGAAGATGAATACATATAACATCATAGAGAGGGACAGAGAATGGACAAGAAGTCATAGATCTATGCAGGACGTGAAACGCATAATATTCCTGGAGATGTAATGTTGTTGGCTTGGCTAATACCGTATTTAGCATAGCCAGGATCTATCGCCTGTAAGTCGCCAGTATATAATAATCCGCTACCCTGTTTAATGTATCTGATAATTAAACAACATACATTACACATCATAGCAATTACATTGACTCATAGGTCATGCAAAGTTAAAGGATTCTCAAGCTCAAATAAACAAATATCTGTTATATTAGTTAAAAGCAATTTTTGAATATCTCATGGCAACCTTTGTAGCTAATTGTGGTATTCCATAAGATATTTTAGAAAACTTGTCATGGATATGGCACAAAATTGCATCCAGTGGGGAAGCCTTAATTAATGAGCTTTGGGATGCATAAGTAACCTCTTAGTTATCACTACTCACAGGTCGATTCTGACCTGAAGAAGTAGTACTATGGTTTAAATATTAACTATCATTTACAAACTGCTTTGTTTAAAAAATATCCACCTCCAAAACAAATTAAACGATGGTTGACATGTCGTAAAACCCAACAACCAACCAGCCATTTTCTTTAAAGTTCTGTATAGTAATTAACATAAACGATAGAAACCATTTCTAAGCATTAGATTTGAATGTCGTTTCGATTTTATAAACAAATTAAGAGAAAAAGAATTGTCAGCTGTTTTTGCTAAAAAAAAACTTGATTGAAACTAAAACATTTATGAGTTATGTTTTGTTTATTTGTTTTTTCTGCTCAAAAGAAACTAAATTAGAATTAAGTCGTGGTGAACAAAGTTCAAAAACTGAACTGATCGAAAATAGCATTTATTTCCCCACCATTTACACGTTGTTTTGATCCTCCTACTTACAATCAACAACTACATATGATAATAAGAAAGTAAAACAAAACATTATCTTCAAGTTGAATGGTGAAAAATGTTTGTTTGGAGTCTCATATGCAACATCGGTTTAAACATTTCTGCTGATTAGTCTAAACACAAATTCCCCACCTGTTGATCTAAAGGAAAACATGTATACTAATTACACACATACACAAAAGCAATAGCTTAATATCAATCAGCACTGGTAAATGCTGTTAGCCAATCAACATCGATTCTATGAGATATACACATGTTAACACGGGTATTATGACATATTTAGCTTTTGATATTCTTTCAATAAACAATAAAATATTTACTCACCCAATACTAGCATAAGTGCACACATATAGAGACATACAGTTATCATAGGAGCCACTGGACTCATGAAGAAGAACTTGAAAAAGTATTTAGCAAGTATACCTGGTGAACCAAGTGCAAGAGAAATCCAAACAACTGCACTCAAGGGAACGGCCAGAATCCTGAAAAGAGCTCTCGGTTGGAGTCTGTAAATAGCGGGTGATCGTATGGCATTTGGAAGAATGCCCCGTCCCCAGCAAATGAATGAAAAGAAAAATAAATTTAAAAAATAAGGATAAAACTTAAACATGACAAGATGTGATTGAAGCGACCAATATAAAAACTGAAAGTAAGTCAACTATTTAAAAAAAATTTAATTTGAATTAAAAATATTTTTTAAAATTTACTTCACTTAATTTTGTTTTCAGCCAAACTTATTTAAACTAATTTATACGCAAAATCATCAACTACAAAAATTATTTAAACATTTTTAAAATTTTGATTTACTTATATTTAAGTGAATGAGCAACACAACTCGGAGCTGTGTGACTAGTACTTTTCTAGAATAGAAACTTGATATGGAGTATGAGGTAGAAATTATAAATCTACCATGAAACAGATATGTATGTTATGTATAACCTTCCCCAGAAAAAGGTTACTATGCGCCCAGTATATGCATATATGGGGACCAAAATTACAGTCTGTGTACCTAGGCAGTAGTCTAAACACAGTGTGCCGTCTAGAAGATGAAATCTCTCTTCGAATTAGAAATGCAAGTAACTTATTTAGAAAGCTGGATGGGTTTCTTTGGAGTAGATGTGCAAGTTTAATTCAGACCAAAATGAAGGTATACACAACACGTGTTTTGTCATCTTTACCCTATGCATGTGAGACTTTGGTTACTTGCCGAAAACATCAAACAGGAGGTTATAATATTTTCACTGACAGTGTTTATGGAGTATACTCATATATGTTGGAAAATGTACATACATGACACAGAAGTTTTGGGATGGAGTCATTTCACACGCATTGAATCTGAGATACTTAAATATCATCTAAGATTGATCTGACCTACAATGAATATGGAAGGTTTTGTCCTAACTATGTCAGTCTGAGAAGTCATCAAAGAAGTCACAAATACATGAAGGTTTTTGACTATGATTTGCATGGTGTTTCTGAAGAGTATGTGGAAAAGAATACACCTCATTTGTGAGCCTCAAACGTTACATGAAGGTCAATCAGAACAATGAAGAAATGCTTTTTACAATGGGTATGCATACTTGACATATTTGTCAATGGCAGGCCTGAAAAGTCACTGTTCACATATTTAACAAAAGATATCAGGTGATGGCAATACTCGAGTATGAATTTAAGCAAATTAAAAAGGTGACCCCAAAAAAATGCCACCCATGAAAACGTCGGTAAAATCTTTAATAATTGAGCAATAATTGCATGTTTATGAAGAATAAGAATTGCAAGGAAGATTAAAAGAGAGTAGTTTCAAAAATGTCTTGGATAGTTCAAGAAAAAACAAAATCAATGATAACTCTGCAACTTCGCTTCAAGAGGAAATGCCGATGTCATCAATATTCAAACAAAAAACTCATGTAAAAGTAGAACCTACAAATTCAGGGTGCATGGAACATTCTAAACTGAAACATTCTAAACTGAAACATTCTTAAACTGAAACATTCTTAAACTGAAACATTCTTAAACTGAAACATTCTAAGGATAAAAGAGGCAAATCATTCAGTGCCAAGAGAGGAGTGAGCCGGAGATATTGCTAATTTTACATGTCGTTTTCAGGTATACTTGCAGGTCAGGGGTGCACATTTAAAGCATATCATTGAATGGCGATAAAACAAAGACTTGGACATTTATGACTGAATTTTTGAGATTACACAGTAACACAGAATTATAAGAGTGAACACTAAACAATTAAAATAGAATATACAGTAAAAGTTTATCTTTTTTTAACCCCGTTTTTAGTTTCACCCATCGAGTGATGTGTTAATGTTTGACCTTGTATGAACATTGATAACAAGTATGTTGTCCCTTCATCAACCAATGATGAAGAAATGAAAGTATTGCCAATAATTTTATGAATTATGTTTATTCTTTAAATTCCATCTACATCAGAAAATGTATGTTCCTAGTTCAATACAGTTTGACCTTGTACAATACAAAACTAATTTATAACTGGAAACAGAAAATATTTAATGGAGAGAAGAAAAAGCAATTTATAAAAAAAACGAAATCGGACAAAATTATTTATGAAGTCATCTTCAATAGGAATACTTAGCGTAAAATAATTAATTTAAACTGATAATAAGCTGGACAATTACAAGCGTCATGAGAAGCAGGTTGGATGAGACTTACACTCGAATGTTGAGAGCAATCTTTGGTTATACTTGGAAGGATAGATTGGCAAACAAGGAGCTATATGGTAGACTAAGAAGCATAATATCAGTATTGAAAGTAAGACGGTTGAAGTCCATTTGGGTACAGATGGAGGAGGAAGGAACAGCTGGTACACAAGGTGCTTCTTTGAGAACAAACTTTGGGAAAGAAAACAAGAGGTAGATCAGCAGGATTTGCCACTGAAGAATTGAGGAGGATTATCGATAACAGTGGCGAAAACTAGTCAGTAATGTACGAGCAAGATAAAAATCAGAAGAATAAGATAAGTAATCTGATTAATTCTTTTATAAATAATGAACACAGTCAGTATTTTAAAAGAACAAAAACAAAAACAGAACAATATATGCATTGCAAAATTCTAAAAGAAAGGATAATCAAAATATAAGCATGTCAGTTTATACATGTTTTTTCAAAAGTAGTATATCTAATATAACTGCAAAATTCATCAATCTTTCATTAATTCTCGTATGCAGAAATAATTTGCAATTATTTTAATCGACGTTCAAAGTTTATATTTTCCTGGAATAGTAATTATTTATTTCCTTTTCATTACTTGTAATATTAGTATGCTTATATACTTTGGTTATTAAACTTAATTGTATCGACCTATAGGAGCAAAAGGAAATTGTATCTGGAAATATAAGAATATGATCCCTATTTCAAAACATAGATACACAAATTAATAATTTTGTTTATATTGGGGAGGGGTCAAGTAAATACAGATTGAATTTAAATGATGGATTTGTAACTAAATACTGACATATCAACAACCCTAGTCTTATGGGTATGGAAATATAATATAAATGATAATAGTTTTTTAACATCAGCAACCGTGAGCAAATATTAATTTTGTATAAACTTTGTATATATGTAACATTAATGCTAATTTTTTTTTTTCATGTGTCAATAAAAAATAACGCAATTTTTATTTGTGATGCTGCATCATTTAGCTTAATATTTAAATGATTTGGGTTCTAAATATTAAAATAGAATAATATTTTTTAAATGTTAAATGATAAATATTAAATATTTGTCATAAACCAAAAAAACATTTTTGCAAACAAAAATTCAATTGACAGTTTTTTTTTCTTTTGTTTTTTTCACTAATGAGTCATCACTTACCAAGGACATTCGAAGATACGGATTAATGAAATGGATAGATTGATAGTTGAATAGTGAAGAATATTATGAGAGGATTGAAAATGATGAATAGAAGGAACAAAATTTGATTACTTATGAGCACGGTTTATGACAAGTATCTGTTGACATTGGATTTGAAGATGACCATGATGTAGCCTGCATGGAAGCAGTACTGTGGTAATGTCTTCCTCAGATTGGAATTTCTTGGAAAGAAACTGTTTATGGAAATTCTGTTCTATGTTAGGCACACGGAGGAAGAAAGGAAAGTTTTTTAAAGTTGTGGTCGAGAGACGAGTTCTTGATGTGAATGTCTTTAGATTCTATAAAAGAATTATGATTGATCATGTTCAATGTAATACCTTAATTAAGCTTTAGTGTAAAATAATGAATGTAATAAGCATTGTTAAAAATGTATAAGGTAATATTACATTAATTTGTCATGTTCCACACTTGGATGAAGAAAGTGAATGAAAAGAGGAAAAGATAGTAGACGAGAATTTAAAAAAATAAACAAATGTAAGGATTTGTGTTACTGAAATGATGGTCTCTTTTACTTTGTCTTCTACATTGCTTATCTTGATTTGATCAACTAATGGATTTTCTCTGACGCTAACGTGAAATGACAAATGCATAACTAGAATGGCTGCATTCCACACCTATCTTCTGTCTAGACCATATGCCACCTGATCTCTGAGATAACTATTACATAATAAAGTCGTTGAACCAGCAGGGTGAACAAACTTCTCTTCTGATCCTCACTAATTCGTAGCCCGTGTGTTCTTTCTCCTCTTCCACAGGCTCTGCATCTTCATCTAATGAATCTGCTAACATTCTTACATCCAAAATGTGTCTTGGCACCCCATCAATTAAAATATTGTTTGTCAACTGCACTCAACCTACTATTCTCTTTTCTCATTAAGTAGTGGAATGAGCTCCATCGAGCTTTACCCAGACACGAATTTAGGTCTTCAAATACACTTTCCCTTCCTTCCATTTCAAGTACTATTTTTGATTACCTCCATGTGTGATTAAAAATGCACTGATTTCTCATCTTATCTATTTTTTGATGAGAAGTTGTACCAAAATACAGTTTCAAGTTGTGTTGTCACCCCCCTCCTCTTTCTGCCATAGTTTTGATAGTTCGGTGGTGTCGTTTCACAATGCCATTCCAACTCACCCTGTATACTACCCTAACATAACGCCTCACAGTCTACCAGCCAAACATGTTTCACAGAGACTCAGTCACGTGATTGACTATTAACAGGTACATTCCTCCCCGATGGTGATTAATAGCCAATCTTATCTAGTTGTTCCTCACCTGTACCCCCTCTGTACAAACCTCTATCTACACTACATGATGTAATCGAACAAGACGTTTCAGTTCCGCTTCCCCAACACAGCATACTAACTTCTCTTTTGCTACCCATTTCTTCCCTACCTGTGTTAATATACCAGCGTTATTTGTCTCTAAACGCATAATTCCAATCTATGCTCAAATGCCAACTCCTGTAATATTTCCGAACATCACTTAATGGCTATTTTTGCACCACCATTTGTCTGAACCCTTTAGCACTTAAAATTATTCAATTCACCCAACTGAGTAAAATGCTGAATCTATCTTTATCTCACTATCTTTCATACCTCATTACAGTGACAAGTTAATACTTGTCAAAACTGCATCCAGTTCTGCCATGGTCATGATCCCTTTATTTTCTAAATCATGCCACATTCTTCATTCTAATGCTATTCACTTCCGCACACACTTACATGACCATATTCATCACATTCACACCAGACAACCCCCTTCTCTGACCTTGGTATATACCAGCTCTCTATAATTGGGTCTTTTTTTTTTCTCACCCCCCTCCATATTTATTATATTTTATTTTATAAAAGCATTCATCTCTTCACCTACTTTCTCATAATTTACACCGTCGACTCTCCTCTTCAGATAACTGCATACAGTTCTAAGCAATCTCACTGTGTTAATTTTCCACAAATAAAAAACATTTCTTGTCTCGTCATGTTTCCTTCCAAGCAGCAGTCCACCCGCATTTTTATCTCTTCAATATAAGGCCCAGTACTGCCCCCCCTCCTCTTCCAAGGGTTCTGGTAGTTTTGCAATCGGTTTCTTTGCCACCTTTAACTGCAAATAGACAGAATGTAACCTTCAATCCCTCATTGATTCATTGTACATGTAAATTATATCGCTTCTAGTATGAGATGCCACATGTTCGTTTAATTCACAAAAGTCCATTACTGGCCTGACTTTTTGTTTCGGCGATTGCACTACAGCTATAGTAACAACACTCCAACCTGAACCTTTTCCTTCCATACAATAAGAATTCCTTCACTTATCCACTTCTCTACTTCTCACTCAAATTCAGCCTCCTTTTAGGTGCTTCCATAGCAGCTATCCTTGTTTCTCAAAAGAGAGGTCCCTCACTTCCAAAACCACTCCACCATCCAACGATCCCCATTAAATTCTGCAGCGAAATTATGCAAGCATTTTCACTATCATTTTAAAATGTACTTCGTTTCTACACAGCTGGGGTAGAGGAAACACTTAAAAATTCACTCATTACTAGTAACACCTCAAAGCCGCCTGATCACAGCCGCATGATGATGCTCTCAATAACTATCACCTTCGCCTCTAACTGAACTCTACATGACTAATTCGCCTACACTTTACTCCTCTCCCACTATTCCCTCTACTTCAACAGTTTCGAGGTTATTAATTTTATAGTACACTCCATGTTCACCAGAGCCTTTGACCCTCTTGCTCCCACCAAAAATCAGGATTTCTGGTCCCACCTCTGGGTTGAAGGAGTAACCGTCGACCTCATACAGAAGTTTCCCTTTGTCTGTTTCCCCAGACAGATTTTCACAATGTGACCCTGCTTACTACATCCATAGAAAATCACTGTATTGAGACTCAGTGAGTCAAGACAGTCCTTAATTATATGTGAATCTCTACACATGTGCTAGAACCTTTAGTCTTCTACCTTCTGTATCCGAACTATAACCAACTGCTGACATTGGACAATTTTACTGTCGACAGCTAATATACTGTCAACTGTGATTAATTCACTGATTTCTAAATACTCTAAATGGAGCAACTGATGCAGAGATATCGTAATCGATTAGCGTATATATCTACTGATTGCCCTCTCCATACCAATTTTCATAACTTCAGGAATGCTGCTCCGTAAAGGCTTCTCTTAGCCTTGTTTATATCAGTGTATCATCTAGCTCGTCTTCTTCGCTCATCTCTAAATAGAAGTGCCAGAGCATGTACTTCAAAAACAATGGAATAAAAATTGCGAACTCCTTTATATTCTGCAAACTTTGCAACTCACTTGATCTCTGTTAGTCATGCAGTTACTTCAATAATCGTTAAGAATAGCTCGTGGTAAAAATCTCTAAGGTACAGCTTACCTTAATTTGTCGAGTTCCACATTAAGATGGATAAAGTGGTTGAAAAGAGGAAAGCGAAGATGAGGATTACAACGAACAAATACAAGGATTTTGTTTACTTATCACTCGAATCATCTACTGAATGGATGATCCCCTTTCTCCTTCTCTTCATTATCATTTTTATTCTTCTCACGAACTAACGAATTTTTCCTGACGCTCAATTTAAAATACATAACTATAATGCCTGCTTCCCCCACTCAACTTAAAATATGTCTGTGGTTCAGATTTAAGTCAAATGAACACACACACACATAATATATATATATATATATATATATATATATATATATATATATATTATTTCATGTATCCACATAAAATGTTATCAGGATATATAATTTTTTATGTATTAATTTTCAGTATTTACTTCAACAGTGCTCGATACGTGAGTAGAGCTAAGTAGTGAGTTATGAAAATATATTTATGGCAATTAAGCTACACAGACTTCCGCGTTTCACCCCGGAGCGAATTGTCAGGCTAAAACGGGAAGTAAACAAAGTAATCATAGGATCGCGTTTTAGATAGTGTGTTAGGCCGGCTGACAAACGCTAAGAGCATGAAACCATTGGTAATAGCCTGTTTATTCAAATACTTCCCGTTTCGCATCACGATACCACATGTATTAACTGCTGCTCACTGGAGTGTTTCCCAATTTTTTTAGCCAAGAGTTTAACTTATGTGTTTAATTATGTGTGTGTGTATAAAATATTTTTAATTGGACTTTACAGTCAAAGAAAAACTATAGCAACAAATAAGAAGTTGCAATGCTAAATATATATCCAAAATGCAAAACAGGAAAAGAATCATCTCTAATTAAATCATTTATTATTCATGTGACTGAATTTTAAATGTCTAGTAATCCCTGCAGCTAAAATTATAAATTGCATAGTCTTGACAATAAAAAAAAACATCACAGAAGAATTTTGTTTACATTTGGTTTTTAAATTCAATAAAATTAACGTAGTTTAAGTCTATCAATGTAGAATATTTCGTATGTGTTTTGTCCATAAACAGTAATCTTATTCTTATTGAGTTAAAAATAAATACTCAACTGAAAAGTAGATAATAATAATAATAATAATAATAATAATAATAATAATAATAATAATAATAATAATAATAGTAGTAGTAGTAGTAGTAGTAGTAGTAAGTATTCTTCCAACACACAAGTAAAGAAAGGTATAAGAAAATGAAGAAAAGAAAGCATAACTGAAAAAAAAAACATTGTAATAAGAAAGTTATTTACTGTATAGAACCCAAAAGATCATTCACTTCAAATTTCAACCAGCGATTGTTTTCAACTGAAAGTTTCTAATCATCAAATCTGTGTATAACAATGACAAGTTTGTAAGCAGTTAGTTTGTATATTTACGCTGCTATGCAATTAAAAGCAAATAGGTTTCCTTTATTAAGTTTTGTCATTTCTTAACCCATTGTTATTTTCATTGTTTTACTAAAAAGGACAACTACATTGTCTTTGTAGCTATACAATCTTAAAATATATTTCTAAAATAATCTAGAAAATTTGCTTTCTTCGGTAGAGGTTTAGGTTTTGACTCACTATTTGTCAAAAATATACTCATGTATCTATTTATGTCGATACATTTTTTCTACTTTGTTCAGATAATATATCGTTTGGTGAGAAAATCAAAAACATTTTTAATTAAACATAAATATTAAAAAACTTTAATGATTCACTTGCATAATAAAGATATACATTTTTATTTATTTAGTAAAATACAAAACCAAATAATGTGACAAATGTACTTCACATTTCAGTAGTTGTATTACATAGATGCACAGAATCAATTTCAAATGGTTTGAGTAACATACGTATGATTCGAACAAGAATTCATAAACTTTTTCACCTGTAACCTTTTTTACGGCATAATCACATTGACTCACGGGTTCTTGTTAGATGACCGACGTTAAGCAACGTTTAGCCTGGTCAGTACCAGATAGATGACCATTTGGGAACATCAGGTGTTGTATGTAGGAGGACGTCGACACATCTCTGCAAGAACTGCAAAAACCTAACGTCGTCATCTCCCCTAATCGAGATATACATGCGACTAGGGACCGCTTGTGCATTTGATACTCCCATGAAACTTGCTCCTTCAGAGGAAGCCGGTTCAAGCCGCTCAGGTAGGGTACAGATTAACTCTTTTTGATGCAAATTCACATCTCTTAAGCTCACACTGCAAGTACACATTTTAAAATGAATATCTACATATTTCTGCTGCCATAAATTTATGCAAAAAGGTGCCGATACCAGTGTGTCTTGGAAGTGGTTGAATTTGATTTAAATCATACAAATTAATCATAAAATGTATATGTACTAATATTCGATGGATAAATTATATAAATGTTGCTTTTTTTTTATTTTTTAGAAGTTCAAAATGTTTATATCAAAAATGAGAATATTTCTTTGTAATGTCTGCAGAATAAAATGTACTTAAGCATTTAGTTTTCATTGTCTTAGAAAAACTTACTACTTACCAAAACATCCCATTCCTTTGCTTCTTCTGATTGTTTCTAGTCAAAATAGAATTAGAAAAATGCTTAACAAATATCTCTTCAAGTGGATTATTCATATTGTGTATCTAATTCTCATTAGGTATGCCACATGTATACAATATGTGTATATGAAATATCCTCTCCGGATTAATTTGAGATCAGAAGCATTTATTCCTAGAACAACTGTATTTCCATAGCTAGCGAGCTTGTTCTATCTGAGCAACTGATTTTTAGGTGATCGCAATTCCTTGTTTGCCTATACTACAGAGAAGTGAGTATTTCAGAATTTCACTTTTCCTAAACTAGTTTCCCTACCAAGCTTAAAAGTCTAGTCTACTTTTTTACTTATATCTAAGTGGAAGATGATAGATGTATACCTTCAGTGAAGGTAATTGTAAAGTACCGATGGAACGTGGCAAATCCCCAGTACGTGCCGGTAACTATTGCGCCTTTCATCAATATAGAGTACCTAATAAAATGTTCAGCAAATAAATTGTTAGTGATTAAAAAGTATTTTAGATAAAGTAAGTAAAATTCTATGAAAAAAGTTCCACTATTTCTTTTTAATATACACTCAGTCACACTAGAATTGTTTTTGCAATTAAACCAAATAAATAGAGGAAACTAAGCCAAGAATAAATAGCAAATAATAACTGTCAACGAAGACACTTTCTTTTTAATTTTGCTTTGAGGGATGCAATTGTTTGTGCTTTGGAGGAAGATGAGAGCTTTCTAAATAATATATCAAACAAGCTTAAATTGAATCATTAAAAAAAACAAAAGCTTCCCCACTTTTGCCGACCGCAGCTAAATTTAATGAAAGTCTAATGTGCATTATGTTTCTGCTTGTTTCATATGCATCCTTGCGATTTGAAAACTCTAACATAGCTTCAAACGTGAATTACCATTATGTCTGCCTTGCTTTAATTTTGAAGACAACAGAAAGTACCTTCTTTTTCAGTAGAAAAAAATAATTATAAATAAATCTGTAAAAATGCCAATATGAAAATGTCATTTTACATAATCTTTCCAAGAAAAACTCTTGGCAAGATTAGTTTCAAATTATCTTCCCCTGCTTTTAGCTTAGCCTGAAAATATTCATAGTTTTCTTGTTTTCCAAATATTTAAAACATAAATTTGATTGGATAAATTAAATAAAAGATTTACTGATTACAAATTATCAAGTAAAACATTTAAATTTTTTTTAAATACTTTCGAATTATCCTGGAAGTATCAATTACGAGCATAATGTACTTAACAATATCATTTCACATGTTTTGATGATTATACAAAATAATTGAACAACAACCCCATTATCAGGGCCAACACAATGAAAACTAGTAAATATTTCAGGACGAGATCTGAGTCAAATAATTATTGTTTCATAATCAGAAAAAAATAGGTTTTTATTAAGTTTTATTATTAATTTTCAAATAGTTCTACCCACTCATTTTTTATTCAAGTTGGCAAAATTTATCTTTCATTTCAAAGATACTATTAATTGAATGCACTAACAGATAATTGATAAGTAATCTGTAACAATGGCTGCATAATGATTTTGGAATTTAAGCAGCCGAACACAAGACAAACGATATTGGCAAAAAAAAATGTCTATTTTAATGGTATCATCCATTAGTTTGATGTGATAATGTATGTAAAACTGGCAAAAGATCTGCAGTTGTACATGATTCTAATCTCTCCTCCGTGACTTGAATATTGCCCAGAAAAGAATATGGTCTGACACAGTGTAATTACAAAAGTTGCCAGGATGAGGCTAAAATTAACATTGAAATGTTTTAAAGATTTCAGCCTGTCATTTTTCTGGATTGTTTGCCAACTAACACTAGAAACCAGTGTATCTTACTATTTTACCCATATTTAGGAAGAGAAAAGATAATCCTTGCCAAAGATAATTAAAATTACAATAAGAAAACTTTTTCCAAAATTGTAATTCAACTCTATTTCATTTTTCTGTCAATAATCATTACGACCTACAAAATATCACTTTTAGCAATATGTAGCTTGTCATAAACCCAATCAAGCCCTTAGTCTTATATATATTATTTATTATTGTAGCATCAAAGAATTGGACATCAGATTCATCTTTATGAAGAAATGAAGTCAAATATTAATACCTTATAGTCCTATTTCTTCTTTAGATTTCCTATATTTGATTTCATTCTGAGATTAACTATCAAAGTAGAATTGAGCGTATCATCTGACAGCTACAAACTTCTATTTCATAAAACCTGTGTTTTCAAAAGAAAAAATTCCCACACTTATAACATCATAATAGAGCTAGCCAAATAATAACTGCATTGGCTTATAATATTGATTGAACATAGAGTTTAGCACTTCAAATTTACTTATTTCTGTAATGTGAACAGAAATCCATTATTATTGCAACACTCAAATGTTTATTCTTTGTGCTGAATTTTATGTTAACAATTAAACTGCTCCATTCTAATGGAAGTGTATGAATTAGGGATAAGTTTCACAAATGTATTGTACAGTTTCTAGTTGATATAAAAATGTAATATAGTTAGAAATCCATTTTTGATGTCCTAAATTCAAACTTAGTTATATGCTAATAATTGAAGCACAGCCAAATGTAACAACAATTTCTCATTAGGAAATCATTTAATCTAAATGTTCTTACTAATAACTGAATTAGTTAACTTATTCTCTAAATGATCATTAAATTGGTTAACTTAAATTGCCTAGATTATCATTGAATTGGGCATGATATTTTATTTTACCATTTGTTATCAATTATCTCTCACATCTAAAATATACCTGAAAATCAAAGTCCATAAAGAATAACTTAATATTCTGTATTCTCAACAAAAATTCGTAATGCTTTGTTGGATTGGACTTTAACAATAGAAATGCTGTATTTGAATGCTTTTAATATGAAACTATAAACAGTACAAGACGAAAGATAAACTTTTAAAATATTAATCCAGAAAGAAACATTTATTTGTTATTGTATGGAAATATATTTTTTTTGCAAATTATTGATTTTATGGAGAATCAAATTTGAACAGGTAAAATATTATTTTTTAGGTAATTCAATGTGTCTTAACATAATTTTCTCTTTGAAGATAGGTGAATTGAACTTGATCCAAAATCAGGTTTTCTTTTCTGATATTAAAAAATATATTTCTTATTTGAATGCAAAAAATATCCTTGAACATATTCTAAAATTGAAGACTTAAGAAATAAGTATTTCATTTAGCTGGCGAAGGAGATCAAACCTGCTTCCTAGAAAACGTGTCATATGTCTTCATGAAGTGCACTATCTGACACATGGATAGTTTAATGGGTCAGAGTCACTTACAGTGCAAATAGCAGTGATCACAACATGTTCTCTAAGAGAAAAGAATACTTATTGTGAGGCCAAGTTGCTAATAAGATGTATTTTGGAAAAGTGGCAATAACAGACACATATCCAAGGTAATGGCTGAATCTTTAGAAAATGACATCGAGTCTGGGGATAAAAATGGATGGTAACATTAATGCTACTAAGAAAAAGCTCCTTTTTCTTTAACAATTATAATAATTCTTTTCAACCACCGATTGCCATGGCTAATAGCACCCTACCTGAAGGTCCATCATTCAAACTCCTCGTCCTATCCTTCACAGATAACATGAATTGGAACAAATACATACAATACATTGCCAAGGCTGCGGCAAGGAAGGTGGGTTCCCTATACTGTGCTAGAAAACTACTCACACCTTTTAGTATACTATATTTCTACAAAGCCACTATTCGCCCATGCATGGAGTATTGTTGTCACATCTGGGCTGATGCGCCAACCACTAGCCTCTCCCTCTTATACAGGGTTAAAAAAAGAGCCTCTAATCTAATAGGTATCACACTATCTACCAAGCTCCACTTCCTGTTCCATAGCCACAATGTTGCATCCCTGTGCTTGTTTTACAAGTACTTCCATGGAATGTGCTCTGACGTACTTGTTGCACTGGTGTCCCCCCCCCTTCCGACGTAAATACCCCAGACCGACCTTACAATCAACAAAATCCAACCCCTTCACTGTAAAGGTCCTCAGATGCCAGAAGGCTTTCTACTCTTATATCTTTTTTTCCTCAAACTGCTAGCCTTTGGAATTCCCTCCCTGTTCCCTATTTCTCTGACTGTACCAACAAGCAGAAAGTTAAATGTAATGTGAACAAACATCTCGCTGCTCAACTTCCCACTTAAGGTGCCCCTTTATGTATGATCCCTAATTCACAGACAGTCTCAGTGGCAACATGCCTTATTTGGGATGAATAAAAGTATTAAAAAAATGCTCATGTATATATTATATTTAGTTTCAAAATTCCTGAATACATTTTTGCTGAAAACACAATACTGACAATAATGCTTCATAAAGCACTTCATACTTTTTCAGAAATTTGAGAGAACAACACTATTTAAATTCAAAGCAGAAAATTATTAAGCCATATATCTCGGAATAAGAATTTATAATTTATCAATATAAGTGGAGTTTATAAATGAATTATGGGTGTAATTACCTGATATTAGTGAAAAAATTATAGAATTTTGTTAATCAAGTGGGTAGAACTATTTCCATCCAAGCTGTCAAATCACATTTTTGTAAGCCTTTCTTTACATTCCCCAAAACTGATGAGTATAATATTCTATGAAATAATATTTAAAATTTTGGAAAATTTTCTAAACATTAATTCAAATAAAGATAATTTTTATCTAAAACTTCTCAATTCTACTAATGTTTACATGTGAATGAAAACAGAGTAAAAATTGCTTGTAGCTAGTTTTAGCAGTTGTTTAGATGTTTTGATTGTTATTGACAGCTTGCAAACATTTGCCAGAAGAACAACAGCAACAGCAACAATCAAAGAAAAAAAAAAGTAAGATCATCAAATGAGAAAAAATGAGGAATTGTAGAATAGACTTTTCAATTCATTATATGTAGATTTATTTTTACCTTCATCAAAAATATTTAATTTTCTTACATCAATCAAAAATATGATAAATCAATTTAAATTTATTTTAAAACAGCCACGTGGTATAATTGATAAATCTGACAGATTTGTAATACAAGAATTAAAAAAAAAAGAACCTACAATGATTTATAATTACATTTGAAATTAATTGTATCTATTTTTCCTCATCTTTTCCTTCCACTATACATTTAAATATTCTATTATTACAATCTCGATTTGCTTCTACTTCTTTTTGGCTTGTGCCATTTTTTCTTTCTAAACTACTTTTCTCCGTTTGCACTTAAATCACACAAAGCTCTCTTCAATGTTATCTTTTTTTTATTAATGTAACAATGAAGAAGTATATAAACACAAGTCTTGAGAAATTATTTTCAGTTTCACTTTCCGTCTTTAACAGATTTCTTTCTTTTCTTTTTTCTTTCTTTTGTCTTCTGTCTTCATTTTATTTAAGGTTTGCATTTTACGAAGGATATTTTTCTAATGCACGAATCACAATTTTCTCCTCCCCACCCTGTTTGAAATAACTTTTTAAGATATTAAATAAATTGATTAAATTTAGTATCTAAATTGAAAGAAAAAAAAACTTAATGCAGTTTTTTTTAACAAAATTAAAATATTTATAATGAATATATATTTTTCCCCACCCACACAAAAAATGCACTCAATATATTTTTACTGCTTCTTTTATTCTCACACTTATTTTTCATAAGTATTTCCAAAAAATAAATGATAATAGAAAAACCCCGGAAGTTTCAAACGAATGAATACATCAAATAATTAATGACCAGCTAATCATCATTGATTGACTCGAATACATCAGAGTAACATCATAAATAAACCTGCAAATGTAAAAAGACAAAACGGTCAAAACAAAAGACATCTAAATGTTCTTCCTTGCAGATGAGACACTTATTATGATGCATAGACGACGTACCAGTGGTTTTTCTTTTTCCATTGTTTTTTTTTTATTATTCCTTTTATTTTATTTTTATTCTACACTCAGTGTATGGATTGCATGAGTCTATTTTTGGAGGGTCATATTTACAGCATGTGTTCCATTATGTGATTGCTCCACTTTTTCTACATTTGCTGTGGTAGCTTTTCTGGCAAATGTGTTTTCATTTTAAACACTGACAATAAATACTATTTAAAAACTTGTTTAAATAGCTTTCTCATCTCATTTCAGTTCTTAGCACTGGCTGGCAAGTTTATGCGAATTTTCAACTTAATATGCTTAATGTTCCTGCTCGGCCACTGGAACGGTTGTCTGCAGTTCCTCGTGCCCATGTTGCAAGATTTCCCCCCAGATTGTTGGGTGTCCATTGAAGAATTGCAGGTCAGGTAAATTTTTAACAAAAGTCCACAGTGATTAATAAAATTAACCTATTTATTACCTTTGCAGATCAGTATTTTGTTTTTTTCTTAACATGGCCTTTGTTTCTTTTGAAGAAAATTATTTAACAAATAACCATATTTTTGTTGCTGTCATAAATGTAGAAAATTAATACATTCAGATAATCTTCAAAAGCAATCATAATATTGCTTTGAAATAACTTACTGTTTGTTCATCATAAAAATGAAACCATGACTATCAGTTTTCAATTAATGTATTTGATTTCTGTGCATTTAGCTTTTAAATTCAAATGTACAAAAACGTAACAATTTAAATATTTTTTATTTATTAAAAACTGTGTTCTGCGGCTACGGTAGTCAAATGACATCCTGTAGCTGCAATCAGTCCTCCATGCTAGTCCCAGGCCATCTGGCCTTGTCATGTGCAAGTTGTTGTAGGCAATGAAGTCGTTTTGCTGTACGTAGTGGTCCTAGTCCTGCCTGCTTGAGGTCAGCACGTAGTGTGCCCAGCAGATTTGTGCAGTGGCGTCCTAGTCGCGGTTGGTAGGCTTGCGAGCCAGTAACGGCAATTTAAATAGTAGATTATCAATTAATTACAAATGAATACTTGTCTGAACAAAATAAAAAATAAATCTATGTATAAGTAGCTTTTATTGCTGATTTATCATGTATTATTTGAGTTTAGAAATCATATTCAGACTTAGGTTTGGTTGTGGTTTGGTTTGTTTTACAGCATATCAACTTAAGTGGGTTATTAATGCTGACCAAAAGTAAAAATACAATAATTATGGTTTGTAATCATTCAGTTTGGTAGAAAGATCTGATTTTGTTAGCATTTTTTGAAGAGGGAATATTTTGTAGAAGGCAAGTAGAGTATTTATAGTTTTTGTACAATCTTAATTCCTTCAGGAATCCAAAATTGCTGTTCGAATCGACTTGCTCAAAAAGATCCTTCAGGTCACCCACTTGGTAATGTTTAGAACGAATTTCATTGAACTCAACATATA
The DNA here is from genome assembly GCA_963556195.1 of Sepiola atlantica. Classification (NCBI taxonomy): domain Eukaryota; kingdom Metazoa; phylum Mollusca; class Cephalopoda; order Sepiida; family Sepiolidae; genus Sepiola; species Sepiola atlantica. The sequence goes on from OY744541.1 coordinate 84,775,377, forward strand.
TCACCAATATATATTCCACTGTAAATGGAGCACAACAGCCAACACAGAATGAGGGATCTTTTCTTTTAAGCAAAGATGAGTGTATTACATACGTGTGGAGTAAAGCAAGATTTAACTTTTCCTTTCTCGCTCTCTTTGATCATCGGTTGGATCTTTTTTCAGTTTATTGCACGTATTCCAAAGGGGTTGCACTTTATTTGTTGATTTTAGATCTATATATGGAATCTTAGTGTCTGTTTTGATACTGTGTAACAATTTTTTGACAACTTTATCAACTTTTTGTTTCCACAAATGCCAATATGGTTCGATATCCAACAGAAGATGATTGTTTTCATGTTGCAGAGGTTTTTGTTTCTGTTGCAAAGTTGAATTATTAGTGAAGCATTCATATTTTATTTTTCAGCGCCTCAAGTGAAAATCTTGAGTCTATAAAGACCATGAATTTTATCAGTCCAATGCTAAATCAATAGGTTTTCTTTTCACAGTATACATTGATGCAGTCCTTGGCAGTCTCTTTATATATTCGTTACTGCCACGGATGGCTACATCAACATTGCATCTTCATCCTTAGATCCATCTGTGTATATGTATTTCAGTTGGAATTTATGTTTTGAAATTCATCCCGAAATATAATTGGGTTTGTTTGGTTCGTTTAGAACAGGGTTAGGGTTAGGGCAACCTTTTCAGAGTGAGGGCCAGATGAGACTTTTGGAAGGAGATCGCGGGCCGGAGTGAAAAACGAAATCTCAGAATTACTATATTTTGTTTACATGAATAAATTGTACAAAAATTGCATTGAACACTCTACAAATCTGATATTTTTTCTCAAGAGACTTCTGTATGTGATGTTATAAAAGGCGCCGACGAAGAGCCATTTTGGAATCATAAAAAATAATGACGGGGGAAGTAGCAAGTTGATCCAGCATTCGTTTTGACACACCTCACATAGATTCTATGTCTCATGCCCTTTCCTAGTCTCACGTTTCCTCTTTGCCTCTCTCTTTCTCTTTTTCTATTTTTATCTCTTAATAGTTAAATAAAAATGAAATATACATGCATCATCGCTCGCTGATATTCATACATTTTTATCCCACTCTAAATCTTAATTGAAACCTATTTTTACGTCTATGTCACAAAATGATATGAGTTTTACTGGGAGGTCCGTGGGCCGGATTGCAATTATAAAGCATAACAGGGTGACGGGCCAGACGCTATGCCTTCGCGGGCCGGATGTGGCCCGCGGGCATGAGGTTACCCGCCCGTGGTTTAGAATTTTGCCTAAAACAGAAATTATAAATCTCTATGGTTAACTTCTCATACAATCGATATTTTTTCAAATTCTTTATTGTGTGTTACGTTATCTATAATTAAGTCTGGTGTGACCCATGTTGAAATGTTAATGAACAGATTCTTTTATAATAACAGATTGAATAATGGAATAATTTACGTTTAGTAAAATCTAATTCGAACCAAACTTTCCAGAAATAAGCAAAATCTATTTTGTCATCACAATTAATATAAACTTGGTTGTCTCCAAACATTTTTTATTTTTCTATCTAACAACAGAGAAAATGATTCATTTTAGCTTCAGTATGTTTTTCTGTAGCAATACTCAGCTTTCTATTTGTTGCAATGTCTGAAAAGTAATTATAGCTGCAGCATCTCCCCATTGAAATAAAGAGAACCGGCTAGGGTCAATTATTGATACCAAAAGTGCTCCCGAAAAGCGGAGATGTAGGTGTGTTTAGATTGATTAAAAATTGCTGATAGCTGCGGCAGTTGCACTAGTTTTATTCATTCTTTCTTTTTAGATTCAAAAAGGTTTTTGGTGACTAGAGATGAAAACTGGCTACAGACATTAATTTAACTGATTTCCAGTTTTCTTCAATTAATTAAAGTTTAGTTTATTTGTCATTATAATAAATGACAAATATAATAAACTTTAATTAATTGAAGAAAACGTATTTGCTTAATTCAGTAATCCTGTAGTGGATGAATGCATTCTACTGAATGCCATTTTAATTATTTATTTAACCCGAGTCAGACGTACCAATAACAAGAAGAATGATCTATCACTGTTTCAAGTTATGAATTAAAGATTTGTTTATTTTTTAATTAGACAATAGACATTCACATTGGTAGTATCTTATTAGTCTCAAGATGCTATCCTCCCAAGCATTACCTCCTACTGTCGCTTGAGGTGGCCTCATTCATGATGGAGTGCGAACAGGAGTTTTTTGTTTCCATTCAGAGTGCCTTTTGTAAATTTACACACTTAAGGAGACAAGTAAAAAGAGGAAAATTATGTTGGAATTTGAACGGTTGCTCTAATTACAAAAGTTTTGAATATTTTTTTAGAAAATTCAAATTGGAATCAATGGCAATTGCTTTTTGTGAATGCAAAGAATTTTTTTCAATTTAAATTATAAATCAATACAAGCAGAGTGAAACACCTGATATCTTCTAGATTAAAGTTTCCATTTATTTATCAATAATTATTAATTCTTAATCAATTAATCCATTTTCATTTTTAATCAATATTCTTATTCTAAAAATTGTTAATTTATTCTGTAATGAATAAATAATTAGTTTTTAAACTTTTTTAACAATATTTTTAAGTGTGTTCTCTTCTCTCTCAATTCATTTTTTGCTAATTTCATATTGATCTAAAAAAATAGCAACAAAAGTGATCCACCAAAAATCAGTTTGAATTGTTCTTCTTTTGAACCAACCAATGTTTATGCTTAAGTTACTTTAAATTATCTTTTTCAAAAAATGCCTTTTTAAAAATAAAAAAAAAGAATTGCCGATTCTTCCAAAAACTAATTATCTTTTAATTGGTTCTTTTCTAGATTAGTGGCTCCGCCGAGAAATACTGTTTATCTTTGTTTTAGGAGCACAAATGAATCATAATACTCGACTTTGTTCTACAAACTATCATTTTAGACAGAAATTATTTTCTGTCTGACACTTTAAAGGCTTCAAAATTACTTTCAAAATACCTACAGTAACGTACAGCATTTTTTTTTTTAATATATAGGCTTCGTTAGTATAGACACGTGGAACGCTCGAGTGGTGCCATCAAGATAGCTCTAGATTTGGAAGTTCCCGGTAGGTGGGAGAGAGGTCGATCTAACCTGACATTTTCAAATTTTCATTCCCTGGACATTCTGTACAAAAAAAAAAAGAAGCCTTACGTAGAAGACCTTTCTCTTTGCAAAAACTTATGCCAGCTTCTATGGAAGGCGAAATAGTAGCATTTAGATTTTTAAAAATAAAAATAAAGTTAAAACATCTTTCTCTCTATGGTCTTCTTATTTAAATAGAGATTTTGTCCGTCTGTCCATCCGTCAGTTAGTAACAATTTTTCTAAAACGTAATAAATAGATTGCGGAATTTGTCTCATTTTGAAATATCAAAGAGAAATGGAAAATATTGCATTAATAGTGAATAATAAATTCTTAACAAATAAAGCGGATGCCATGACCGGAAATCGAAACTGAAACCGAGATTTTCAGTCTGACGTTCTAACAACTGACCTATATGGACTTTCTTATAAATAGAGCTTAAAACATTACCATAACAAAATAATTATAGCTTTGGGCGTGATGTCATAGATTCATGATTTACGTCAAGTTACAAAACATGAATTCAAACTTAAGCGATAATAAAATATAAAATAAATGAATGGGTAAACATATTAATAGTGTTGGAAATCATTTTAATAGTCCAAAATAATTTATTTTGCTTTAATTACGTATTGGCATTAAAACCAATTTAATATTTAATATATATTAGAATTTGGGCTGTAGGGCCCATAATTAAAGTTTTACTAAAAATACAAACTTAAATTTAAAATCAAAAGAGAAAAAAAAGGCTAGATTTTCTATAAGCTCAGCTAAAAATATATGGTGAGTTTTAAGAAATTACAAAATCAACTTCAAAAATATTAACAAACTAAATCTTAAGCTATTAAATCACAACCTTGATTTATTTACATTTTTATAAAAAAAAAAAAAATTGTTAATTTTTTTATTCAATCTGTCATCGCTGGCCACTGTTTGGTTGACACAGATCACAATGACCGGCCCAGGACAGCCTCATTTAATTCTGTCCTAGATCTAGTCATAGCGAATTACGTAATCTTGTTGCTGATTAGCATTCACTCAGTCACATTCTGCATCAATTGGTTGTCCAAGGTGGCCAGGCCATCTCTTCTTCGACTTGTCAGCTGAAATGATCGCAACTTCCACCTTGGTGACCGTTGCTAATCCAAGCAACACAATAGGTGGCAGCCATGCAGCGCACGATCACATGTTGGGTGAGGCCCAGTTTCTGAAGATTGGCCGTGGTAGTCGACCAGGTCTCCGACTCATACAATATGGCCAACAGCATGCTGCTGTTGAACAGATTAGCTCTGATGCCGGAGTCAATCATCTTGTAACTGGCTATTTCCATGATGGAAGCATAGCCGGCACAGGCAGCTCTCCCTCTGAATGCTGACTCATGGCTGTTCCTGTTCTCTAAGGTCAGTTCCTAATAATCAAGATTATAAACGTCAATCTATATACTACTAATATAAAACTGTGGATCTTGTTGTCGTTTGTTAGTTGGCTTGCTTGCTTGTCACCACACACTGGATGACGTCACAAAATTGTGAATGATAAAAGAAGTAGTGGAGAAAGAGTGAATGGCATAAAAAGGATGGAGGCAAATGATAAGAACGAGAAGGCGGATGATGAAAATAATTAAGAGAGGGAGAGACGAAAGAGAAGAGAAAGGAGAGTAGAAATAATTTGTTATGGCATCACTATGGATTCTGATTTTGTGAAATCCTGTGTAATAGAATGATGTAAATAATTTTAAACAAAAGAGAGTTGTGGAGAGAGAGGGGGGGAGAGTGTCTATTACACATCACAATGTATTCTGACTGTCAAATCCTTTGACTTTGTAATGGAATGATGGAAATAATTAAAAAAGAGAGGTAACGAATGAGAAGAGCAAAGGGAAAGTGGAGATAGAGGGGATGAGAAAGAGGGAAGAGAGGAGAGAAAGGGGGATAGGGGGAGAAAAGAGAGAGTGTTATGATATCACAATGTATTCTGACTTTGTGAAAAACTTTGACTTTTCAATGGAATGGGTTACAGGCATCTTTGCAAACAACACAAGTCACAATGATGGACTACTAAATACAGGAATAGCTTATACACAGTCTCACAAACTCACTCACACACAGGTCCACACACATACGGACAAAACAACACTTTCTTTGTCTAATCTTTTCTTCTTAAATATTTACTTTTGATTGAGCTAATTTCCTTCAACAACTACAAGAAACCTCTTCAACCACAGATTGCCATGGCAAACAACATCCTACCTGAGAGTTCATCATTCAAACTCCTCGGCCTAACATTCACAGGTAACATGAATTGGAACAAATACATAGAAGACATTGCCACGGCTGCTGCAAAGAAAGTTGGCTCCCTCTACCAAGCTAGAAAACTTCTCACACCTGACAGTATCCAATATCTCTACAAAGCCACCATCCATCCATGCATGGAATATTGTTGTTACATCTCCACTAGTGCACGATCTACTAGTCTCTCCCTCTTAGACGAGGTCCAAAAAAAAAAGTCGCTAATCTAATAGGTCCCTCACTATTCACCAAGCTCCAGCCTCTGTCCCATCGCCACAATGTTGCATCCTTGTGCTTGTTTTACAAGTACTTCAATGGAATGTGCTCCGATGAACTTGCTGCTCTGATGCCCCCTCGACGTAAATACACTCCATCAACATGACAATCAGCAAAATCCCATCCATTCACTGTGGAGGTCCCCAGATGCCGGAGAGCCTTCTACTCCAATAGCTTCTTTCCTCGAGCTGCCGGCCTTTGTAACTCCCTCCCTGCTCCGTTTCCATGACTGTACCGACATGCAGAAATGTAAAACTAATGTGAACAAGCATCTTGCTGCACAGCTCCCAACTTATGATGAGCTCTAAAACTTTCACCTTAATTCTCAGTAGCCCCTTACGTCTACAGTGGCAACTTGCCTTGTTTGGGGTGAACTAAGTTTTAAAAAAAAAAAATGAAAAATAAAGTTGATAAATTATGTATGGGTAGACTTTGTCATTACATTTGATTCTGCCTTATCTTTAACAATATTAACTTTAAGGGAATCCTAAAAAATGCTGCTTATTTATTTTATAAAACCATTATATATTAAATATTTTTTGACAAAAAATACGAGAAATACAATTTAATAAAAAATATTATTATCGCTGACTGTCAGATACCATTTTCCAAGATAGCCGCGTCCTCTTTATATGGTTACTGATGGTCTAGTTTTTTTACTTGGGCGAGATGGAGGATAAGTAAAAGTGGAATTTAATGTAAATTACAATTTTATTGCCAGACTGAAAATAAAATGTATGCACAACAATCAATTTTATCCAAAATATATATAAAATAGATCCATTTCGAAACAAAGTTACTGCCAAAAATTTTTTTAAATAGTCAACAGAGAAAGAGAGAGAAAGAGAGGAGGGGTGAAAGAGAGGAAGAGAGAGAGAGAAAGAGAGAGGGGAAAAGAAAGTGGAAAAAGGGGTAGAGAGATGAACTCTTATGACATCACAGTGTTTTTTAACTTTGTGAAATCCTTTGACTCTGTAATCCTTGTAAAAACATAATTATCAACCAATGTCTAAATTAAGAAATAAGTACTGACTCAACGGTTCACGGGTCGTCTAATCTTACATTAAAAACAATTCAATGGATTTTATAACTTTCTACCGTGATTGTGCATTTTTTTTACAATAGCAATATAGAAGCAGAAAAAAAAACAATCCAGGCTATTATTTAACTATTTTTTTCTTCTTGAAATGCAAATATAAACTAAAATAATGGAATATTAAAATAATGAATAAATTAAATATATTTTCCAGTGAAAAAAAACTCTTAATACTTACATTTATTTTGGTTTCGTTTCACTTTGTTTTATAAAGTGAAGAAGACGCAGCATTTGAAGAGAAACGAGCGTCGGGAAAATTGTCGTCTGCTTAAAAATACGAAGTCAATCGGGAATTTCCGGCAATTTCCGGTAACTTCTGGTAATTTCCGTTATATCCGAACTATTCTAGTGTGAACGCGAAATGAGGCTGAAATTTACGAACAACGCTGAATAAAACGCTATTTTTTTTTTTTTACAAAAGACGGTACTTCTGCAGTTTACGGACCGTGCTGAAATAATAACGTTATTATTTAGAAACCCATTCTTTGCATGGGGGGGGGTGGGGCTTTGTTAACTATTCTGTACTTTCACCTAACAATTTAATAAAGAAAAGGGTATATGTTACGACGCTCAGCAGAGGCGCGAACGGGGTCCAAAAAAAGAACGAGAAAGAGTTTAAAAACATAAATTTGCAACAAGTAAAGTTGACTTATGTCTAGAATATACATTTTTCTACTTACCTATGTAATTTGTTTGTATTTTTACGTAGTATAAATGGCTTTTTATTAGATGTTAAAAAAAATTTCTTGTTTTTTAAAGCATCTAGTTTCTCAAAGAAAAATGGCGGCCAGTCCCTCTATATTATTACGTAGAGCGGCCATTTTGAATTCTTCGAAAACTGTCTGTCGAACGTAAATTTCTAATAAATAGCACTTCAAACGGGTTTAAAATACAAACAAATAGCACATGCAAGTTTGAAACTAACTTTTACAGCTTACAGTTACTTTTATTTGTTGTATATTTGTTTTTTTAGCGTTTTTACTCTGCTGAGTCTCGTAAAAGATGCCCAAAGAAAAGATACCGTAAAAATTGAATGTAACTATTTTACACTTCTTGGATACAACAGAGGCGCGTGAGGAAATTAATTTCGTACTTTTCCGAGTATCCAATTTACGGAAAATACGAACATGTGAAGACGATGCGTTCTTTGCTTTGTCAGAAAAAAGAGGGTCTTATATAAATCAGCCGGTCCTTTTTTACTTTAGGGTGGCAAAGTTTCCACATCAAGAGAGAGAGAGAGAACTTATAGCAACTTATATTTTTAAAACATTTGCATTGGCGAGTTAAAAGAAAACAACTTTTCCATTTGGAACAAAAAAAGAAAAACAACACTAAAATGCAATTGCATTGGTTATTAACGATTACGTGTGGTTTTACAAGGGTTTTTGCTTGAGGGAGGGGGCTTACCTTTCGGACTTAGGGTTAATTGTAAAAGAATTGGTTAAGTGCCCTAAAAAGCTAGAACAGCCCGAAAATGGGGGATCATTTTGCTATAAATTTATATGTGCACCTGATCCTTAACTCTAAATGGTTGGGTTCCTGAATGTGTGAAATAGTCCATTTCGAAACAAAGAGAGAGGGGGGGTGAAGTTAAGGAGAAGAAAGAGGGAGGGGGAAAAGAAAGGCATATTATGACATAACAATGTATGCTGACTTTGTGAAATCATTTGTCTTTGTAATGAAATGATTTAAATAATTAAAAGAGCAAGAATGAAAGGGGATAGGGAGGGGAAGAGGAAAAAATAGAAGAGAGATAGAGTTAGGAAAGAGAGATGAGGGAGAAGAAGAGAGTCTATTATGACATCACAATGTATTCTGCCTTTGTGAAATTCTTTCATTTTGTAATGGAATTTACTTAAAAGATCGAGTGACTGAGAAAGGGAATATAAAGAGGGGAAGTGTGTGTGTGTGTGTGTGTGTGTGTGTGTGTGTGTGTGTGTGTGTGTGTGTGTGTGTGTGTGTGTTGAAAGAAAAGGGGTGGAAAGAGGGTCTATTATGACATCGGCGATTTAATCGTTTCGCAGCCAAAATGGCGGACAATGAAACGTCTGCTAATTTCTGAATTCACAAATGAGTAAGTAAACCCAAATACATTGTTTGGAACTAATTTCAAATTTACCTTAAATTGTTTTAAAGGAAATACATTAGGAAAATTAATCCAAAACAATTTATTTAGGTTTACTTACTCAATTGTGAATTCGGAAATTAGCAGACGGTTCATTGTCTGCAATTTTAGCTGCGAAACGACTAAATCGCCATGACATCAGAATGTGTTCTAACTGACATCCTATGACTTTAAAATCCTCGAAAAAACAATTATCAACCATTCCTCGAGCTGCCAGCCTTTGGAACTCCCTCCCTGCTCCCGGTTTCCGTGACTACCGACGTGCAGAAATTTAAGTGTAATGTGAGAAAATATTTCGCTGCACACTCCACTTAGGATGCACCCTTTAATTTGTGGCCCCTAATCTACAATAGACCCTTACGTTTCTGTGGCAATGTGCCTTGTCAGGGGTGAATTCAAACAACAACAAAAATCAAGAAAATTCAAGAAAAATTTTAAGAAAATTTATATTTAATAATATATCAAACAAATACTGACCCAACGGCTCACGGGTCGTCTAAACTAATTTAATAATAAAAACAATTCAATGAATTTTATACGGTAATTTTTTGGCCAATAAACAAAATAAAAGACTAATTTAATAATAAAAACAATTTAATGTATTTTATACTGTGATTTTTTTTTTATCAATAAACTAAATAAAACAAAAACTACTGTCGCACCCTTTTTTTTTTTTTTTTTTTTTTTGAACAATGGCGATAAAAAATATAGACGAGGAAAGAAAACTATCTCTGCTATATTTTTAGTTATTTTTCTCTGGTCTTAAAATGCAAATGTAAACTAAAATAATAGAATATAAAAAATAATTAATAAATTAAATATATTCCAGTGAAAAATAAACTCTCAATACTTACATTTATTTCGGTTTCGTTTCAATTTGCGAAAGAAGTGAAGAAGACGCGGCATTTGTAGAGAAAGCGGCGTCGGGAAAATTGTCGTCTGCTTTTACGGAGTTAATCGGGAATTTCCGGTAATTTCCGTTATATCCGAACTCGACAAGTGTGAACGCAAAATAAATCTGAAATTTTCGAACAACGCTGAAAAAAATGCTAATATATATTTTTGATATAAAAAAACAAAGCAATTATTTTCCGGACCTTTGATACACCAGAAACGCGTGAGACTTAATTTCGTACTTTTCCGATTAATCTATCCACGGAAAAGTACGAACATATGAAGATGACGCGTTCTTGCTTTGTCAAAAAGGGGGTGCTAATATAGATCAACCCCCATGGCTACCCATTAAGTAACGAGAAAGGCGGCCAACATCATTAAATTAAACTCGAGTTCCTGAAAATGGAAAAAAAAACATTCTAGTTTATTTACATTGCATGTTATTTCGTTTTTACTGATATATTTACATTGTTACATTGAATTTCTTTTGGAGGGTGGGGGGCTCTTATATTTTTATTATTTTGTTGTAATTATTGTGTTTTAGTGTTCCCCTTTAATATTTTTCAATCATCTTATCAGAAGGTGAAGTATTCCTTGAATTTTAACAAATCACGTTGAAACCACCATAAAAAATAACGTGACTGAAAAATAGATAAAAGCACATATGGAAAACTCAATTCCAAATAAAAACTCTTGTTTATACTTACGTATCTGGCAAAAATAAGTATCCGCACCAAATATTAGGAAAACATATCGAGTAGAATTTTAATTAAAAAACAACAGTTTTATCGATTTTGCCGAACGTCATTTATTTTGTACTTGTTTATGACAGACTGAGTTATGCCCCCTGATTTACGTGTTTTTCGTTCGAATCAATGGCGGATCCGTAAAAAAACGATGAAACTGGTTTTTATTATTAATTAAAATTCTACTCGATAATTTTTGTTTTTGTGTGAATTCCTATATTTGCCTGATACATAAGTATATCAAAGAGTTAATTTATTTGGAACTGCAATCTTCACCGGGTGGCACTTTTTATATCCGCCACACCCCGCCGCCAGGTATTTGGCTCACGTGACTCAATCGCAGTCATTTAAAAATAGAGAATCGTCTTCATTATTAAAAATAAGCATATAATTGTTATTTTATTGCCCTCATCCATCCCCACGAATACAATATTTTTTTCGTTATATTTTTATTTTATTACTTTTCGAAATAGATCCGCCACACCCCGCCATCAGGCGTTTGGATCATGTGACTCAATCGCAGTCATTTAAAAATAGAGAATCGTCTTCATTATTAAAAATAAGCATATAATTGTCATTTTATTGCCCCCATCCACCCCCTCGAATACAATTTTCTTTTGGTTCATTTTTATTTTGTTACTTTTCGAAATAGAATTAACGTTGATGGATTTTCCGCACATTCCTAAGTCTGCTCTCGATTTAAATATTTTGTACTTTTCGGTGTTTTATTGCTCCACTCCCACCCCCCACCCCCGAATACAATATTTTTCTTTTCGGTTTATTTTTATTTTGTTACTTTTCAAAATAGATCCGCCACACGCTACCACACCCAGCTGCCAGGCATTTGGCTCACGTGACTCAATCACAGCCATTTAAAAATAGAGAATCGTCTTCATTATTAAAGATAAGCATATAATTGTCATTTTATTGTAATTTGAATTTTAATAACTAGCAAATATATTCTCCCACTGGTCGCATATTTTTGCTAGGCTGGGAGGATTATATCATTGTGAAAGAACTACATACAATAAGTAGTTAAAGCAGAATAAATTGTTTTGGACTATTAAAATGATTTCCAGCGCTATTGATAATTTTATTTTTTATTAATATCGCTAATGTTTGCATTCATGTTTTGAAACATGACATAAATCATAAATCTATCACGTCATGCCAAAGCTATAATTATTTTGTTACGGTAATGTTTTAAGCTCTATTTATAAGAAAATCCAAATATGTCAGTTGGTAGAACCTTAGATTGAAGATCTTGAGGTTTCGGTTTTGATTTTCGGTCACGGTATACGTTTTATTTGTTGGGAATTATTATTTACTATTAATGCAATATTCTCCATTTCTAAAAGTAGTTAAGATTTCTGATATTTCGAAATGAGACAAATTCTGCAATGTATTTATTATTACTAGTGATGGGACGATTCCAATATTTTTCTCCGATTCCGATACAATTACCGATTCTGTTCTAAATCCCTGATTCTGATACAATTACCGATTCCGATTCTAAAATCGCCTAAAAAAGTAAAATTTAATTTGGGGGGGGGGGGCATTAGCGGAGAGTCATGATCTACTTTTAAATGTAGATATAATTTTCTTTTTAATTTGACAAACTTCTTAATGTTTCCTATTATGTATTGTATCCAAGATTTTGATAAACTCATTGTGAGATTTTCATCTATATTTTTCACTTGTGCCATTTTTTTCTATTTATTCATTCGTGCCATTTTTACTGGTATCATTTTTACAGGTCATTTTTTCCGGTGCCATTTTTCATAAATTCGTTATAATCATCTATAAATTTTAGTTTCACTGGTAGTTTTAAAACAATAAATATTTATCCTATTAACATTAGTACAAGCAATAAAAAGTTAAGTTTTTAAACGGAAATTAGGATAAAATTTTTATGAGTCTGATACCAATTCCAATACTCCAAAAAGTTTCGATTCCCGATTCCGATTAATCGTCCCAACACTAATTATTACATTTAAAAAAAATTGTGACTGAGAGACGGATAAAATCTGTTTTCATATAAAATAGTAAATAATACTAAATATCTAAAAGATTTTTTTTATTGTCTAAATTGTCGAGTTTTTTTATAACATTTTGAATCTTTTTTTAATTTTTAATGAAATGAACCATGTAGATATTGAAAATATACTTTTTTTTATACAAAAAAAAATGTTTTTGATTTTACCCAAAATGTCCGATAGCACCCTTCTCAAGGGTCCAATGTTTCAACTTATCGGCCTGACATGAAGTGGAATAAGTACAGAGGAGATATGTTGCCAAATCTGTCATTGGATTGAAAACTTCTCTCACCTGTCAATATACTATATCTCGAGATGCGTATATTTGCTGATGACAACACGCTCTATTCTCGACATGTGGGCAAAACGAACGCACACATATGCAAAACAATGGCTGAATCCCTAGAAAATGACCTCGAGTATGTAGTGAAATGGAGCCATAAATGAATGGTAACATTTAATGCTACTAAGACAAGGCACTTTTATTTTAACACTTATAAGAAACCTTTCCAACCATTGAATGCCATCGCTAATAGCACTCTATGAGAGTCCAACATTCAAATTCCCCACCCTAACATTTATGGGAAACATGAATTGGAACAAATACATAGAAGATACTGCCAAATCTGCTGCAAAGAAAACTTCTCTCACCTGTCAGTATCCTATATGTTTATAAAGTCATCATTCGCCCATGCATGGGGTATTATTGCCACATCTGGGCTGGTGCACCAATCACTAGTCTCTCCCACTTAGAATCCGAAAAAAAAGAGTCTCTGCCCTATCACCACAATGTTGCATCCCTGTGTTTGTTTTACAAGTACTTCAATGGAATGTGCTCTGACGAACTTGCTACACTTGTGCCCCCTCAACACAAATACCCCGTCCAACCCGACAATCAACAAAATCCCACCCCTTCACTGTTGAGGTCTCCATATGCCGGAAGGCTTTCTTGTTTTGAACTGCTTGCCTTTGGAATTCCCTCCTTGCTCCATAACTGTACCAACATGCAGAAATTTTAAACTTATGTGAACAAGCATCTCACTGCACAACTCCCCACTTAGGATGCCCTTATTAATCTGACCTCTATCACAGTAGCTTCTTGTATCTCAGTGGCTATGTGTCTTTTTTGAAAGTGAATATAAGTTTTTTTTTAAAAGTCACCATTCGCTCATGCAAGGAGTATTGTTGCCACATCTGGGCTGGTGCATCAACCACTAGCCTTTCCCTCTTGGACAGGGTGCAAAATGAATTTCTAACCTCATAGGTCCCGCACTGTCTGCTAAGCTCCAGCCACTGTATCATCGCCACAGGGTTGCATCCTATGCTTGTTTTACTGGTACTTCCACAGAATGTGCTCCAATCAACTTGCGCTTGTATCCACTCAATGTAAATACTTCCGACCCTCCGACTAGCAGCAAAATCACACCCCTTCACTTTAGAGGTTCCTAGATGCCGGAAGATTTCCTACTCTAATAGCTTCTTTACTCGGAAAACTTGCCTTTGGAATTCACTCCTGCTCCTTGTTTCCACGAATGTACCAAAATGCAGAAATTTAAATGTAATGTGAACAAACATCTTGCTGCCCAACTTCCCATCCAGGTTGCCCCCTTCCCAATAAATCTGGCCCCTATCACAGTTGTCTCTGATGCTTTAGTGCAAATATGCCTTGTTTGCGGTTAATAAAAATAAAAAAAAATTAAAAAATACGTTTTTTAACAGTAAATAAATATTTTCACAGAATTTTTTAAACATTTTTACAGAAAATGTTTGTTTTTCAATTTTTTTTAAATTATTTTTTTAACACAAAAAAAATATTTTCTTAAATCTCACTGAAAGAAAAATCTTTGAAACTAACATCCTGGCATTAATCGCTTTTCGATCTAAACACTAGAACCTGACTTGAAGTTCAATCAATAGTAAGGCAAAGTCCGGATTAAAACCAACAGTCTCTAACACAGATGAGAAAAAATGATGGCCGACCCTGTCGAAAGCTTTCGATTGATCGGAATTGATCAGTGCAGTCTCCATGTCGTCTTTTATCCCCTCTATGATCGTATTAATTGATCAGATGGAAATTGTTCTGCCGCAATCTCCCCTTAACAGCATAGTTTTGCTTCCGTTCAATCAATTCCTTAACGACAAAATCTTGTGTTTAGCAGAGATATGGGCCTGTAATCATCTATTTACTCTCCACCATGCCTATCCCGTTTCTTTGGCAATGTGATCACATCCTTGGTAACTTGACCAGGGCTAGATCAAACTAGATTCTTCAGCTCCGTCAAGTTGGGGAGAGTCAGCCAAATAGTTGTTAAACTCTTGGCCGCGAATCCATGTGGAAGTCTTACTTTACTGGCCAGTGAGGGTTGAGGACATGTGTTGCATGGAGAGAAATTATATGAGAATGATATGATGGATGTGTAGTGTGAGTCTTAAAAACAGTCTTAGATCTGATGACCTCAGAGGAAGATTAAATCCGGGCAGAACAAGAGACTTAGATGGTTTGGCCACATGAAAGAATGGATGAGAGTTTTATGGGTTAGTTGATGTAGAACAGTTGAGATAGCAGATTCAGTCCACTGTG
>OY744541.1:84795546-84828046 GCA_963556195.1 Sepiola atlantica
AATTGTTACCACTACAAAAAGTTTTCCGTCATAATTTTTGTGCTATTTGCCTAATTCTTTTGCTTTCAAATAACATCAGCTTTTACAGTTGAATTGTAAATTAAAAAAATTCGTCTTTTCAGTCTGATTTCCCAATTTGAAGAAATTGTATATATTGTTTTGCAATCAAACTCTTCATATTTATTTGTTTTAGCTCCAGATAAAAATATTTGTATGAAAATTATTTTATTTTATTTTTTACAGCAAGAATGGGGAAAAAATATTGTTCCGGCAATCTTTAATTTTTAAATTGACATGAGTGTTTTATAAAGTTTATAATTTTACTTTTTCATTGCAGATATTTCAATCTTTTAAAATATTTTTCAAGAATTTTATTTGATAAATGTCTAAATATAAAAGCAGCAATTCTTTCTGGGGTTACACCAGCTGTTTCGACTATTCTTTTTTATTTCAGAATATCTTATGATTTTATTCAGGTTGAGACAATAAAAGGCATTGATTTGCTCGTGTATTCAAGAAAAAATTTAATCATTTTTTTTCATCAAACAAGTTTACTTCAAAGTAGGATCAGAAATCAAAGTGAAAGTATTTTTTTATTTTACCAAAAACTGAATAGTTCTGATCGAAAAAACTGAATAGTTCTGATCGAAAAAACTGAATAGTCCTGATCGAAAAAACTGAATAGTCCTGATCGAAAACGATCGACCAAAAATCAATGAATTATCCAATCTTAATGAAATCTTCAGTATTTTTTAATTCATTAGTTATTAATGAATAATATATCCGAACTCGATCTGTCATCGCCGGCTAGTGCCTGGTCGGCGCAGATCGCAACCAATGAATGTTTTGCTGTATTTGCAGATTGGTAGTCAGCCTTCAGCTTGCAAGGCCACTAGAATATATAGGGAGACCCCCCCCCCCAAAAAAAAAAATGCCACCTATCTTTAATAAAATTCACAATCCTTTCTGCAATCAACCATATTTGGTTTAAATAAACTTCGATGATAAGCATACTTACATCCGATGTGCAAATTGTCAATAACTCTGACGCATTCCTCTCTTTGCACTGCCCTGATTTTTTTAGGGAAATTGCTCCAGACAAGGCATGAAGCCAATTGATGTAAGGAGCTAAAAAAATACAACTTCAAGGTCAAAAACTAGCCAAAGATAAGTGTTAGATGGATAGATTCCGACCAAAAAACAGCAATTCTTCCCCCTTTGTCAGAAACATCGCTCATGGAATGTGAGGACTAAAGGACAAAATAAGGAAAGCGAGAGTTACGAGGCTGCCGAAAGTAAATCCACGGTCCACTTTCTAATCTCCAAATTTGATTCAGTTCAGGAATAGTCTGAGCATTGTTTTGATAGACATTATCTTTGATAAAAATTCGGGGGTTAAAGGTCCGGTGAGTGTGAAGCCAATTCAGGATCACACCTAAAGAAAAAATACAACTTCAAAGTCAAAAACTAGCCAACTAGATGGATAGATTCCGACCAAAAAAACAGCAATTATTCCCCCTTTGTCAGAAACATCGCTCATAGAATGTGAGGCCTAAAGGACAAAATAAGGAAAGCTAGTTACAAGGCTGCCGAAAGTAAATCCACGGTCCACTTTCTACTATCCAAATTTGATTTGAGCTGTGATGGTCCTTTTCAGTTCAGGAATAGTCTGAGCATTGTTTTGATAAACAATATCTTTGATAAAAATTTGGGGGTTAAAGGTCCGGTGAGTGTGAAGCCCATTCAGGATCACACCTCCCACTGATAAGACAATCATCAGTGAACAGCGATAAAACAAAAACCGTTGAACATTCATGTGGAATTTGGTGGACAAGTGAGGCATAGATTGATGATTATTTGTATCAAATATGGTTGGATTGCAGTAAGGATTGTGAATCTTAATGATTCCATGGATGGCATTTTTAGAGGGTCACCCTGTATAAATTATTACTAGTGAAAGAATAAGATTTCTTTTAGCATTTGAGAAGTCGCAATCGGGGTTGAAGTCAAGCCCTGCTTAACATATTCACAAAACTGACAAAATATTTAGAAAATTACCTTTCTTTATATTGTAAGTTACATTGATAGGCAATAGAAAAGTTTTTACTTTTTACTTTTTAAAATGTGAATGTCATTTTTCTCAATTATGGTCCAGAGAATGAAGAAAGGTTGACGAAGGCTGGTTTTAAGGACCACATGTCCGTGTATATCTTTCCCACACGGCTGGTCGCCATTAGACAATGTGACCAAAATGTATGGGCGACAACTCCATTTTACTTGTTCACCAAATCTGACGAAAAAGGCGATTTCAATTTTGAAAAACGATATATTTATGAGGAAAACTTTCTTTTTTTTTTATTAAATAAATAAGTCAAAAATAACTTCGGAAAACTGCAGACGATTTCTTGTCATCCATTTGGGTTGGAAATCGACAATTTTACCACAACTTCTTTATTGGCTACATAAAAAAAATATTTAATTTTTTCTTAAATTTAAAGTAGGTAATTATCTAATTAGGTAATTTATTTAGGTAATTTATTTAGGTAATTATTTGAATTAGGTAATTTATTTAGGTAATTATTTGAATTAGGTAAACAACTTTTTCATTGCCTATTTTATTGATTTCATAAATCATAAACTAAAACAATAAATTTAGGACGTCTTCAGATCACGAAGGATTATACAGTGGGCCATATATTCACTGCCATTGAAATTAAAGATTTCGACTGGACTTTTTACAAAAATATTTGCACACTGAATTTATGGATGGGAGGAAACTCCAAAAGACTTTTGCTGCTTAAAATGTTTTTGTTTTTTTTCATTGACATCAAAGTAAAATGTAAAAATGTTTGCTTTTCATGTAATACATTTTCAATCAATTTGAAGGTTGCCAAATAGTTCTGTTCTCTTTGTCTCCATTTTGAATTATTAGGTTGAGGATAAAGTGTGTGTGCCATGTTAAAATAATGATTTAGTATGCAAGAATTTATTCAAACAGACCCAATATTCTTCGAAGTAAAGATCATTATTTTTCACGACCTTCTGCGGTTAAATTGTAAAAGTCTATTTGATGACGCCTTCCAGTTTTGAAATCGTAAATTGACAAGCGGTGTTTATCCATTATATTTTAGGGTTTTTTTTTGGGGGGGGGGGGGGGCTAATAATTTGTTATCAGTATTTTTTTTATTATTATTAACACACAAGAATAGTAAATTGTTTTTTATAATTGGGGAAAAAAAATTATTACAAATAATCAAATCAAACTTTTTGTTCGAGGATTGCGTTCTACTTTTTAAAGCAATTATGTGTGGTTTTACGACATTGCCACTCGGACTTAGCGGTCAAAGAAATTTGGTTAACTCTCTTAACGAAATGTTTACAAACTAGTAAAATTTAAAATTCCGCCCAAAACTAAGCGATCTAAAATGACGAGGGACTGTTTTTGGATGAACACCGCTTGTCAATTGGCCTTTTGGTTAGGAGCAAAGTGTAGTATCTGTTCTGATACTACACTTCTTTTTTGTCCTTGGTCAGTATATGAGGGATCCTTCTAGACTGAGATAATTTTTTATTTTTGTTCCAATCCAGAGTTTCCCTGTATGGGGAGCTGCATTTTTCTCACGTTAAAAATCGACCTTGTGTCTAACTTTGCCCTCGTGGGGAGGCAAGTAAATAGGAACACCGCTTGTCAATCTCCAATTTCAAAACCGAAAGCCATCATCAAATAGACTTTTACAATCTAACCTCTTCTGCCAACGGCCTGCAGGCTTTTGGATTTGGTCAAAGTGCCAATCTTTCAGCTTTGAATTGAAAAATTATTTACAGACTCCTTTAATTTCATCGATGTGACCCTTCATTGACCTTTTCATAAAGTGCTTCATTTATCAGAATAGACCGTAGTCAGATAGTTAGCCCTTCGATGTTGAGCTGCGCCCCGGTTTGGTGCCGAAGTACCCACACCAAGAAAGTGGACGCAGCTCTAAACACCGCCATGCGCACAGTCTCTGGGACACTCCGCGCCACGCCGGCGAACCAACTACCGATACTCTCCGGTATTGCCCCACCCGCTATCCGACGAGAAGCGACTGTCCTGGCACTGTCACGCAAGGCCAAGATCGACAAGAGACATCTGCTCCATGACATCATGAGCAAACCTCCTCCACCAGTATGCCTCAAATCACGCTACGCACTCTCCCAGCACGCGCATCAGCTTCTGGAAACCGTCCCAGACACCACCTCAAAGCAGATGTGGACCAAGAACCGCTGGAGGGAAGATTGGCAGCAAGCTGACCAACACCGACTGCACATGTTCATCACCGACCCAGACGTCATACCAGGGGCTGAGCTGCCACGAAGGCAATGGACCAATCTGAACCGCCTGAGAACTGGTGTGGGCCGTTTTTCTGCCACAATGAGAGACTGGGGTCTGAGAGAGGGTGCTGCCTGTGAATGTGGCCACCCAGAACAGACAGTTACACACGTCATAGAGGAATGCCCGCTGTTCAAACCACCCAATGGCGAGCAGGGCATAGCGGACCTTGATGACGAGACGAGAACCTGGCTTGCCAAGACCGAGCTGCAGCTTTGAGGGAGCTGGCACAAGAAAGAAGAAGAACCGTAGTCAGATAGAGTAACGCTGGGACTATGAACTGGATGAAGCAGAACTTCCGCACCATTCAATTCTTCAATCTTGTTGCTGGTGTTTATGACAGTATGCAGCTTTGCATGAAGAATCGGTCGAAAAGTGATCAAGCTTTGTTCGTCGTTTGTTTCAGCAAGAAGTTCTGCCACATCCGGCCTATAGTCTAGACGCTCCTTCCATCTGACTACAAACTATTCCGATCAATGAAGCCCTTTTTTGAGGGGTCACCGAAGATTCATATCGATGAAGTTGAATTAAATCTGTCAAGAATCTTTTTATTCAAAACCAAAGGATTGGTACTTTGACCAAATGCGAAAGCTTGAAGGCTGTTAGCAGAATGATATGAAATATTATGGTCTTTATTTTGCGCACAGTTTCAAGAGTGTGCAGCACCCACAGGTGCCGCTGTGGTCAGCCAGTCGACGTATATAAACTCTACACCCTTTTCAGGTAAAAGGAGCGCCGGCAGATTCCCTAGATACAGCGCTTTAAACGATATCATTTGATTGGTCCTAGACATCGCTGACTTCCCGTCGATCCTCAAACTAGTTGACCTTGACAGAGGGGATGGCCCGATGGCCTGACGGTGTTTCCCTTTGCAAACGATAAGTCACTTATATGGGATGCAGCTTGTGGCGATACTTTTGCGCCCTCATCAGTGATAGAATCGCTAACAAATCCTGGACATGCAGCAGCGTCAGCAGAGAACCGCAAGCAATCAAAATATGTCAGTTTTCTCGACAGATTTGTGTTCCAACCGATCGCCATGGAGCGATAAGTCACGCGTGGCGTGACTTCCTCAACAGCCTTGGTCTGTTAATGATGCACCACACCAGGGATCATCGTGAATTGACTTGGCTGTACGAGCGCCTCTCCATCACAAATATTCGTGGAAATACCTTGAGCCTTCTCTCCACCCGCCAAGCCAGCAGGTCATCTGATGAAACTTCCTGATATTTACATATTAGTTTTGAAAAAGGACATTTTATTAAGTAACTATTATTTGTTGCTATTTATTAAATAAATAGTTATTGATTATATTTAACAAATATATATATATATAAAATTTGTTATTGTTTGTTATCTATGTACGTATACGTTTCATCCTTAATAATCGGGACTCATCAGCATAGAGATATGACTATTCACTACCGGTCATGCGATTCGAAACTCCGGACTACGAGTATTTTGCAACTCAAATCGGACGCCTTAACCACTAGACCAATTTTGAACAGCGAATAAACAGTGATAATTTTAACACTTTATACGGCGGCTTAACGTCTGAGAGCGTTCTACTTTTTTAATGAAACGAACGATGCATTTCAAGCTAGTGACGTCATGCTGTGTTAATACTACACTTACAGTGCTCTACTAGACGAGTTTTTCTAGGAGCTACAAATAATAAATATTTGTTACTGTTTATTATCTATGTACGTATACGTTTCGTCCTTTTATAATCGGGACTCATCAGCATAAAGATATGACTATTCACTACCGGTCATGCGATTCGAAACCCCGGACTACAAGTATTTTGCAACTCAAATTCGACGCCTTAATATATATACCATACTTCTAAAAAACATCCAATCAAACCGGAGAGATTTAATAAACAAAACGATGAGTTGCAGTGTTCTTTTTGAAGAATAGTTGTTGTTGATTAAATTCTTGCATAATAAATCATTTATGTTTCCAAACTTTTTGCTCGACCTGGTATTTCTATCTGACGAGCAGTTGATATCTAATGATTAGTTTGCTTGTGTCTTTTTCAGGAAGCCCATTGGGCAGAGCAATACACGTGGGCTCTGTTCAAAGCTTTGTCACACATGCTGTGTATCGGTTATGGCCGGTTCCCTCCGCAAAATATGACAGATACCTGGCTAACCATACTCAGTATGTTGAGTGGTGCCACTTGTTATGCACTATTCTTAGGTCATACAACCACACTTATACAGTCATTTGACACGTCACGGCGACTCTATAACGAAAAGGTAATTATCACTTATTGTGCTTTCTTTCTTTTAGATCAGGGCTTCTCAACTTGGCCTTTTGGCTAAGATCAAAGTGTAGTATCTGTTCCGATGGATACTGCACCCCATAGACTGGTATTGTCTTGGCCTTCGGGGCTTGATTTACGCCGGTCTATGGGTCTTTCCTGTGCAGTTCTAGGAGGTCCACCCTCCCAGGCTTCGCCTCCCCTCTTTGGGGAGGAGTAAGTTTATTGCTTACTGCCTGAGGCGCCCCTACGGGGGAATGTCGACGGGACTGCCCAGGCAATTTTTAAACCCCACTTTCCCAACCCGACCTTGTGTCACATCTTACTTGTGGGAGTAAGATTAAAACTGGCCTTGTGCCTTACTCCTGGAGAGGAGTAAATCAATTCTCAACCCTTTTCCCATAAAAATATTTTTATTAAATGCAACATGTGCTACATGAAATTTGAATTATTTGGATTATTCAGACTTATTCTCATCTTCGTGCCTATTCTCATGTTACGTTTCAGCCGATTAAACCTCAGACCTTCTTTAGGCAGACCGTCTGATTTCACCTGAATTCATCAATACTTCTAAAGCAGGGGTTCCCAACCTTTTTCGCGTTAAGTACCCCCTGAGTTATAAAACCATCTTCCCGAACCCCCAATAATGTGACAATGAACATAATGGTATTTTATTGACCAACTCATTCTACTACAATAATTCTGCAAAGGATATTATAGAATTATTCAAATGTTGATGACCTTATTCAGAAGAAACATCAGTTTTCCAAATATTTTACAATGATTCTACACAAGCAGGGGTGAAACAGTATTTTCTTAAGTATCAATCAATCATCAACTTCAGTGTGAGGGCTGTGCCTGTTTATTACAAACAAGTTCCTCAATTCAAGGAGCAGTATTAGACAGACTCACTCGTAGGTCATGTTCGACATTCAGTCGTGATTGATGTTTAGTTTTCATATTCAACAGCGTTGAAAATCCTTTCTCGCACAGGTAAGTACTAGGGAACATCAGTAAAAAGTTCAAAACTCTTTCAGATACAACGGGTAAATATCACTCATTTTAAACCAGAACTTGGTGAGGGAAAGAGTTTCAAATTCATATTTTACAACGTCACGACAACAGCTGTGTTAGCCGGTCCATTATCGAATTGCTCCGTGACCTAATATTTAACCTAACACCTCTAAGTGTTTTTTTGCTATCAATTTATTGTAAACGAAAATAAATTTGTACAATAAATTAAAAAAAACGATGGATTTAATAATTAATACAACTTCACAATTACATTTGACATTTTTAACCCTTGAAATGTGTTCGAAAGTATGATATATTCAATAAATACATGTAGTATGTAAATACTGCATGTATTTATTGAATATATCATTGTTCGAACACATCTGAGTGCTCAGTAACACTCTGAAGAGTGTTTATTCGAACCACTAACATTTCTTTGGTCATTTAATTTTTTATTATTAATATATTTACTTTTTTTCTTTTTGAATTATTACTTATATATTGATATAAGTGTTTACTAAACTAATAATGGAAATAACTTTTTGAAGGCACAGGCACTGAATTTCATAATCCGCAACTATTACTATTTAAAATACCTCTTTCATCAGCCATCTAAGTACCCCAAGAAATCTTGTTGTGAACTCTTGAGGGTTCGCGAACCCCAGGTTGAGAACCCTTGTTTTAGATAGTGATTGCTTTCTCTTAGAATGCACCCAGTGGTGAGGCCCCAATTTGAGAGGATTTTGGGGTGTCACCCTTTAGTTACTATTACTCCCAGGTCCACTCTGATCTGGACGAGTGTGCACGAAGACAAGATAATATAAAAAAATCCGAAGTTTTAGTAGTACACCAAACCCTCCAGATCGAGACCGTTTGTCTAATATATATATATATATATATATATGTATATATATATATGTATATATATATATATATATATATATATATATATATATATATATGTATATATATATATATATATATATATATATATATATACTATAAATATTTATTTAATATTAAAATGTTTTTCACCTACAGACGACTTCATTTCAGGCTCTCTTACCCTCATCAGTGTAGAAGTGGCGGTTGCAAGTGAGTGCATGGGCTCGAATGCCGTTCGTAGATTCAGGCTAGAATCACGAGACAAACGTTCAGGACTATATATATATATATATATATATATATATAATTATAAATATTCGTTTTTTATCTACATACGTATACGTTTCATTCATTCGTCAGTGTAGAGAAGAATTATTCACACCGGCCCCCAGACTAACCCCCGGAACACAAGTTATATTTCAAACTCTAATTCCAACATCTTAGCCCACACGGCCGTTGTCAACAATTCAGTAAATCAGCAAGAGATTAATCGTATTTAAAGGCAGCTGTCGTAAAGCCTAATATATATATATATATATATATATATATATGCTGATTTTTTTTGTTATTGTTTTTACTGGTGATAGAGCACCGGTGTTTTACTAGTGCATTTATTATTTGTCGCTACCCTGAGCGTTTTTTTTTAAATAATATTAATTCACCCTTAATCGGACGTGTGATCATCTTTTGTATATATATATATATATATATATATATATATATATATATATTTTTAATTTTAATATGCACGTAAAAAAAATAATTTATAAAATAATTAATTAAAAAAATGAACGCATAAATTAATTTATAAATGAATTAATTAATATATATATATATATATATATATATATACAGGCGACCTGAAAGCACCAGACTATTTGAAAAGAGTCATCTGCATCATTATAACTCGTGCTGGATTAAAAAATTTGGAAATCTTAGCTGTGTCTCAGTGCTCCGTGTATATTCTGATCTGGAGAAGTGGTAGTACTTGTCAGGTCCCACCTACAGGTTAAATGTCTCAGAAACCCTGGTGTTCGCTCCTACCCCATCCCATCACCCTCAAATCCATTATTTCTACTTTGTTTTTACTGCCTACCCAAGTTCCCAACCTTACTAACAACTTTAGCTCAACCCTTCCCCCCCCACACACACACATACACACTTATTGGTATGATACAAAACTGCACCTAAGAGTGAGGCTCCAATCTAGAAAACTTTTAGGAGTGGGAAGTCGTCCTTTAGTTGCCACTGCTCTCAGGTCCACTCTGTAGTATCTGTCAAGGCTCCATCTATGAGTTCAATAGAAACTATCATTTATAGATTAGTTGGATTTTGAAAAGAGTTATCTGCATCATTATAATTCGTGCTGGATCCCAAAATTCGGAAATCTTGGCTGTGTCTTGAAGACTGAGATATAAGCTGGAGAATTGTAACAGGGATGTGGAAGCAGTGGCTAACAGTAATCAACCCCTGCTCTTTTAACCCATTGTTTCCAATCATCTCATAATATTGTTCTACATCCAATTGAAAATCTCATTAACCCTTATCCTCGAGTGGCTTTTAGCATTGGTGGTGACTCATTAGTATAAAAAGGATTTGAGGAATGATCTCAAAGTGCATCCGACAGCGAGGCCCAATCTTGGATCTTTGGAGAATGTTGAGTCACCCCTTAATTACTCCCAGATCCACTCGAACCTGGAGTGGTTGTACCAGTCAGGGTCAGATCTATGGGTTAAATAGAAACCATCGTTTACAAAATATACACCTACAAAACACATTAATCTAGAAACCAATCGTATACAAAACATACATTTACGGTTTTGGCATAAAACCAACCAGCATATTAATCAGTTAAATAGAATTAATAGACCCAACAATGGTTGATATGCAGTAAGACCCTACAACCATTATATGTTTACAAAACAAATTAATCTACAAACCAAAGTTTACAAGATGCATGGTGAGGCGGCGGGAAAGGGTAGTGCTTGTAAAACCAATGTAACTATCAGCTTTATTATTATTACAAAAACATAACTGACCTCCCTCTGATTTAAAACAAATTCTAGTTAATAACACTAAAATTATACATTCCGAAACAAATTTTAAAAAATTCAAAATACTGGAAGCTATCTACATAAAAACACAACAACCTAAAATTAACAACATCACATATAAAACCAGTGGAAACATTTTAAAATGCTTAACGTAATGCGATTTTGTTTTGTGATGCTATCCAGCGTTGCTGAATTTAAATCGTCAACGACTTCCTGGAACAATGCCAAAAATGTTCTATGCGCATTTCTCCGCCGTCTTTTTAAAATTCTCTTCTTTCTCCAGCTTTTTTGTTCATTTGCTTTTGACATCTGAGAATGATTCAACGAAGAGTCGAAAGCGTTTGTGAAACCTGTGGAATATTTATTAATTTTTACAAAAAAGACCATCAGAAAAATTGAAAAATAAAAAAGGTATAATTAAACGGACGAATTCTGTTATTTTTAACAATGTTTGCATAAATATATATATATATATATATATATATATATATATACATAATTATTTATAATATCTTCAAATTAACCCATATACACATGTGTTTCATGCCAAACCTGCAATCATCAGTATGGGAGGAGACAATCCCTGCCGGTCACATGTTTCGAACCCCAATACAAAAGTCATATTTGACTAGGTAGTCGGAGCGCGTACCAATGTGTCCACCACACATTGCCATAGAAATGGGAAAGTAAATTAACGTCTAAATAGCAAATTCAGCGGCCATATGAGCAAGCCGTCAAGAGAACTTAATAGGTGGGGCCTAGAGTATTGCATTACACTATAAATGACAGCTTGTTGTTAACTTACACTAAAGTGCTAAATCTAGCAAGAGCTTTGAATAATTATTTATAAATAATAATGATTATTTATAATATATATTCAATAAATATATAAGAAAATAAAATTCGTGTTTTTAGTTAAAACATTTCATTTATTGTCTGTAGACAGCTGTTTCCTCCAAATCTCGGATTTTATTTTCTTATATTTTTGTTCTGGTATTTATAAGCTATTCTTATAAAAATTGCCATTGAGCTTTCGGCCTTTACAACTTACGCTCCTCTATGGAGCACTCTGTTGGCAGAAATGATTATTTCCACTTAAGCTAAAAAGAAAGATTCTTCCTTAAAGAAGAATTGAATCCTCTATGGTTATCAATGTCATAAAAAGTAGATCAATACAAAAGATTCGTTTAAAAGCGACAGAAATTTCTTCCACCTCAACAGCAGGTAAGTTGGCTAAGAAGATAAGGGCGTTGGACTGTCACCGTCGGTAGTGATGACGGTCCAGGGTTTGAATCTCAGGATTCATGTGTCCGCTCTGTCAACCCACACTAATTAGTCTTGAAAAGACGAAACATGTGCCTGTGGATGACTAATATATATATATATATATATATATATATATATATATATGTGATTTTATGAAGGCTTACCAAAGCATTCCTTTCAGGACACCAATGATCACTATTAAAGATATTTTTTCTTACAAATACTATTTATTCAAATTAAATGTTTTTTCCTACACGTGTTTCACTACCAAGCAGTTACTTGCTTGGCAGATCATCAGGGAAATTAAATGTCTGGAATACTGGTTTCAACTGCCGACAATACACAATGTGGCGTTGCAATAGTTGAGGTCACTTAAGAAGAGAAGAGGAAAAAAATAAAAATAAAAGTCAAAAATTAAAAAACAAGGAAGAACAACGATAAAAAAAGAAAGTCCTAGAAAAGTCTTAGAAAAGTAGCTCGTACATTATTTCTTCCACCAAGCCAACAAGCAAATAATCGGTCCCAAATACATTCAAGAAAACCAAAAAACCGGAACAATGTGCGATAATACACTTTCAGGTCGGCCGGCACAATGATGAATAAATCCCCCCCCCCACACAAAAAACAAAAGAACTAATGATTTGGTTCTTTTGTTTTTTGTGGGGGGGGGGGATTTATTCATCATTGTGCCGGCCGACCTGAAAGTGTATTATCGCACATTGTTCCGGTTTTTTGGTTTTCTTGAATGTATTTGGGACCGATTATTTGCTTGTTGGCTTGGTGGAAGAAATAATGTACGAACTACTTTTCTAAGACTTTTCTAGGACTTTCTTTTTTTATCGTTGTTCTTCCTTGTTTTTTAATTTTTGACTTTTATTTTTATTTTTTTCCTCTTCTCTTCTTAAGTGACCTCAACTATTGCAACGCCACATTGTGTATTGTCGGCAGTTGAAACCAGTATTCCAGACATTTAATTTCCCTGATGATCTGCCAAGCAAGTAACTGCTTGGTAGTGAAACACGTGTAGGAAAAAACATTTAATTTGAATAAATAGTATTTGTAAGAAAAAATATCTTTAATAGTGATCATTGGTGTCCTGAAAGGAATGCTTTGGTAAGCCTTCATAAAATCACATATAAATGCTCTGTACTCTGTAATCGAGTATCATCGAGCTTGTTTTTATTGGAACAACCCCGGTCTTCACTGAATGATCTATTTTATAAGTGAAAAATCTAAATATATATATATATATATGTATATATATATATATATATATATATATATATATATATATATGAGAGAGAGAGAGAATATAAATTATCAATCCTAATCTAAAATGTTCCGGAACATTTGCTAAATTTTTCAATTGCTGTTCTGTGCAAGTACTTTGCGGCAATCTCCTTCCATAATTACCATGCTATCCCATGATTCCTCTCTTTCATGGCAGCCATCTTTAACCTTCGCCACTTGACATTTCTCCGTTTCTTTGTGGTTTCCTTCCATTTACACACACACTGCAGACAACAGAATGTGTTGGTTTACATATATTCATTAAGTGAGCACTTATCAAAACGCTTATTTCAATATACTTATTGCACACTTGATGTTTAATATCATTTGAAATCATTAGTTTTAACCACTTCTAACAATTATGTATTTATACAGATAATTTTCAGATTTTACGTAAAGGGATATTTTCTTATTATTTGATAAAATCCCCATTCAGTTAGTATTGATGTTTAATTCGTATTAATGTTAAACTAGCAGAATACCCGTCAAAATTATACTCAACTCTAAATTACCTTACTTCGTGGAAGAAACTGACAACGAAAATAGTCTTCCTTTATGAAGACTATGCTAGGACAGAAGTGTTTTTCTTCTGTTTTACAATTTTTATAAATTTTATAATTTACATAAATGTTATATGCTGAGACAGAAATTTTATATGCTAAGACAGAAATGTTTTCTTCTGTTTTATAATTTTTATAAATTTTTATAATTTTTATAAATTTTATAAATTTTTATAATTTTTATAAATTTTATAAATTTTTATAACTTTTTTAATTTTATAAATTTATAAATTTTTATAACTTTTTTAATTTTATAAATTTATATGCTAAAGACAGAAGTGTTTTCCATCTGTTTTATAATTTTCATAATTTTTATAAATTTCATATGCTACGACAGAAATGGTCTTCCTTTATGAAGAATATGCTAAAACTCTGTTTTTAACTCTTTCCTATTTCCAACAATTGCAATTGTATGTGCGAATTAATCATGCTAAATTTCCTATTTACTATTTAAATTTACTATTTTAAGCCAGGTCAACAAAATAACAAAATTATTAAGAAAATTCATGCCAAGAGAAAAAGTATCTCCCTTCAAGACTCCCGCAATAACTTGCGACAAAGAAAGCAGCTGTCGCCTTTCTAAGGCCAATCATACAACTCGAAGATCTGTCTTCTTCGACAATTAGTCTATCAGTGACTGGTCCATTGTGACAGCAATCGCTTTTTTTCTTGTCAGGCTGTTGTATTTGTTCTGTTCAGCTCTAGGAAGTCTACTCTCCCAGGCCTTGTCTTCTCCTTTTGGGATAGGAATTAGTTTGTAGCTAACTTCCTCAGTCACTCTCACTGGAAAATGCTGACAGGGCTGATCAGGCAATTTTTAAGAGGCCAGAGTGCACCAACTCTTGTGTACTGGCCTAGTCTCTTCACTTTCCGGCCTTGTGCCACATCTTTCCGCAGTGGGAGGGAAGTAAATACAGTCCTGCAACAACGTTAAAGAACTTTTATCTCCAATCAGGAGATAGAACCATTGGGTGAGGCTTGTTATACAGCACTATGATAACTGATACTGACTTGTAGGATCCCATATGCCAATATTATCTCTTTAAGTTTGCCATAATGGACGGAATCAAAGGTTTGGGAAAAATCAACAAACACAAGCACAGATTTGAGTTTCTTCGCTTTTACACCTTCAATCATATGGTGGATGGTTAGAAAATGGCTAACTGTTGATCTGTTTTGTTTGAAACCGTGTTGGCTTTTATGGAGACTGTTGTCCAGCTCAGGGTGAATGCGATTCAACAAAAGCAGAGTGTAGATTTTGGAGGTTATTGTGGGGTCATCCCTCAATAGTTTGTTGTTTGGAAAGGAGAGTATACGACCTGCTGTCCAAAACTTAATAGAGTCTGATTAATAAACGTAATCGCAAAATGTGAGCAACTCATTGTTAAAGTCATCTGTCAGCCAAAACTCAGAAAGAATATAATCATGTCCTACAAGCCGTTCGACACTTTATTTGCTGCTTTGCATCTGCCAGTTCGGCCATGTTGAAAATTCTCTTCCTGATGTTGAGTTCCTGTTCAATCATTTTTTGCGTGACTTTCTCTGCAATTGCAGGAAGCTTGCCAAGTTTTTATTCTATTTTCTAATCCTCTCCTTTTGATCAATAGCCTTTAGCTTGGCTTCGCTACAGCTTTTGCGGCCACTAATTTCATCGACCCTATTTCATGCAGTCGCTGCTTGCTTGTATACAGATACATTTGCAATAGTATCAATTTGGGTCTGAATGAATACTATTTGTTCCAAGTCATATGTTTCTTTGAGAGCAACTTCAGCAGTTAGATGAATGTATTTGGGTATTTTTGTATTTTTGTTGGGTTTTTGTTCTGTGCAGCTTTTAAAACATTTCTTTGGGGTCTGGATTACTCTTCAGTTTCCCAAAGGGTTCAGTGTTGGGATTTTGTTTTCACTGGGATTATTTTGTCTTCTGCCTCTGCACAGGCCTGTTCAAAATTTTTATGTACTGCATTTACAGAGTTTTCATTGTTTCTATCCTGAATAACGTTGAAACTGTTTATAAAAGAAATCTTGAACTGGTTGGCGATATCACTGTTGTGCAGTTTGCTCGGAGACAAAGTTGAATTGTGGCAGTGACAATGCGATGATCTGAGCTCACTGTACTGAAAGAGTTGAAAGTTTTACTCTTGATCCATTTTTTTATTGATAAGAATAAGATCAATGAGATCTGACACAATTTGCGTACGTAAATGCGCTTAAGCTATAAATTACAACCAAGATGTCCTTTGCGTTCAAGAACACCGCCTCATCGATAAAGATGTTCTTATGAAACATCATGATGTAGGAAAAGGATGGACGCTCATCACCTCATCAGAGACAAAAACAACGTCAAAGCATCGGGTGTGACAAAGTTCGCTACCTTCGTCTATATCATCAATACAACAACACAATCTCTTTTGTCTTACAAATTGAAGAGCTCCACTTTCTATCAAAACTCAACCTAAATAGTCAACTCCCGAGTCAAGGGAAATTACTCTTATCTCCAAATGGTCCAAGAAAGATATCTCATAATTCACAGGTTGGAAGGGGTTGGTTCACTGATGAACTCCAAATCCCAAAAATCCCTTGATAGCCATTAAATGAATAACACTGCACATTATTATCGCATCATTCAATAGAAACCTCAAAACTACAATTGTCTGTTGCCACAGTCCAACAAAGATGGCTGGAGAAGATGAAGTGGGGCATTTCTACAATGACCTATCTTCTCTCATTCGACAAATACCTCATCACAATATTCGGTGGAGACTTCAATGCTACATCGGGTAAAAACGACGGCTACGAACATTCATTCGATGAAAACAAAAACAGAAATGGAATGCTGCTACGTGATTCTATTCATCTTTAAAATTTTACAGAAAAGTTCACAGTATAGTAAATTTTCTTTAAAAAATAAGATGCGGCACAAGGCCGAAATTTGTCGGCTGTTGTCCTCTTGGTCTATTCTCTAAACTAGTTTCAGTCACCAAAGTACCACATTCACTCTATGGGTAAAACCTACTTAACATTATTCCCAATGGTTTGACGTTTTTTTATTTACAAAAAAATATATGTACAAATTAATCGGTTGGCGAGTGGGGGATGCTAAAAAACAACATAGATTGCTGAAAAATAAAATACTAAGTGTGGTGGTTAGTAGGACCCTCCCAAATCTATCTAGGTATGAGCTGCTCACTGTTTTCCGGGTTGTTTCAAGAGCCGAAAACAAGCAAGACAGTTTCTAAATGAGGGGAACCAGGACTTAATTGTACCACTAGCTAAGAGACTTTGCTAACTGGGATGAGGTCTGAAAAGACCTCAGGTCGGCGTGCACCAGGGAACACGTACTCAAACTTGGTTCATTCAAACACACATAAGCTAGCGATGTATATCCACCTCATTTTAAATAGTACAGAGTGCAATCTCCTGATATTGTAATAAAATTAAAAGAAATGTTTTTAATGAAGTTATCTAATACTAAATACTTCTCATGCTAGCAACAACAAACAAACTTTAGAAGCTACCAAATAATAAACGTTATTATAAGATCGTATTTGATTTGTTTTCCTTGTCTGCATAATTATTTGTGCTCTCTCTCTCTCTCACACATATATTTTTTTTATGACAATGATTCCTATATTTTATTCTATTTTCAGTTTAAACAAGTAGAAGAATATATGGTATGTCGGAAACTGCCGCGAACCCTTCGGCAGCGTATCTCTGACTATTATGAACACCGCTTCCAGGGCAAGATGTTCGATGAAGACACCATTCTCGGCGAATTAAATGAATGTCTGCGGCAGGTTGGAAAGATTTTATTTTTTTAAGAACATCCTACAAAGATCCGATCTTCAAAAATGATTTTAAATGATACAACTTTTGAAATTAATATCCTTTTCCGTGCAGCTTTTTTCCATTTTTTAAATTGAATAAAACATCTGACATTCCCCATTAAAATATTAATAAAAGTTTTTAGCAATTTGAGTGTCCATTGTTTCATTATTACCTTTTGCTAATAAATTACATCCAAATCTTTTTTATTCAACCCAAAAAAATGTTAAATTCCATAATTCTGTAGAAATTTATTTTAAGTAAAATGGGTTTATATATATATATATATATATATATATATATATATATATATATATATAATATTTATAAATAAATATTAATTATTTATTATCTATAGACATCGATGTTTCATGCTTACGCAATCTTCAGTGTATATATATATATAACAATAGATAAAGTGAAAGAATAGAATAAGGTGCGAATCAAATTTTATTACAGTTCAATGTTCAGGTAAAGTTCTTTAAAGTCCTTAACTCATGAGTTTTCAAAGAAAATCTTCTCCTCAGAGGACCGTTACCGCAATGACATTACTGCAGTTAATAAAAATTAAACTTTGAAAATATATTAAAAATATATATAAAAATACATAAAGGTATATAAAACATCAAATATATCGGCCCAAAACATACTTTTTTGTAAACCTATACAGTTTATCCAAGTCAACAAGTTTAAAATAGCTCCAGGCAAGACATCAAAGAGGTTGATTAAGAAATAATCCAAATGGTGAATGGTGGTCCAAAAATGCAAAAAGTTATCCAGGCGGGAAATTCGTTTGCTATTGATGCAGTAGATAGCAATGAAACATGTATTTAAGGTGTATGCAAATTCATAAAACGATAAGAAAACGATAGGGAAAACAAATCCTCCAAAATGCCCGGCGTACCTCAGATTACCTTGGTTGGGTAATATTAGCATAAAATTTGCCAATCAAATTTCTGTAGCTGTGCGTCGGTGTTACCAGGCATCTAATCCTAGAATTGTTTTTTCTGCTCGACCTTTGCTCAAATCTATTCATAAGGATGTTCTCCCACCCCAACATATTAGTAATATTATTTATCTTTTTAAATGTCGGTGCGATGCCGTATACGTGGGAAGAACAGTGCAAAGGTTTGAATCCAGAATCAAACAACACATACCCCCTGCCATACGCCAGGGCCGACTAAATAATTTAAATAATTTAGTTAATACATCCGGGTCTGCTATTGCTGCCCATCTCATAAATAGCGCCGAATGTGCGTCGACGTACACTAGTGACTGGTTTTCTGTCATAAGTAGATCGCATTCCCTATTCCACCTCAAAGTCCTGGAAGCCATATATATAAAGTCAATCAAACCTTCCCTTTGTAAGCAAAAGGAATGGCTTTTAGGACTTAATGTGATCAACTTATGACTCTCCTCCCCATAAATTTTTTTTCTTTTTTTTTTTTTTTTTTTCTCCTAAACTTGTCACTAGTGTTCATTACAAATTATTTTTAGGTTTTAGTCGTATTCAATCATTTCCACGTTTTACTCTGATGAGTGTGGACGAAAACCGGTTCAGTACATTAATTAATTTCTTTTTAATCGTTTTCTCTCGTTTTTTTATATTTGTTTAATCTCATTCGACCCTCCAAAAAATGTCCCAAACGTCCGTATTCCTCGCCGTTATCAAATTTTGTACCACGAAAAATTTATTTATATATATATATATATATAGGAAAGAATGAAATAATAAAACAAAAGTAAAGTTACACACTTTACAAGTTTATTATAATCAAATGCTCGAACAAGGAATAAAATATGAGAATGTCCTTCAATCCATGGATTTTCAAAGAAATAACTTATCCTCAGAAAAAAAACCCAATAAATTACTAATTATTGGTAAATATTAATTAGAAAATTTTACAAAACAATTTTGAATAGAGTTTAAAAAATTAAATAAATGTTCTTAGAAATAAGAAGAAAGTCTTTGGAATGATAAATGTACCCGTAGAGTTGTTGGAAAACCCCGATTGGAATGGTGTATTATATTTGTTGACATTGGATTTAAAGACAACCAAATTGTAGTCTGCAGGGACTCTGTCTCATGGTAATGTGCTCCAGAGATAAGAAGTTCTTGGAAAGAAACTCTGTTCATGGAAATTCTGTTTGATGCTAGGAACACGGAGGAAGAAAAGTTCTTTGCAGTTGTGGTGGAAGACGAGTTCTTGCTGTGAATGTCTTACATGGAGGAACCAAAGATTGCAGCTCAGTTGAGCACTTTTCATGGAAATAAGGATAGAGTTGAGAAAGGGGCATTACAGAACAGAAGAGACCATCCGATTGCAAAATCGATTTTGTACTCTGTTAAGGCATGAAAGGGTGATCTAAGCGGCACCTCCACAGATGTGACAACAATACTTCATCTTGGTACTTATATGACTATTGTATAGGTAGAAGGTTTACATCAAGAGTCAGGTACTCTCTGGAGCAGTAGAATGATCTAACCATCTTTCTAGCAACCTCGCCGGTCGTTGACAGAAACTTAGACAATAATGGACTTCATTTTGAAGACTAGTTGCTGTTTTTTAATAAATCCACGCATAATAAATCATTTATGTTTACACGGTCTCAACCTAAAAAAATAAGTCAGATTCGCCCCAAATGGAATACTGATGCTGCCACATTTGAGGATGTGCCGCTCAGCGCACATTTCCTTGCCTTGAGAGAGTACAAAATTAACTTGGCAATCTAGTGGGAGACAATCAGGTTTTTAATCTAAGTGTTGAAGTCTATGTCTAGCCACATTAACGAGCCGTGATACGACGAAAGAGCTGTCTGTCGATGACTATATATTAAAGGATACCCCATTGGGCGCAAACAAATACCGTTTTTAAATCTACGGATAATAAATTATCTACAGGGCTGGAACCTAGAAAAATCCACAAAAGAGAAAACAGATCTCTGCACATCAAGTCAGTGAAAGTTGGGATAATAAATGCCTCAGTAAGTAATCTTCCCCGTCTGTAGATATTCTGTGTTTGCTCATATTTTATACGATATATGGCATGTCATGAATATCATTATGGATTGAATTATAATTCTATTACAACTACTTAACAGCTCCTGTGAGAATGACTTATTACAAGCTTCTAGGACTGATTTTCACCCCAGACCTGAAATGGAAGACCTACATCAAATCCGCTGTGAATGGTTGCATCATTCTACCACTCCAGAAAATACCTGGCTCCTGATGCAATCCTCTACCTGTATAAGAGGCAGATTCGGCCCAAGATGGAGTACGGCTTCTCCCACATCTGGGGAGGTGCAACTTAGAGCATTCTTTTATGTCTTGAGAGAGTAAAAAATCGACTTCGCAATCTAGTGGGAGATGATCTCTTCTCTTTCCTGCAGCCCCTTTCTCACAGAAGAGACGTTGCTAGTCTTTTCCCTACTCTATTGGTATTTCCATAGTGGGTGCTCGACTGAGCTTCAATCATCTCCCCTCCCCGTAATAAATTCTCAGCAAGAACTCGTCTTTCTACCAACACTGCAAATAACTCTCCTTTCATCCTATGTGTACCTTAAATCAAACGGAACTTCCATGAACAAAGTTTCTCTCCAAGAACTTCCCACCTGTGGAACACGTTGCTGAAGGAATGTTTCCCTACACACTACAACATGGTCGTTTTCAAGTCCAATGCCAACAAATATCTGTCGAGTCGTCCTGTGAATTGATCACAGTTCTCAATCCTTTCATAGTACTGTTCCATCATCCAACTGAAAATCTCACTAACCCTTATTCTCGTGTGGTTTTTGGCCTTGATATGTGGTAATCCTTTGGTGTAAACAAAAGACGAATGCAATCATGGTTCGATCTCATATTTAATCAGGCAATTAACTTAATTTGGTGATTGACTTTATTTTAAATGACATCAGTGCTAAAAGCACTGACCCCTCACAGTATACCCCTGCGGCTAGCACTGTTTCATCATCCAACTGAAAATCTCACTAACCTTTATCCTTGTGTGGCTTTTGGCCTTGCTAAGTGGTGAACCATTAGTATGTATTAAAAAAATAATAAAGACGAATAATTGTTAAATCTAACAAGGACTCGAATAAACAATATACTTAGAAATTTAAAGAACTTTCCAAAAGACCTAATAATATATTCTGAATGATGACTTATCCCCCCTCTCTCCCTCTCTCTCTTTCTACCATTTTTTTTTTTTTTTCGCAGGAGGTGATCAATCACAATTGCCGTTCCTTGGTTGCATCTGTTCCCTTCTTCACAAACGCAGATCCACAGTTTGTTTCAGAAGTAGTCAGTAAGCTTAAATACGAAGTCTTTCAGCCTGGTGACTATATTATTCGGGAAGGGACAATAGGTACCAAAATGTATTTTATTCAGGAAGGAATAGTTGATATAATAACCAAGGAAGGCGAGGTGGCTACTAGTCTTTCAGATGGCTCCTATTTTGGAGGTAAGTAATTGATGTCTTCATTTTTTTTTTGTCTTGATTTTGTAACAATGTTAATAAATTGCAATCTGAAAAGATTAACACATACGTAAAAGTCAATCATCCATGTTCAAAAATATCAACTAAACAGCCATGTCTTCATAGAAATACAAGTATAATATGCAAGTTATGCTGGATTCTGAAAACTCAATATTGAGAACACAGCTGGTTAGGCTTATGTCCCTCTGACTAATGACTTTTTTATATAGACACACACACACATACGCACACACACACACACACATACGCACACACACCGTTTGAATTTGTATTCAAATATATAAAATCATTCAAGAATTGGTCAATGCACTTTCATGAAACTGTAGTAAAGTGTTAAGATGGACCACATATTTTTCTTTCATCAGAGTGCTCCACTCATGAGGGGAGCAAATCTTCTATATAATAAAGTGAAGCCGGCCTATTTCTCAAAGTGTGTTATCAATAGCTTTGAAACTCACAAATCGTTATTTGATTCTGAATAGCCATTTTTTCTTGTGGATCATGCCACTACGTTCTTCAGAATAATAAATTGTAATTCAATTTCATTCTTCCAGAAAATACTTTATCCAACTATAAATAGTTTTCAAATAGAAGCCATCTTTGTTATCTGCATCAAATTTTAATTAGAACGGACGCCATATCTGTTATCATCAGTAAACGTAGATACTAATAGCAAATAAATATTACTACTAATAATAAATTCTTTCATTTATAACAGTTAAATACTATTATATATTTTTTCGTATGGAAAAAGAGGTGAAATAATTAGAAAATCTCTGGATTCTTGGAAATTTCACTGCTGTATCGTATGCTGCTACATTTTTCCATAACCAGCTTGTGATAAAATGTAGCTTTTCTTCCAGATTAAACCGTCTTTCGATTTTTGTAACATGGCCGCCTGTAGAAACAGATGTGCAATATTATTTTTATTTAAACCATGTTTTAATACAAATAATTAACATTTTCCCCACCGCTGTCCATGAAAAAATACAAATTATACTGTAAGTAGTTATTCCAAATCTAACCAAGCCAAATAAAACGTTTCCAACAGTCGTTCTTTAATGTAGTGTGGTTAAAATTCAGCGATGGGTTCGTATATTGATTTCTTATTTCGTTTATTACTTTTGTCTAGAAGGTAATTCGCTTGCAATGGTGACTAAAAACTTACAACTTATGTATTTTTTCGCTTGCTTTCTTTTTCATCGTTGTAAAAGAAAGCAAGCATGTTACTTTTGTTTTCCGTTCAGTTTCACATTCATGGGAATAGAATAAGAATAGAAAAAGTCTACAAGCTGATTCAATTGTTCTGGCGGCCAAAATATTCTACCTTATGCATTTTTCCACTTTTTGCCACAACGATGATATTTAGCAACTACATATACTGCTTTTTGTGTTACTTTCGTTTTTCCTTCCGTTTTCAATTCCGCTTTTTAGTATAAGTCTAGAAGGAGAAAGGATTGCTATGGTGATGAAAAGAATTCTAACATATACATTTATTTAGAATGTATTGGTTTGTGTGTTACTTTTATTTTTCGTTTCGTTTCTCATTTCTCTTTTTCTAATAAGTCTACAAGCCGATTTGATTGCGTTTGCGACTAAAACATTTTACCTTATATATACTTTGCTTGCCTTTGTTCCTTTTAGGGCTGCTATCTGTACTTCCCTACAGTTTCGTCTTCCCGGGATTGTTTCTAAGTATTTTCTTAGATTTCTTTTCAGTAGACCAGTTGCCCCCACTACAACCGGTATGATGTTTATTTCATCGAGGGACCATGTTATTTTTAAATCATTTTTAAGGTCTTGGTATTTGGTTATTTTTTCCCGTTCGGCTCTATTAAGGCCATAGTCGTTTGGGACGGTTACACCAATGATGAGAGCAGTTTTTTTCTGGTTTGTTCCAGATGACAATGTCTGGTTTGATGGCCTTGTCTTTTATGTATCTGCCCGTCTGTATGTCTTTATCATAGAACACTGTTACTTTTCCATTCGATGTTATGGGTGAGGGTTCATGTACCCAGATGTTTAGTGATCTTTCAAGCTGCATCTCTCCGCAGATCTTCCAATGTAGGTATTTACATACTTTGTTGTGGCGGGCAGTGTAATGACCATCAGTGGAATGGTTTCTCTCATATAGTTTTAAAATGTTGAAAAAACTTACAAGACTATATATATATATATATATATATATAAATGGAACGATGAAATCTATTCTTTCCAAAGTGTTTTTCATTTCAATTGGATTTCATGAAATAACTGTCTTTCACTTGATCTCATAACTAAGTGTATAACATCTTCATTTATAATAAACATCCATTCAATAATTCTGATGCCTAATTATTTTAATGAGGTTAATTATGTAAATGCCTGTATTCAAGGATAAATTCAACTTTTAAATGTTCCATTGATTACTAATAAGCAAATATTAAATACAGAAAGTTAATGAAGTCATTATTAAACACCACTAATATACAGGGTGGCACAAAAGTCGCGCATTTGTTTTTTTTAGGTGATAGAAACTAGGCTTTTCTGATAAATAATACATTTACTTGGTAATTTTGTTGCAGTAGTTTTAAAATATAATATCCTTTAAATGGCCACCATTTTCGGCCTCAAAGACGGGCTCTAGTTAGAGCATTTTCCATTACACTCCTTAGAATAACTGGCTCTAGTTCTTGGAGTTCATGTCTGATATTGTCTTTAAACCTTTGAATCGTTGTAGGCTTGTTTATATATACCTTTTCCTTAAGATAACCCCAAAGGAAAAAGTCAGGGGCTGTTAAATCCGGTGAATGTGAAGGCCAGTTAAAATCAGAAAATCTGCTAATTAAGCGCTTGCCAAACAATCCCGCAAAAGTCACGCATTAGTTTGAATCAGTTGTTACTGATTCAAACTAATGCATGACTTTTGCGCCACCCTGTATGTATGTATATATATATATAGATATATATATATATATATATAGATATATATAGATATATATATAGATGCTCCTCACTAATATCCATTTTTTGACGGCTGACGCCGTTAAACTTAATATTTTCCAACTAATTACTATATCTGAAAGGCAAAGCAAGATATTAAG
Source organism: Sepiola atlantica (assembly GCA_963556195.1). Classification (NCBI taxonomy): domain Eukaryota; kingdom Metazoa; phylum Mollusca; class Cephalopoda; order Sepiida; family Sepiolidae; genus Sepiola; species Sepiola atlantica. Next base: position 84,820,658 of record OY744541.1, read on the forward strand.
ACACCAATTCGCCAAAAATCTAGAACTGTGTACAACTTAGGAGGCTGCAAAGTGATGAAGTAAAAATACGACATTACTTTCTTTCCTACCTGATATATAAGAAGTATGTTGAATTGCTACACAAATGAAATCATATTTGGATCACAGATTTCCCCAGGTGATTCATTATAGGGCTCTAATATGTTATTGAGCACTATTAAAAATTTCCCCATTATGTTTTAATATATCATTTTAAATTTTCAATACATTATGAACAATATACTAATATTATTTATGATATGAATCTCTGTCCCATTTGAGGGTTCTTGATAAGGTGCAGAAACGTATCTGTAATTTGATTGGACCCACCCTTACTTCTTCTCTGCACTCTCTCTCTCTCTCTCTCTCTCTCTCTCACACAGATGCGATGTTGCTAGTCTCAGTCTTTACTATAAATACTATCATGGTATGTGTTCTTAAAAATTGTGTGATCTATTCCCTGCTTCTTTTGTTCCAGCTCGTTTGACTCGTTGGTCTAGTGGTCACAATCAATTCCTAGTTTTGATACCTCATTGTAATACAGCTTCCTATTCCAGTAGCTTCTTTCCAAGAACTTCAGACTTGTGGAACTCTCTTCCTGCTACCTATAGTTTTGGTCTTTTCAAGACTAAGGCCAGTAGGCATCTCCTGTTTTTGCGATAATCATATTTCGTTCTTGTTGGCTCATTACATCAAGTGGCTTCATGCCTTTTCTAGAGCGATTTCCATAAAAAAATTTTTTTAAATATTTCAAAATAAATAAAGATCATTAATGCCAACCATGTATATTTTTTTAAGAATTCCCCCGTGATAAATATCATATATTGATTGATATGAACAATGTACTGATATTTATTTATGATATGAATAGATCAGTAATGCAACTCATATCTTTTTTAAAGTACTTCTCCAGATCAGGACCCAAGCTAAAATTGACTTGGCGTTGGTACTTTCCGGATGTTTCCGTAAACCAAATGCCGAATGCATCCCAAAAATCCAAAACGAGGCTGGATTTACAAGTGGGAAAAAAAACAAACGTTAACCAACATTTAAAAAAATTCACTGAACAAGTAGTAAAAAAGTTGTTTTTTTGCACAAAAGTTGTTTTATTTTATATAATTTCTCCAGATTAGGATCCAAACACACCCTAACGTTAAACTTAACCCTAACCCTAGCCAAGTCGAGTTTAGCTTGGGTCATAATCTGGATAAGCACTTTTTTTTAAAGAGGGTTCAAAATTCGGCAGATTTTCTGTTATTAACAGCAACGCAGACGTCGTAAAGAAGCTAAAATTGACTTGGTGTCAGTAATTTCCGGCGGTTTACGTAAATATCTGAAAGTATTGATGCCAAGTCGATTTCAGCTTGGGTTCTGATCTGGAGAAGTACCTTTTTTTAAAGATGTATCTAATGTATACTGATTTAATATGTGTTTTCTGTTTAACAACTACTTGTATAGAAACAGCTTTCTTTTTTCTTTTAAAATTTGATCTCAACTTGAAATAAAAATCCTTGGTGAATTATGATTTACAAGTTTCACTTAGCATTCATAAATTTAATTATCAACTTTGCGGACTCTTGAGATTCTGTTCGCACCAACTCAAAGATAATTCAAAGTGTTATCAATTTTCAAACGCAGAACATAAATGCTCGACAAATTTGATTACCGTTATGCATTTTTATCATTTCGCGAATCAGCAATAATCTAGTTAGTTGGAGTGAAACTTCAGATTTTAATCAAAATTCGGTGCTTCTGTACTATTGGGGCAGAGGAAATTTTCATTTTTATTTTAGAAGAGTCAGTTGACAGGGGAGATAATTAAAACCTTTTTTTTTTGTTGTTGTTGTTGTAACCATAACCCATAAGGAAAATCCAGAGAATTAGTAATAAAATAAATTTTTAAAAAAAGGTACTTATGCAGTTTACAAACCGGGCTGAAATGATAACGTTATAATTTAGAAAGCCTTTCTTAACATGGGGGTTGATTAACTATTCTGTACTTTTACCTAACAATTTAATAAACAGAATAGTTAATCAACCGCCCCCCCCCCCCCACCTCCCCATGTAAAAATGGCTTTCTAAATTATAACGTTATTATTTCAGTCCGGTCTGTGAACTTTTAAAATTTAATTTCTTACTAATTCTCAGGATTTTCCTTATGGAAACAAAAGAAAAACAGTTTGCATTATCTCCCCTTTCAACAGACTCTTCTAAATTAGAGATGAAAATTTGATCTCAACTTGAAATAAAAATCCTTGTTGAATTATGATTAACAAGTTTCACTTAGCATTCATAACAGTACGGAAGCACCGAAATTCCTACAGATTTTGTTCTATGAAATAATAATGTTGCTAGTCTCAGTCTTTTCTCTAAATACTATCACTTCTTCTTAAGAATTGTCTGACCTATTTCCTGCTTCCTTTGTTCCAGCTCGTTTGACTAGTTTGGTCTCCATCAATTTGCTGTTTTGGTACCTCATTGTAATACATCTTCCTATTCCAGTAGCTTCTTTCCAAGAACTGCAGGCTTGTGGAACTCTCTTCCTGCTGACTGTTTTCCTCCTACCTATAGCATTGATCTTTTCAATACAGGCATTTCTTGTTTTGCGATAATCATCTTTTGTTCTTGTTAGCTTCTTACATCAAGTGACTTCATGTCTTGTCTGGAGCGATTTCCAGAAAAAAAAATCCGAGTGGGATACAATTTATTTTGAAAGAAATTTAATAGAAATAGATGTGTTTTTGTTATTACGAACGTAGGCTAAGTTTTCAGAAGAAAACTGAAGAATCAGAATACAATATTGTTTATGGAACATATGAGAATTAGACTGGCACTTCTTTATTATAAGGACATAAGAATATTTGTGTTAAAGTCTAACACAATGGGTAAATTCGACATTAGATATGGATGTAAATTGTGTTTATTTCTTTTCTTGCTTTATTAGCTTACACTTTTTAAGTAACCATACTTTACCGTTATTTTCATGGTAGGTGCTCGACTGAGCTCAAATCTATGGCTCCCCCCTTGTAAAACATTCACAATAAAAACCCGTCTAGCTACTACCACTGTCAATGATTTCCCTTACTCCCTCTGCATGCCCAAGACTAAACGAAACTTCCATGGGCAGAGCTTCTTTCCTAGAACTGCCCGTCTGTGGAACATAGTGCCGCGAGCCTGCTTACCTGCCAACTACAATATGGTCGTCTTCAAGCCCAATGTAAGCAAGTTCTTGTTGAACCGTCACCGTAAACAATCAATTTCTGCCCTGCTACAACCATCGTGCCGGTGAACACGATGTTGTCTCGCCATCCTCGAGTCACTCTTTAACCCTTATCCTTGAGTGGCCTTTGGGCCTTGATAAGCGATGACCTTTAATGTAAAAGAAAACAACAAAAAAACAATATTTTGAGAAAAATCTCTTCTTCAAAGTAAAATTAACAATTGTGATTGGAGTTCGTTTTTGTCTGCATATCTGTTGTCATTTCAAATCAATGTTTTTTTATATGAAAACGCTGTATGTAGCTGTTGGTTGAAGATGTTATTGTCAAAATGCAGACTTGTGGAACTCTCTTCCTGCTGACTGTTTTCCTCCACCTATAGTCTTGGTCTTTTCAAGACTCAGGCCAATAGGCATCTCCTGTCTTTGCGATAATCATCTGTATTATAAAAATAATTAATTTTATATTTGTTTGTTTACTTGAAATCCAAAGAATAAAACTGAGATGACAAGGCTTGGAAAAGAGATCAACTTACTAAAGAACGGGACATCACAGCAAAGATGGATTGCACAAAGCTGGAAGCTGAAGGCGCAATGATTGTTACCTAGACAACGCGTTCCGCTTTCAGTCTTATGCATTCTGGATCATTCATCAGAACATTACCTTGCTCAACAAAACATTGTTTGGAATGGAAATGGCCAGTCCTTCTAGTCAATCTCAGGAGCACTGGAAGATCAACATTACAATGAGATACTATTTTGTTTTGGAATTTTTTAAATGACCATTGATAATTTATATTATTTGTATTATTCAGACTACTATTGTCATCTTGGTTTGTTTTTTTACAACGTTTTGGCCGATGTAACCTTTGAGCCAGGATTCAAATTTATGCAGATGTGTAGGATAACATGACACTTCTGATGAACCAATTTACCGTGAAGATGCAGGGGAGTATTGAGATAGGTTCCTTTTAAATACTTATTATTGCTGTATGTATGTGTATATATATATATATATATATATATATATATATATATATATATATTTCGGGCTCTCTTACCCTCATCAGTGTAGGAGTGGCGGTTGCAGTCTGTCACATGGGCTCGAATGCAGTTCATAGATTCAGGCTAGAATCACAAGACAAACGCTCAGAACCACACAGCTGCGAGAAATCGACACGGACAGTAATTGAAATTAAGATACACTTACTCGGGAAGTGTCATTGCTGCCTACAATGTTATATATATTAAATATAAAAAATTATCATTTTATATTAGATCCTATCGTGATAGGAATATACTCGATATTGAGGATAGAGTATTGTTATAGGAAATACTGAAATAAGAAAAAAAAAGTAAAGTTACATTCTTTACAAGTTTATTATAATCATCAAATGTTTAAACAAGGAATAAAATATGAGATGGTCCATGGATTTTCAAAGAAATAACTTATCCCAAGAAGGAAAAAAACAATAATTTACTAATTTACTAAATAAATAAGTTTTAATTTGAAAACTCTACAAAACAATTTTGAATTATACGTTGACTCTTTTTGCTTTAAGCATATTTCAAAATTGCTTTGTAGAGTTTTCAAATTAATACTTACCAATAATTAAAAAATTATTGTTTTTTTTTCTTCTAAGAATAAGAGTTATTTCTTTGAAAATCTATGGATTAAAGGATCTTCTCATATTGTATTCATTTGATGATTATAATAAACTTGTAAAGTATGTAACTTTACTTTTGTTTTATTATTTCCTATATATATATATATATATATATATATAAGTATAAAAGTATAAAGGTATACTCAAAAAAGAATAAATGGGAAATTCCAGCAGAGTGCTCAATTAAATTAAGAGCATAATATTTTTTTTATTTATGAATACAGATTTTAATCAGACATATGGACCGGCGTTTATTATTTACCATTTCAGGCAGTGCTGACGAAGACGGGATTTGGGGATCCAACCTTTTTCCTGTCAGAAACCGCCGGTCCATATGTCTGATTAAAATCTGTATTTATAAATAAATAAATATATATATATATATATATATATATATATATATATATACATATATTATTTTATTAAAATGCTATACATTACAATGTCTGTTGGAGATACCCAGATTTGATTAATCTGGTCATCCTGAATTTAAGATAAAATCTGGCTGGTCATCACAGAAAGATGTGTCAGTCCCACTTCAAAATCAAGTTTCGTTATCGAATATTTCAAAATCTTCGACAACAAAGGACTGACGAATCTTTCTGCAATGATCAGCCAGAGTTTATCCTAAATCCAGAATGACCAGATTTATGAAACCCGGGTACCCCTAACAGACACTGTACTGTATAGTATTCAAATAAAATGATTTGTATTAGCTCTTGTTGAGCACTTTATTATTTTATTTTCACCTAACTTATGATAAAAGCTATATATATATATATATATATATATATATATATATATATATATAATAATAATAATAATGGGTGGTGGAGCTACACATCTAGAAACAAGCAAATGTGGGTTTGGAGTTCGAGGTTGGAGGTTCAATCCTTACTACAGGCAATGATAACTAAAAATGACATCATAATTAGTTAGCACTTCTGATCGGGCATGGCTGATGGAACAAAAACAAACTGCCCTTTTAGACGAAATAAAGGGGTTGATGCAAGGTTCCATGTGGGTTCCTGAGTTCGACAGAAATATTCTCAAGTTCAAAAAATGTGCCAGAGAAGGTCGGAGGTTACATCGGTCGAAAAGTGAAAAAAAAAAAATAATAATAACGATTAAGATGAGAATAGCAGTCCGAATAATCCAAATGATATAAATAGATAATATTTGACTGAAATATATCTTTTTCTTTAGGATGTTTTTAAAATAAGAATTTACAAATAACCTTTCTTTACAGAGAAACAAAAATTTCATGTGTCAATTTAATCATTTTATTTACTGTTCTATTGTCATGAACTAGCTGTTCATGCTGATGAGACGATCATCAAAGCGTCCCCACATATCATTGACCGGCGATAAAACAAAGACTGTTGGACATTCATGACTGAAACTTTGTGGACAAGGCAGGCATAGACTGACTTCTGTTTGTACAAAATATGGTTGGATTGCAGAAAAGATTGTGAAGTTGATTAAGAATTCTATGGGTGGCATTTTTTTTTTGGGGGGGGGGGTCCACGTTGCACATTTTTCCAAGAATTCCTGGTTTTTCTTCAGGTGTTCTCTACCAAACTTTAGTCTGGCCTCGATGTTGTATATCTTTTACACATCTCCAATGCAAAATTCTACTCCATCGTTATTTTCATGGCAGGTCCTCGACTGAGCTCCAATCTATGGTTCCCCTCCCTGTAAAACATTTACAACAAAAACTCGTCTAGCTACAACCACTGTCAATAATTTCCCTTTCTCCCTCTCTGTGCCTAAAACTAAACGAAACTTCAATGAGCAAAGCTTCTTTCCTAGAACTATCTGTCTGTGGAACTCAATACTACGGGGCTGCTTCCCAGCTGACTACAACATTGTCGTCTTCAATTCAAGTCCAATGTAAACAAATTCTTTTTAAGCCGTCCTACTGGATAATCAAATTCTTCCGAACTTCCACCATCACGGGGGAGGTGACGGTGGTTAAGTGTATACCGACACGAACTGATGACCTGGCTGTGCCAAGTTCGAATCCAGTCGATTCAATAATACCACTTTCAATTAGGAATGTTGGCAACCACTACTTGGTCCTTCCTGCAAGAATGGAGACAACAGAATCAAACCGGTCAACAAAGTTGTACCATTCTGATTCAGACGAATTTACTGTTTTACTTGGATATTGTTGAGTGATATTTATTTATTAGTTGTGATTGAAGAGAAAATGGAAATGTACCCCCTTTTTAACACTAATGAATCACTACTTATCAAGTCCAAAAGCCACTCGAGGATAAGGTTGTAATGAGATGGATGAACTGTCAGTTGAATGATGAAGAATATTATGAGAGGATTGAAACCGATGAACAGAATTAACAAAATTTGTATTAAACAGCAAATCAGGATTGTTCTCATGTACATAGATTTTAACCTTTGGGAGTTTGGAGCGCAGACCCCCGCATCTTGTAAAATGATTCCTGGTCGTAGGGATCCACGCTAGGA
>OY744541.1:84833046-84853046 GCA_963556195.1 Sepiola atlantica
CTGAGAGGTGTCCTTTTCGGACACTCAGGTGTACTTGTCAATTTCAAATGTAAAAGTCCTTCCTATTTTTAGTCTTGGGGGATTTTTTTTTTTTTTTTTGGTGGGGGGTGGGCATTTTTATCGGTTAACAATCTGCCATGGTCTTCACACACTATTTTTAGTCTTGGGGGATTTTTTTTTTTTTTTGGTGGGGGGTGGGCATTTTTATCGGTTAACAATCTGCCATGGTCTTCACACACTATTTTTAGTCTTGGGGGATTTTTTTTTTTTTTTTTTGGTGGGGGGTGGGCATTTTTATCGGTTAACAATCTGCCATGGTCTTCACACGCTATTTTTAGTCTTGGGGGATTTTTTTTTTTTTTTTTTGGTGGGGGGTGGGCATTTTTATCGGTTAACAATCTGCCATGGTCTTCACACACTATTTTTAGTCTTGGGGGATTTTTTTTTTTTTTTTTTGGTGGTGGGGGGTGGGCATTTTTATCGGTTAACAATCTGCCATGGTCTTCACACACTATTTTTAGTCTTGGGGGATTTTTTTTTTTTTTTTTTGGTGGGGGGGTGGGCATTTTTATCTGTTAACAATCTGCCATGGTCTTCACACGCTATTTTTAGTCTTGGGGGATTTTTTTTTTTTTTTTTTGGTGGGGGGTGGGCATTTTTATCTGTTAACAATCTGCCATGGTCTTCACACACTATTTTTAGTCTTGGGGGATTTTTTTTTTTTTTTTGGTGGGGGGTGGGCATTTTTATCGGTTAACAATCTGCCATGGTCTTCACACACTATTTTTAGTCTTGGGGGATTTTTTTTTTTTTTTTTTTGGTGGGAGGGTGGGCATTTTTATCTGTTAACAATCTGCCATGGTCTTCACACGCTATTTTTAGGGTGCAGACTTTGGCAAGAGAGTCGGCGCCTATCTAAGTTTATCCGTTTGGTTCTATATAACTTATGTACAGCTCAGACCAGGTTTTAGTGATATACTTTTTAGAAATATCTTGTGTCCGAAGCAAGCCCACATGTCGCACTGATGTGAAGGTAGAATTGCTTTTGTTTTTTTTGGGGGTTTTTTTTTTTGTTTGTTTGTTTTTTTAAACAGATCAGGAAGTTTCATGTAAAGGTTGTCTTTACGTGGCATTTAGTTCTAAATAAAAAAAAAATAAAAAAGCATCAGCAACCACACGTTGAGAAAAGATGGAGAGAAAAAAAATTACTCTAAATATTGTTTTTTCTTCATTTATTCCTTGTTTTGTTTGTTTCATGAATTGTTTTATTGATTTTTTTTTTTTTTTCAAAATAAAAAAAAAAAACTTTTGTGATATTAAGTCAAAATTCAGTGCTAAAAAAAACATTTAGTTTGTACCATTTGCAGTTTATTAATTAATTACCTGTTTTACCAAGAACTACTTAGGGATGAATCAATCACATTGTAGATATGTACAAAGCTCGTTCTAAATATATGGATTTATTTTTGATAATTGAACATGTGCAGTGAATGAAGTACTGTATAATTATGTATAATCTCTTACTGTTATCAACAACCAGTATTTTAGAATTGTTTTGATTTCTCAAAGTTGTATAATGGTTTATTTCTAAGATGGCACTTATTGTCTTAACAAAGTGCTCGTTTCCAGCGATAGAGATAATCGTTTTTGTAGATTTTACTCTAGACTTGACAGACTTTCTCCGAAACTTTGCCTAGAAAAGAGAGATTAATCCGGAAAACTGTTGCAGTAAGTTTAACAACAAGGCAAGGACAGAAACTATTTGCAAAGAGCAAAGAGCGCCACATGTAATCTTTTTTATTCAACTTGTTCCTCCTTTAATCTGCGCCCTGCCATTCCTAAATAGTTTTTAAAACGCATTACATCGGGTACTTCTGCACTTTAGGGACGGGGCGAATTTGTTTTTATTTCAGAAGAGCTACAATAGTGTAAGAGGCAGACAACCCTTTCTTTTTTACTTTTAGTACATAATTTCTCTGCAAATGGACATGAATTCCCTGAATAAAAATTATTTATTTTCAAAATTAAATCGGGAATAAATAAATGAGAAATTCAATTAATTAATAGAACATTTATTGAATTAAAATTTGTGAAAATCAACAGTATTGTTTTTTTAAAAACGAATATTTTTTTTTAATTAAATTAAAACAGTCATCTTGTTTGGGTTAACACATGTTTTTTTTTTTTTGTTTTTTGTTTTTTTTACAGTTTAAAAAATATGTGCTTGTAAGAAGTTGATCACTTTCTGTTAAGTACAGGTTAAATAAAGCAAATCGTGCATATTCAGGGCATTCACATCAATTTTCGGAGAAATAATGTAAAAAAAAAAAAAAAAAAAAAAAAGTTGTCTGCCCCTTACACTATTGGAGCTCTTCTGAAATTAAAACAAATAAATTCGCCCCGTGCAGAAGTGCCCATTTTTTTTTGTGGATATAGTTTTTTTTATGTGAGAAATTTGTAGATAATTTTTAAAAATTAAAAAAAAACTATTTAATGCAAAGTTTCTTACAAAGATTTTCTTGCTTCGGAAATTTTTAGATGAGAATTGCTACTTTGTATTATTCGGATTGTTCGGATTATTCGGACTAATATTCTATATTTAGTTGTTGCTTTCACAACGTTTCGGCCGATGTAACCTTTAAGCTCGCATCGGTCGAAACGTCATGAAAGTAACAACCAAGATGAGAATAGTAGTCCCTATTCGCTTGTCTCCCCACGAGGACAAAGTTGAACACAAGGTAGGTTTTTAATGGGGAGAAACCCTCCAGCTCCTCAAAAAAGAGGCACTCTGGATTGGGACAAAAATTTAAATCGCCTTAGTCTAGAAGGATTTCTCCTTCACTTGCCGAGAACAGAAAAGATTCATCCATTCATTTTATATGAATCAGATGATTCTATTATTGGCATTGGTTTTATCTAGAATTATTTCTAGAAAGACATCAGGTACTTACAGGAGGGACCACGTGAAGGTTGCCAACATCCTGAGTGAAAGTGTTTCTGTGGAACGAACTGGATTCGAACTTGGCACTCCCAGGTTGTCAGTCCACGTCTTTAAACCACTTAGCCACCGTCACCTCCAAACAGAAAAGATAAAGTGTAGTATCAGAACAGATACTACACATTGTTCCTCTCCAAGAGGCCGAGATGAGAAAATAGTCTGAATAATCCAAATAATACAAAGAAAAATTATTTTTTTTCTCCCCTTGTACATCCTCGATAAATTTTCATAGAGATAGTTTGGCTCTATGAGAGGTAATTGAATGCTTCAATGAGATCAGCAGAAGGTTCCATCAAAACTATTATTTTCATAGAGTTTCAGTGTATCTACTTGATGACGATGCTGACCAAACTTCTTTTTTGCTTCTTAGTGATGGTTCAGCCTGCATTTACAGTGCGCAATATTTTCATTGTCATGTTAATACATGTACATGTGACATTTCAATAATATTATTAAGGTTACAATATGTAAATAGATAGTCAGCACTTTCAGCAGCCTGACATCAGATTCATTTTCTCATGCACTGCTTATAATGTACCTGTTGCTTTTTGCTGTTACTACTGCTGATGATAACAACCACTAAGACATCTCAACCCATTTTACTCGTCAGTCAGTCTTGTGATGCCACATCTTTAATTCAATAATACTTGAGTTTTTCACGGCAACATATCAATAATTATTTTTTAAATTCCAACATTTTCAGTTCGATCAAGACTTTCAGCTATGGGCAATCAAATTAAAAAATATTCAAATTATAGGTTGTTCGTTCGAGGAATTTTTCCCACAATTAAATAGAAATATTTATTTTTCGCATAAGGATGATTAAAGGTCTTTATTTCCGGCCTCCAAAGTTCACATATAGTTTTATAATTTACAAAACGTTCAAAAATAAGATTCAAATAAATTGAGATATTTGATAACATTAATTCGCTGAGAAAGACACATTTTTAGTCGAAAAACTTTTTCTATCATTTTTTGTTACACACACAAAAAAAAACATCTAATCTGTTAAATTGACACAATTTCTCATCAATATTTACTTTTCCAAAAAAATATTAAGGCAAGGGAAGTAACTCATTTGTCATCCGATATTAAAAAAAAATACATCTTATTTTTTTTTTTTTTTTTAAACCATTTAACTTCTAAAATGATTTTTTTTTAAATTTATTCTGTGGATCTATAACATTTTTCCCCATATGTTTTTTCTCCTACTTCGGGTAAATGTTACTATTGGCGAAATAAAAGATTTTAAAAGAAAATACGGTTCTTCTGCAATATTGTGTACATTTGAATTATCTTCCCCTTTCAAGTCATTCTTTTAAATTGAAGACGAGAATATTTCATCTGTACACAATACTGCAGAAGCAACGACAATACAGTGAGAAATTAGTCCCAAACAATTTAGTTTGGTTTATCTACTCATGCGTGACATATTTGCGTTAAAAGCAATTTAATATTTCATAGAAAATATAAGCATGTGTAGTTATGTTAATATTGGCCGTGGGAAAGTAATAATCCGTCGGCCATGTTATATCTCCCGGAAGTAGAGTTACAACAGAACCGGAAGAGTTGAACATTAAGATAAATAAGGGCCGGATACTTGGCTTCTGCATTTTAAACTTTAATACAAGCCATTAATTAAAAAAAATAATAATTAAATCGAAAGTATGTTCTTTGGTAATTCGGAAGAATAACCCAGATCTAATTTGTACGTTTAGCTTTTGTAAGTATGGATGTCTAAAAAGACAATAATATCAGTAAAAATATAACAACACAGGGCAATGACTTTTTAAAAAGTAATTAGATAAAGTTAACATAATGGAATTTTTTTACATACATATTTTAAAATTAATATTAATAAAAATGAAATAAAATAAATTAAAAAGTCTTGGAATTTTTTGTTATGTTTACGTAATATTAAATAAAGAAATTACATAAAGGAATTGCATCATGGAATTCATTTTTTTTTTTTTTTTTTACATACAATTTTTTTATTTATATTAAAAAAAAATTAAAAATTAACGTCATGGATTTTTTTTTTATTACAGACATATTTCTTGAAATAAATTTGTATATGTCCGAAAATATAAAGTTTTTTTTTATTAAATTAACGTCATGAGATTTTTAAAATAAAGAAAATTTGTTTTGTTCAAAATTTATGTATTTAGATTTTTACCGAGATTATTATCTTTTCGAACATCCCTATTTACAAAAAATGGTAAACGCACAAATTAGGTCTGGGTTATTCTTCCGAATTACCGATTCTTTAATATGACAGGGACCCTTTTATTTATCTTAAAATTAAAACCTTCCGGAATAAATAACCGCGCGTCTGCATCGTTGTGTATATATGAAATATTTTCGTCTTTAATTTAAAAGAGTGACATGAAAGAGGAAGATAATTCAAACTTTTTTTTGGGGGGGGGGGTGAAATCCATCGCTTCTAATTGTGTCTAAGATAAGTTTCATCTCAGCGCCACAGATGCAGGTCTCAGCACCTGAAGTCTGTATGCTTGCAAAAAAATAATTGAATTGCCCTTATCTTTAATTATCTTCTAAGTTCATGTCGTTTACGTCCATTTTTTTGGCGAAATCAGAATAGACAAGTTTTATTTGATTATGTATTTATCTCCCACTTTCATTCCCCCCCCCCAAAAAAAAAAGTTTAAATTATCTCCCTCTTTCATGTCACTCTTTTAAATTAAAGACGAAAATATTTCATATGTACACACACGAAATAACATAGTCAACGAATTATTACTTACTCACGGCCAATATTAACAGCAACTTCACATGCTTATATTTTCTATTAAATATTAAATTGTTGGTTAAATTGTCGTTTCCCAGCCAAAATGGCGGACAATGAATCGTCTGCAGTTTTCTGGCTTCACAAATGAGTAAGTAAACCTAAATAAACTGTTTAGGACAAATTTTCCAACTGTATTCCCTTTAAAATAATTTATGGTAAATTTTGAATTAGTCCAAAACAACTTATTTGAGTCTACTTACTCATTTGTGAAGTATAAAAACTAAAGACGATTCGTTATCTGCCATTTTGGCTGGGAAACGACAATTTAACCAAATTGTTTTTAACACAAATTCGTCACACATGAATAGGTAAACCAAAAGTAATTGTTTTGGACCAATTTTCCAACTGCATATCCTTCGAAATCTTTAATGCTGCCAATACTAATGTTTACCCTATTCCGTATTACATTTGCCCAATAAACTATAGTTAACTTTCATTCACCCCAATATTAGAGATCGTTCATTTTATCTTTAACTTCTGCTATGGATAAAGATAGAAAGAAGGGGCGAAGGAAGGAAGGGAAGAATTGGATTAGTAATGTATAATATTAATAGCAAATCGATAGAATTTTGAAATCATTCATTCAGGTAGTTGCATTTGTTTTGCTCTGACATCGGATCTGACTGGTTAACCTTACATTTGTGCCTGGACCATTTTATCTTTCTTATTCAATTCTTTTATATCGCTTATTTTTAAAACATTGCTTTCTTGAAGATTCTTTGTCAAAACACTCAAGATTGAAAAGCAAACATTTTTTTTGAATACAGAAGATACTTTGTGAATAAGCTTTAACAAATGCTCTCTCCTGAGTGAAGTAACCGCTCAGAACAACGCGAGGCTTGACTTAAACTCTTTATGCGCCATTAATATACCGTCATGTTTTTCATAGCATGAAAACAAGATTACCTATTTTAATGGAATCTAATATCTAAAACAATAGCTTCTAATTTTTTTAATAATTCTTTGTATTTGGTATTAATCAGGGTTTTTTCTACCTCTCCCTACTCTAGGTCCAAATCCAACACCACTACGGTATGGTCTCTGATACCTACGACCAGTGGATCTTTTATAAAAATTCTGACCACGTCTACTACTAGAGGAGTTACGGCCATATAACACCTCTGACTCCTCAAAGTTGATGTTTTCTTCAATTTTTATTTGATTAGAAATGTTATCAGAGTCATGTATTTTTATTTAATTGTGTCTTCATATTGTTATATGTGAGCACATTAATTGTGGCTCTTGCCAATTTTTCTTGTTGGTGGGTCAAATTAGCAGATTTCAACAGACGGAAACCAAGCACATCCTCAGACATTTCCGTACCATATGACCTAGCTTTATTGTATCGCCTATCAAATTCATTACAATAATCCGATATAGAAAGCTCTTTAGGCCTTTTATAACTTTCAAAGTCTTCAAGAGCCTCAAAAGCTAACTGAGTATATCTCTCAGGTACAGTCTATCAAGGACTTCAATTATGGTTTCAACACCATTTTTATTGTTAATGGATCCTATTCCAAGCTGTAATACAGCATCCTCACTGAGTGTGAAAGCTATTGCTGGTCCTTGTTTTCTCTTTTCAAGAGTGGTAATTTTCATAATCGTCCCCCCTTTTAAATATAGGTGAAGATTTATTTATGTTAACTGAGGCCATTTTTTTTTTATTATTATTATTCAATGCAAAAAGATTTTTTTTTTTTTTTACTGACCTGCTTTCTCCAAATAGAGGCATAGATTATCTTGCTCTGCTACCAATGTTAAATATCCTAATCCCATCCACTGGTAATCCAATTTCTTTAACAGTCCTTCTGGTCCAATTGTTACTTAACTTCTGAACCCATCCAACATGGCTACCAGACTCTTATAGATCCTAGCCCTGGTGGCCATTCCTTAAACCAAGGGCAGTAACCCATATGACATTAACATATATAACCTTGAATTTCCATATCTTTGAAACGATAATAAATCTAGAGTCAGTAATGTCAAATTATTAACCGATTACTTGTTTATTTACTTCAATTTTAGAGCTGGGAATATATATATATATATATATATATATATATATATATATCCACAATCAAACAATGCTGCAGACGCTACTAACCAAGAAAGCCACAGACCTGAAGTCCTAGACTCGAGTTTCGCCCTCCTTTGGGCTCATCAGTAGAACATATCCGAGCTCATATTATCTCACATTAAAAATCTAATATATATATATATATATATATATATATATATATATATATATTATATATATATATATTTCCGTAATCAGACAATGCTGCAGCCCACACAAACTATGAAAGTCACAGATCTGAAGTCCTAGACTCGAGTTTCGTCCTCCTTTGGGCTGATGAGCCCAAATAAATTATGTGTTTTTAATTAGTCGTGCCGAGTGGTTTCATGCCTTGAGTGATTGTCAGGTGCAGCAGGTTATACACTATTATTGATGGAGTTGACTGTAGGATCTAATACTAAGAGTAAATAGTGGATTTAATAGCCTGATCATATGACATAGGAAACATTTGAAATTAAAGCCAGTTGCTGCCAAGATTTTAGTGAAAATAAAACGTCATGTAAGGTCCCAATAATTAAGGAGACTTAAACCTCCTTTAAATATTGTCCAGTCAGAAGCAGCTCATAGCTTAAGAAGTGGATATCCATTAGTTAGGTTTAATAAATATATTTTAAGTTAAAAACGTTGTTTCTTTCCTTATGGAAAGGATGATGAATGACTTATGTAACACTTCACACTATTGCACATATACAGCAGAGATTGATAAAAGGGTAACTCCGCTACGGTGTTTCTCAACCAATTGCACAATGATAGCGTTCAAGAATATTCTTTTTAGCAGTCAGTCTAAAAATCAATGATGACCTCACTATGGCAATCAACGGATTAGAAGAGTGTTTGTAAATCAGTTTCTTCATCGCTGGTGAGTTCTGGCGGCTGCAGGGACCGATTCTTGATCCATACTGCCATGCACAGATGCAAGTGGCATCTCTCAGTGCAGACTGGTACCTGCACACTCTACTTGATGATGGTAGTGAAAAAGAACTCTACATAACACTGCAAATACATTAGGTATACTGGTGATACCAGATCAGGCTGCCCTGTGGCTCCCTGAGACGAAATTCACCTACATTGACGTTTTTTTTTTTTTTTTTTTTTGTAAAACTTAATTATGTTCTACAAAACAAAAAACAAAAACAACAGCCCCTCTCCCTTTCTCCCTCCCCTTTTTTATTTTTATTTTTCCTACCCTACTCCTGGTCCTGGATATGACCTTAAACTACATCCGATGGTGAGATCCGGCTTACGGACTTTGGGGAATGTGGAGCCTCCTCTTAATTACCATTGCTCCCAGGTCCACCCTGACCCGGAGTGGTAGTACCTGTTAGGGTCCCAACTATGGGTTAAATAGAAACAGATATTAAAAGGGGAAAGAAACAAAAAAGAGAAGAAAACAAGACCAGATTCGGCATTAAATAACCCAAAAAGGGTTGATATGCCGTAAAACAAAACTACCAAAACTACCAAACATTAGGTATATCTTTCGCCGGATGGCAGGATCGTAAGTTGAGTATTACGGGCTTCATGGTGAAATGTAAATTATTTTGGAATTGTGCTGATGTGGTATTTTTATCATTTGCACTTCACCTCTTATTGACCTCATTCCAATAGTTAATTCACCGTAAAGGAGTTTGCATGGCGGTTTGTGTTCTAACATACAATACATGTGACTGACTCATCTCAGCTGCCACTGAGCAAATATGAACAAGTGGTTCAATGTTTGTTCTTCGGTGTATCTCTAAACAGGATATTGTATGGACTCTACGAATTTTAGGTGTCTTCTGAAAAGAACTCATGCCTCACATCCATAAAGAAGGAGTCAGAGACATATGGCCTTTAAGATGTTTCTTCATTGATTATTAGAAGGTAGGCGCGTGGCTAGAGGCTAGGCATTGAAAAAATGAGGTTGATGTTAAAAACATCAAATACTTTAACGGTTCAAAATAAAATTGAAAGAGAACAATCGTTGTTCACATAAAATAATAAGAAAAAAAGAAAAAAAAGAAAGAAAACGTTTCTAACTGGAAAGTTAAAAACAGAATAAAATGAGGAAAAAAACATACAAATCGTTATAAAAGCCAAAAATGAAGCAAAAAGAAAAAAACGTTATTGAAATAGATTTGTGCGTTCCCTTTCCTCAATCGTTAGGCAGACTATTGTGTGACGAGACGGATATATATTTAAAATTAAATCTGCTGTAGAACACTCGGTTTGCCAGTTTACCAAAGGAGGCTGGTGCCAGTCGAACACGGTGCTGCACGAAGGCATACTTTAGATCCAGGCCACTCGCTTTCAGCTTGTCTACGTTTCAAGTTGAGTCAGCATCATACTCTTTTAAAGTGTTTATTACAAGTCGTGCGCTCATGTAAAAATGGACTTCAAGAGTCCTGTTCTATAAAAATAGCGTGCAAGAATTAGAATAATAACTCGTCTAGGTGTGGCGAATAACAGGATAAAGATGCTTTTAGGTGAGTTTCTGTTTTATTGAATGCCATTCGTTAGACAAACAGTTGAGCACTTATTGCATTTCTAAGTTGTTATGTAGCAGTCTGAAATAGGACCTATTTCTTATGCGTCCACTGTGGGCAAGTTGGTCTTAAACTAACCAATCGGCTCACAGGGCGTATTGATTTCAACTAGTCCCTTGCGGACTATTTTCACCCCTGTTGAACGGGGGAACGGATCGTCAGAGAGACCCTGGCCGTTAACCTAGAAAGAACTCTTCTTCACCTCATCCATGAAGCCACTTGATGTAAGGAGCTAAAAAAAATACTACTTCAAGGTCAAAAACTAGCCAACGATAAGTGTTAGATGAATAGATTACGACTCAGAAAACAGCAATTCTTTCCCTTTTGTCAGAAACATCGCTCATGGAATGTGATTTATGTTAATGGAATTTAGAAAAATAAATAAATGAATAGACCGTAGTCGAGGGTGACCCAAAGGCTCCCTTTTCATTGGCTACTACACTGAGATGTAGGGGAGAGCGTCACTCATTTCCTTGAATTGCTCCACTTACCCTTTATTAGCAAGGAGGCATCAAGTACCATTTTTTAGTCTTTGGTATGACTCGATCAAGGATTGAACCCAGTTAGTCCATTAGCCAACACGCTAACCATTATGCCATTAGACACTGTTAATAGATCTGTCTAATTCCGTGATTCCAACAACTAGATTGATACTAATTTGCCTTGCTCATACGTCTAAACAAATTTATTTATTCCTTTTTGGCTTCTTAAAATAATTTCTGTTTTTTTTGTTTTTTTCGATACTAAAAAAACGTGCGACGTTCGATCAAGTAAATTTTATTTGAAAATAATGAGTAAAAGAAATACTTCTTTCTTTCCTTCCTTCCTTTCTGTCGTTCAATCACTATTGTCTTTGCTGTCCAATTAATTTTAATTGTCACGAAATACATACTTCGTAAACTTCAGAGCAGTTTTCTGAGAGCTCTACAATTGATATATACGGGCTGTTTGGAAAATCGATGGCATAATTTTGGAATTATTTTTCTATACGTGCGTATAAAGGTCCGGAAACGCTTGGTTTCAGAGTTATAGGCAATTTGGGCATTTATAACGACAGCTAACAGAACGAAAAAGGGGTAAAAAACAAAAAAAAATAGGCAACAAATAAATGTTACCAAAGGCAAGAAAAGTTACTTTTCTACTAACCTGGATAAGTTTATTTGTGTTTTAACTTATTTTAAAGCATTTCTTTTGTTTGAAACAAACCTGGTGTCCATCTGCTCAGTTAGAACGAAAAAAAAATGGCTGTTCATGAGCCCAGCACGGTTATCTTTGATAATTGGTGAAAAATCGAAAAATAAACAAAATAAACAATAAATATCACCAATCATGGGAAAATGTAATGTTCTACCAGTATTTTGCTTAGTTTTCGTTTTTTGAGCGATTATCGAAACGCTATAATTTCAGCCTTTTTTTTTTCGTTCTAACTGAACAGGTGGACAGCAGGTTTGTTTTGAACAACTCTTTAAAATAAATTAAAACACAAATAAACTTATCCAGGTTAGTAGAAGAGTAACTTATCTTGCCTTTGGTAACATTTATTTGTTGCCTATTTGGGTCTTTTACCCCTTTTTCATTCTGCTAGCTGTCGTTAGAAATGCCCGGCAATTTAAACATATACTGATCAACATTCATTATTGTAAACATCTAACACGTACAATTTGTGTGATAATTTAGTGTTATGCGATAGATAAACACTATTCCCGTGACAGGATTGCAGGTAAAGTAAGTCTAGGCCTGGTGTTGCCACATACACTACAATGAAAAAATGACACCAAACAAATATAAAAGCCGTGGGGATCAGAAGAAAGATCTGAGCATCATATTCAGCAGGGGTTCCTTTGATAACTAACATTAGAGATCCAGTCGGCATCCTGCAAATATTGGCTCTTTTTTTTTTTCAGGTAAGAGAATAACACGGAGCAAATTCAGGTAAATAAATGTGGTCAGCACAAACTAAAGAGTTTGCAGCGGAAGAAATGGACCACAATGGAAATTAGACTCGTAATGGGTTAGGGTTAGAGTTTGCAGCGGAAGAAATGGACCACAATGGAAATTAGACTCGTAATGGGTTAGGGTTAGAGTTTGCAGCGGAAGAAATGGACCACAATGGAAATTAGACTCGTAATGGGTTAGGGTTAGAGTTTGCAGCGGAAGAAATGGACCACAATGGAAATTAGACTCGTAATGGGTTAGGGTTAGAGTTTGCAGCGGAAGAAATGGACCACAATGGAAATTAGACTCGTAATGGGTTAGGGTTAGAGTTTGCAGCAGAAGAAATGGACCACAATGGAAATTAGACTCGTAATGGGTTAGGGTTAGAGTTTGCAGCGGAAGAAATGGACCACAATAGAAATTAGACTCGTAATGGGTTAGGGTTAGAGTTTGCAGCGGAAGAAATGGACCACAATGGAAATTAGACTCGTAATGGGTTAGGGTTAGAGTTTGCAGCGGAAGAAATGGACCACAATGGAAATTAGACTCGTAATGGAGTTCTATTACAAAAGTAACCCCCACACGGAGAGGTACTACCCATAGAGAAGATAATTTTGGAGTTATGCCATCGATTTTGCAAACATCCTGTATTGGTTTCATACGCTAAGAAATTCTAGAACTACTTGGTATCTTGCCATAATTGGTCATTTTCTTTTTTCAAATTGTAATAACCAACCAAATTCTTATGACAGATATTGTATTATGCCTTAAAATACTTGTCTGTGTCATTACTTACCTTCCCCCTCCCACCATTAGCTCTAAGTCAAATGTCAGCCACAAAAGAAAAATATCTGACTCAAGTTGCACTAATTAATCGATCGCATATTCTGATTTGTACATATTATTTTTTAACCAAAACACCCCAATAGGTTGTAAATCCTGAACGAATTATAGGAACTAGACTTTTACGGGGGTTCAGATCCATCTCAGTCCACAACGCTATAGCTTAACACGTAGAACTGCCTGAATAGAGGGGAGAATCATCAACCAGTCCACTAAAAAGCTAGCACACCATCTCCTACACAGTAGAGACTCTTCAGCCTTGGGTGCATTCTATTCATAGCGCTTTCGGACATTATTTCCACTTTCTTTTTCTTGGGTTGTTACAGAAACGCCTTATCCTATAGTTTGTTATCATCTGTCTATTGTAATGATTCATAAATCCCCGACCCACGTTTTTTTTCCCCCTTTTTCACAATACGCCTAAAGACCTCTCCTTTTTTTTTTAACGGTCTCTATTTAGAATTTTTATAAATTGTGAAATTAAAACATTTTTTTTTTTTTTTGGCCATTGCTAGTTCATGATGATTATTATGTCTAAAGAAATAACAGTAAGCACTCCTGTAAATTGCTAGATATGAAAATATTCCTTTTTGCTCATATTTCAAATAGTTTTTTTTTATGTACAGCAATGTTTTAATTATTAAAAAAAAAATTAAAAACTAAAAAATGACAAAAAGACTTTCAAGTAAAACAAAAAAAAATATTATAGCATAGTCTGTGATATCATTCATAAAGCACATTATTATACGTTGAAGTTTGTTCAGTTTCGGCTTTTCTCTTTCACCAATAAAATCAACTCCCAATTCTAAAATAGAATAACAAATTCATTCTTTCTGAGATTCTGTTTCACGTGTAGTCTGGGGTTGGATGAAGTGTTTGAGCAGGGGTCACCACTATGTTATATTATTGTCTAATATTGCTGCTGTGCATAAAAGAATGACGACAAACACTTATTCATAAAAATATAATGGTCTATTTTTATTGTTCAGTTGCAGTGAGCAAGTAGAGTCAGTGAGAGAGTGGAGGGTGCACGGGAGTTGACGGAGGTTGATCTTTCAAACCTGCTAACCAGCCACCTTTCTTTTCTGATCTCAATTTAGGGCCAGTTAATGTAACATTTTTGAAGACCCACACATCCACAATTGCAATGCCCA
Source organism: Sepiola atlantica (assembly GCA_963556195.1). Classification (NCBI taxonomy): domain Eukaryota; kingdom Metazoa; phylum Mollusca; class Cephalopoda; order Sepiida; family Sepiolidae; genus Sepiola; species Sepiola atlantica. Next base: position 84,847,388 of record OY744541.1, read on the forward strand.
TTCCGGGATTTTACCTACACATTCAATGTAGCTATGCCTCTTATGGGACATGGCTTCCATCCATTTTATTGTTTATTTAGCGACGGTGTATTTTCGTCCGATGTGTCTGCGGGTGAGCTTTGCAGGTGTCTCTGCATCAAATCAATGGATGTTTATTTTCCGGCCAGGTGGGTGTCTGTGTAAATAGACTGGGTTTTATTTCTTTCGGCCAAGTGTTATGTCCACAACTCCAGACCTGATATTCAACAGTATAGGAGAGACGGTTTCTCCTATTGGTAGACAATAGACTCCTCCAAGCAGCATACATGACTACTGCTTCCATCTAAGAAGGGATTCTACAAACTGAGGTTAAGAGAATCTCTTAGTTGCTCATGCCCTGACTTTCATCCTCGGATGAGGGGGACTATTGCCTGCTCGGTCTCAGAAGGTCATCCTCCCAGGACTTACCTCGTCTACTTCTTTAGGTATGGGGGGGGGGGGCGGGGTATTGATTTATTGCCGATCGCCTAAGGCCCCCTTGCCGGAGAATTCTGATGTGTCCATTCACAGCTATTTTTTAACCCGTCCAGAGTGACCCCTTTTTGGGGGAGCTGGATTTCCCAATTTAAACCGATCTTGTTTCACATTTTGACTTTGGTGAGATTTTAGATCAACACAGGGATTTGAAAAACTATTCGACTTATCAAGATATACATCTCTTCAGTTATGCGACTGATTATTACAATATCATTTCCCTGTATGTCTTTTTCCGAAGAATATCGACGACATAACACACTAATACAACCGATCATAATAATAATACTACTACTAATAATAATTGACACTCAAATTCCAGAGAAGACCCAATGGTCGGTGCCAACGAGAAATCAATGGTAAACGGCTGTTGTAATAACGCAAAATGACTTGCAACAGTTATCGAAAGAGATGGAGAGTGCTGAAATGTAGGGAAACTTTTTGTCACTCAGACTCCAGGAAACATGAATGGTTATTGTTAGTGAGCAATCAATGATGATGGTTCACGTGAAAACTCATAGTGAGTACATAATAAAAATGATAACTTGTAATGACTCATGTCAGAACTCCTAGTGAGTAAATAATAATATTCACTTGTAATAACTCATGTGAGAAATTCTAATGAGTAAATAATTATAATGATCAATTGTAATGACTCATGCGTTAACTCCAAGTGAGTAATTGATAATAATGATCACTTGTAATGACTTATGTGAGAAATTGTAATGAATAAATAATAATAATGATCACTTGTAATGACTCCGGTGTTAATTCCTAGTGAGTAAATAATAATAATAATAATCACTTGTAATGACTCTCGTGTTAACTCCTAGTGAGTAAATAATAATAATGATCACTTGTAATGACTCCGGTGTTAACTCCTAGTGAGTAAATAATAATAATAATAATAATAATAATCACTTGTAATGACTCTCGTGTTAACTCCTAGTGAGTAAATAATAATAATGATCACTTGTAATGACTCCGGTGTTAACTCCTAGTGAGTAAATAATAATAATAATAATAATAATAATCACTTGTAATGACTCTCGTGTTAACTCCTAGTGAGTAAATAAGAATAATGATCACTTGTAATGACTCCTGTGTTAATTCCTAGTGAGTAAATAATAATAATAATCACTTGTAATGACTCATGTGAGAACTCCTAGTGAGTAATAATTAATAATCACTTGTAATGACTTATGTTAGAAATTGTAATGAGTAAATAATAATAATGATCACTTGTAATGACTTATGTGAGAACTCCTAGAACTAATAATAATAATATATTCTCAGATAGATGTTTTTTTTTTCAGCTTAACATTTGTCACTATGACAATCTTCTTAGTTAACAGTTATCTATACACATGCATAGTAAATATAAGTAAATATAAGTAAATATAAGTAAATATAAGTAAATATATGTAAATATAAGTAAATATAAGTAAATATAAGTAAATATAGTAAATATAAGTAAATATAAGTAAATATAGTAAATATAAGTAAATATAAGTAAATATAAGTAAATATAAGTAAATATAGTAAATATAAGTAAATATAAGTAAATATAAGTAAATATAGTAAATATAAGTAAATATAAGTAAATATAAGTAAATATAGTAAATATAAGTAAATATAAGTAAATATAAGTAAATATAGTAAATATAAGTAAATATAAGTAAATATAAGTATTCCTTTCTGCAGTCACCCCACCCCCAAATTCTAAATTATTACATTTTGTATCCACTTTCTTTACCTGCCTCTTTTACGTCAGTGCATATTTACTTACCTCCTTGCATGGGTAAGGTTAGATACATGGTCGTTCTTTTTAATGTGGGGAAAATCCAGCTCCTCAAAAAGGGGAACTGTGGATTGGGGATGAGCCCCTTTCAAGTTAGTACTGCACCATACGTGTGCTTCTTTTCCTTATAATTCACGTCTCGCTATTCTCTCTCCCTCTCTTTGTCCTCTGACTATTTACTACCGTGCCTCCAACACCCTAACCTGCACCCGCAGTTCGCAGCACCATTCGTATAAGTACACATCACCAATTCACTTACTCATCTCCAAATACTTTTCTTCCAATTTTTTTTACCTATTTAGATTTAGAACGCTATACCATATATTAAACAGTTCAAAAAGAATTCACATCAGAAAAGACACACCTTTGTTATTATATTTTTTTTCTTTTTTATTGTATATATTCTATCTGTAAAACTGTGTATATTGCTGGGCTCTACATTTAATGAAAGACTAAGTGGAGAATTAGAATAGGGTCAGTAACTTTATGACACCTCTGTGACACCTCTGTGACACCTTTATGACACCTTTATGACACCTTTATAAACTTAGCAAAAATGACATTACTTAAATTATCATTAAACTTCACTGTTTTTTTTTTCTTGTTTGTTATTTGATATTTGAGTTAGCACCTCTCAAAAATATATTATGACAAATGGTTCCATGAGAAAATCATAGCTATAACAGGTCGAGAGATCTAAGATTTGAGAGGCTTTACTGGAGACAAGATTTCCAGTCAGTCAATAGATATCTTTTTAGCTGCTAACGCTTCACTCGAAGGCCATACATAGAATGGTATTTCTTGAATAAACGCGGCTGCCAATATGAAAAGAAAACCTTTAAAAGATTGACATTATATACTTTTTTTAAATATATAAAACAGAAATTAAAGTTAGACAAAACAATTTTTCTTCAAGAAATTGTTGAGTTTTTCAATAACATTTTTTTAAACTAAAAACAAGGTAACAATGGTATTTCTTCAATAAACAAGGCTGTTAATGTGAAAAGAAAATCTTTAAAAAGATGAAACTTTTACAAAATATATAAAACTGCTGAGGCCTTCAAGGGCTGAAAAGAAATAACACGAACAGAAGGTAATTAACAAGAAATCGTATTAACAGAAAGTACAGATGTAATGGGTTGACTGAGGCTGCTTCCTCACTTCTCTTCTCAATTCTACTTATTGGTCATAATGACTCTATTCATAGAGACAGGAAGAGTCCATACAGTGATGGAATAAGGCAGATCATCATAACAATAATGGCGACCCTTAATAGCAGGGCTGTTTTATAGACACGTCTAGCTAGTTAACCAATCAGATTCTTTGTTGTTTAATAAACGTTATGTTTTGTTATTAAATAATTGTTGTGACCTTAAAGGACCGAAAGAAATAACACAAACAGAAGGTAATTAGCAAGAAATCGTATTAACAGAAAGTACAGAAGTAATGGGTTGACAGAGGCTGCTTCCTCACTTCTCTTCTCATTTCTACTGATTGGTCATAACGACTCTATTCATAGAGACAGGAAGAGTCCAATAGGGTAGATTCATAGGAAGAGTCCATACAGTGACGGAATAGGGTAGATCACCATAACAAAAACTAACTAGCAAATTTGGCTTAAGGAATTAAAACCGTTTGAATTATCGTCTAATTTTTTTAATTAATAATGGCGAAAAAATAGTTCTCATTAAAATTCAATTTTGACTTTTTACAGTAGACTCCCAAACTTATAATCCAAATTTAACTTATTATTATATAATACAGAACCTCAGCTGAAATAAATTTGATGGGTTAGAACTCCCTTTCAAAATTTTCTCGGAGCAATGAGAGTGAAGTGTTAGCAGGAAAAAAGATATATGCTGTATGCCTGGAAACTTTACCCCCAGCAAAAGACCCCAAAGGTTATATCTCTCGGCCTGTTATAGGTATAACCTTGTTCCACGAACAATTAAATAATTCTCATTGCTGATCGATATATTAATACTGCCATCCCTTCCGATCTACATACCTACTTATCTATATCATCACGTAAACAGGTACAAATAAATGCTTCCCTTTTATTACACTAAGATTCGAACCTACAACCTAGATGCAACTAATGCAACTATACCAGGTAAACTTATCAAATAAAAAATATATATAAATAAATAAGTTGTTTGAGTGTTGGTGATGATAATGATAATTAAAAATATCAACTATATATTAATATAATTGTCATTATCTACCAACCTATGTTACTTATGAGATCTTAATTCTATGGAATTTCCATGGTTACAACTATTATTATTATTATCACCATCATCATCATTTCATAATAATAATAATTATAATAATAAAGATGATGATACTAATCTAGTTTTCTGATTTTTTTCCGCCCCCACAAATGAGTAAGCAAACCTAAATAAATTTTTTGGGACTAATTTCCAAACTGTAAAATAATTTAAGGTAAATTTGAAATTAGTCCAAAACAATTTATTTGGGTTTACTTACTCATTTGTTAGGTAGGAAAACTGCAGACGATTTATTGTCCGCCATTTTGGGAGTGACAATTTTACCTAATTTTATAATAATAAAGATGACAATAATAATAATAATAATAATAATAATAATAATAATAATAATAATAATAATAATAATAATAATAAACATGGAAATAATAATAATAATAAACATAATAATAATAATAATAATAATGAACATAATAATAATAATAATGATAATAATAAACATGATAATAATAATAATTAAGATGATGATGATGATGATGATAAATTGTGATGAGTAATCATGTAATCATAATGATAATAATAAACCTGTTATAATGATGATGATAATAATAATAAAGAAAAGATAATAATAATAATGATAATAATACACATTATAATAATAATAATAATAATAATAATAATAAAGATGATAATAATAATAATAAAGATGATAATAATAATAATAATAATAATAATAATAATAATAAATATTATGATAATAATGATGATAATAATAAATATAATGATAATGATAATGAAGATGTTGTTGATGATGATGATAATTATACATCTGGGGAGACTTGTTGTCACTCAGACTCCAAGCAACACCATTTATAATGTCATTGAGTAATCCCTGATAACAACTCCTAGTTAGTAAATAAGTAAACAACAACAACAACAACAACAACAACTACTACTACCACTACTACTACCACTACTACTACTATGTAAGAAATCACTGATAATGACTCATGTGAAAACTCCTAAAAAGTAAATAATAACGGTTGATATTATATGTTTAGCAAAGCTCTAAAAATGAATGTAAGGGATGTAATCTTCAAGATTATAAACAATCATT
>OY744541.1:84858046-84913046 GCA_963556195.1 Sepiola atlantica
TGAGTTTTCAAAGATAATTCTTCTCTTCAGAGGACCATTACCGCAGTTATACTACTACAGGCAATAAAATTACGCTTTGAAAATATATAAAATTATATACACAAATATATAAAAATACATAACATCAAACATATCAATCCAAAAACATACTTTTGTTGAATCCATACAGTCCATCCAGGTCATACAAGTTGAGAAGCATAATCAGGAAGGACATTACTCCAAGATACAAACAGCAGTCCAAATATGTGAAATTGAAGGGGCCGGCAAGGTTATCCAGTCGCGAAATGTGTCCATATTCAATGTTAATGATAAATAAATTTTTCGCTCTTCTGGCTAGATGTGATGGGAGTCCGTCTTGTTTTGCTCAATTCGGATTTAGCTGGTTTTCTAATTAAACAACGAATTTGGATTTGATTAGAGTTGCACATGTTGGGATCTCGGAACTTTGATTGGACTTTTTGTATTATTTTGATTGATTTATTTATCATTAACATTGAATATGGACACATTTCGCGACTGGATAACCTTGCCGGCCCCTTCAATTTCACATATTTGGACTGCTGTTTGTATCTTGGAGTAATGTCCTTCCTGATTATGCTTCTCAACTTGTATGACCTGGATGGACTGTATGGATTCAACAAAAGTATGTTTTTGGATTGATATGTTTGATGTTATGTATTTTTATATATTTGTGTATATAATTTTATATATTTTCAAAGCGTAATTTTATTGCCTGTAGTAGTATAACTGCGGTAATGGTCCTCTGAAGAGAAGAATTATCTTTGAAAACTCATGAGCTAAGGACTTAAGGATGCTTTGCATGAACTTTGAATTCTAATAAAATTTGATTGACACCTTATTTTATTACTTCATTTTATATTATAATATTAATGCTCTATCCAGTATATTGAGCTTCAGTTTTTTTATCCGGATGTTTCACTAATTATAAGATATTAGTTGACGCTTATATCTTTTGTTGGATTGCTTCATATATATATATATATATATATATATATATGTGTGTGTGGGGGGGGGTGCGTGTGTTCGTCTTACAAAGTAATCCTGGCAAGATTGTGTTTGTACCATATGCATTCATTGTCAAGATGAGCAGACCAACATTTTGTCTCTCTGATCTGCAACCAAGAGTAATGAACACCGACATGGTTGTGAAGTGAATATATATATATATATATATATATATACAGAAATATATATATCACAAGTTAGTTGAAAAAAAAACGGGCTCGCCCATAGTCGTAGGTTCTAAAAAAGTTAATATAAAGTATGTTACTTAAAAATTATACACGATCATGTCTGTTGGATGTACCCGGGTTTCATCGATCTGATCATGCTGGATCTGTAACACAATCCGGCTGATAGGAAGAGATCGACTCTTCAGCACATTTCAGACGGCGAAGACAGGTTTTTTTTCTCAGAGACTTTGCCTACTGAAAGGTGCTGAAGAATCGATCTGTTCCTACCAGCCGGATTCTGCCACAGATCCAGCATGATCAGATCGATGAAACCCGGGTACACTCAACAGACATTATCATGTATAATTTTTAAGTAACATACTTTATATTAGCTTTTTTAGAACTTACGACTACAATCAAACACTTTTTTTTAACTAACTTGTGACACATGCTATATATATATATTATATATATATATATATATATATATATATATTTATATATAGTAATATATATATAGTAATCGACATGCTATATATATATATAGTCATCTAAATGCTAAATTTATATACATATATAGTCATCTACATGCTCTATATATATAGATATATATCTTCATCTACATGCGCTCTCTCTCTTATATATATATATATATAAAGATATATATATATATATATATATATATATATATATATCTTTATATATATGTATACTTTGCAATTATGTCAGAGTGCATTACTATTGATTGCAGATCAAAGAGACAAAACTATAAAGTTATAAAATAAAATACTTATAATTATCAGAGAGTTTAATGTAGAAGTGATTTCTTCCGGGAATTTTCAGACTTTGTAGCCATAAACGTTACGATAATAACCAACAAATTACTTTCTCCTATCTGAGTAAATATAGAATGGACAAACGAAAGAAAGAAGATAAAATCGAGCCAATCTTTACACTACTGTGGTTCATCTGATGCCTATAATTTGTATCTTTTGTATATTTTCTCTGTATCATTTCAAGCTAACAAAATTTAATCTTTGGAAATATTGCATCATGAAGCGATCTCAAGTCACTCATTTACAACTTTTAATATTTTATGACAAGTTACAATCATATGAAGAAAGTGGGACGCCATCTTGAAAGTCAACAGCCCCAGATAACGAACTAAGGATCACAGAAGAATAATGAACATCAACTTCAAAAGATGCCTGAAGGAAGAATCTCTCCAAGGGAATGATGCAATGGGTGTACCATTAAAAATGTCAATCATTCTTGTTTTATTTTCCCTAATGTTATTTGACCTTTTGACCTTTTTATGCACATTCTAAGAATTTTATAACACTTTGGACAATTGTGTAGAATTGGTAACAATGGCATCTGTTATATTATCTGTACAGAAGAATAAAAAAAAAAACAATGGACTTTTTTTTTCCGTTCTTTTAATAAATGAAAAGATATGGTTACGCTCGAGTAGTTTGGCTGTGTTTGCATGTGTCTGCATGTAGATAGTTCCATTCCAGTGCGGCTAAAATGGTCGACCGATTTGATGAAATAGCTCCGAAGAAAACAACCAATGTTTAATCCTCTTATGCTTCTTCATCCGGTTTTCGTATTTAGGGTAATGCGAGCGTCCCGGACCCTGGGGGTGGGCAACATCAAGCAGTCTGATCCAAAGGGTTGAACTCAGCCAGGTTGCATGCTGTTATATCGCATTGAAACCACATCTTCCGCCATCTTTCATGCTCCCTAGTGCCCGAGATATCCAAACGTGTTATGGAATTAATGCAAGGGATGTCACGCTGTACATGGGTGAACCACCCGAGATGCCGTGTGAGTATGGAATCCGTAATCTCACCAATACCAAACACGAACACAAACCAACATTGTTTGCAGGTTTTTAGTTGAACACAAATTGAGAAGATACATGGAAATTTGAATTTAATGCAGAAAAGTGTAATGTTTTTTTTTTGTTTTTTTTATGGAAATCGCTCTAGACAAGGCATGAAGCCACTTAATGTAAGAGGCTAAAAAAACTATTACAACTTCAAGGTCAAAAACTAGCCAACGATAAGTGTTAGATGGATAAATTCCGATTCAGAAAACAGCAATTCTTCTCCCTTTGTCAGAAACATCGCTCATGGAATGTGAGTACTAAAGGACAAAATAAGGGAAACGAGAGTTACGAGGCTGCATAAAGTAAACCCAAGTTAGTCACTTTCTACTCTCCTTTATTTATAAAAACATTTTGGAATTTCCAAATATTTGTGAAAATATTTTAGAAATTCAAAAATATTTTCATGAATATTTGGAAATTCCAAAAGGTTTTCAAAAAATATAATTAAAAATCATAAAAGTAACCGAGGAATGTGACTTGGAAGTAAATTTTTATGATAAATTTAATTCTCATAACCCTTTTATGTCTATTGTCTGGAAGGTAAATAAAATGATTGATTAGATGATTTCCAACATATTTTGGTAAAATATAAAAGACAATAAAAGATTGTACTCGCTAGACATTGGAATTGAAATATAATATTAATATTAAAATTGAAATTATAATATTAATATTAAAATTTAAATATTAAAATTAAAATTTATTGGCAAGAAAGATTGTACTCGCTAGACATTGGAATTGAAATATAATATTAATATTAAAATTAAAATTATAATATTAATATTAAAATTTAAATATTAAAATTAAAATACATGCAAAGAAAAGCAAATAAACTAATAAAAGACAATAAAATATTGTACTCGCTAGACATTGGAATTGAAATATAATATTAATATTAAAATTAAAATTATAATATTAATATTAAAATTTAAATATTAAAATTAAAATACATGCAAAGAAAAGCAAATAAACTAATAAAAGACAATAAAATATTGTACTCGCTAGACATTGGAATTGAAATATAGGGTGGGCAAAAATAAGGGTCCTATTTTTAAAAATTCATAACTTTTTTATTTATTGATTTTTTTTTTTTTTTTTTTTTTAGAATAAGTAAAGGACCCCTTCCGAAGCAAGCATGAGCCGTATTAGCCCTAAGGAACGTACCCTCATTTAGAAAACATTATTTTTGCTTAAAAAACTCAAAACAGTGTAAAAAACAATACTTTAGTTTTTGTAAGTTTTAAGAAGTGTTTTTCGGCTAAAATTTGTTTTGTTTATTTCAAAAAATCTCGGAAGGGTCAGTCTACACACACATAAAGTTTGGTGAGTTTAACTTTTATTTTGTGGAAGTTATTCAAATTCAAGTTATTCAAATTTAAAGATAGGACCCTTATTTTGGCCCCCCCCTATTAATATTAGAATTTAAATATTAAAATTAAAATACATGCAAAGAAAAGCAAATAAACTAATAAAAGCAATAAAAATCTTCCAATTATAAAAATAGGTTGAAATCCTTAGGTTTATCTACTTTACTAGAGAGAAAAATGAGAAGGTGACTTCATTGAGAACTTCAAAATAATTGATTGGATTTCTAATATGGAACACACTTTTTAAATACTCCCCTCGAACTGGAGTTATTTATTGGCAAGAAAGATTAAAAAAACTAAGTCTACCATCCAATTAGATTTTTTTCAAACAGGGAAATATATTTATGAAACAAATTGTCGAATCAGGTACAAAAAAATAGCTCTAATGCAAATGATTTAAAAGTAAACTGGAATAATTCTGAAATAATGGTAAAAGTATGAATTAACAAAGACATTTTTCTGTCGAACTCGATAATCTTTACGGAATTTCGAACGTAACCCTTTATCTAATCCCGAGTTCGACAAGATACACCTGAAGAAGGTCAGAGGTTACATCGGTCGAAACGTTGTGAGAATAACACTCAAGATGAGAACAGTAGTCCGAATAATCCAAATAATACAAATTATCAATCCTCATCTCAAAAATTCAGAAACATAATAATTTGATCTGTATATTCATAGAATATATTCTGTGAGATGTTTCTTTTATGTTTAATCGAGTTTATTGATTGGAACAAAAATTATAAAACAACAGGAAATTAAAAAGTAATCGATGAATGTTACAATGATCAGGAGAGGAGTATAATGGCTGCCCAAGATCAAGGCTTGGTGATCCATGCTTTTAAGGAGATGAGTGGGCTCAACAACAACATGTGCCGGTTTTGCTACACCGAAGTTGAGAGTGTGAGCCACTTGACATCCAGTTGTAAGGTTCTGCTGGGGGGACGGCTACTATACAATGCGACACAATGGAGTGTGTAAATATCTTCACTGGACCATCTGTAAAAAATTGAACATCCAGTGTAGCAGCAAGTCATGGGAACATATACTAGAAAGAACTGTTGGAAATAAGTTATACACCATCCACTATGACTATGCAATCCTGACAGTTACATACCTATAAAACGGAGCTAGTAAACCTGACATAGTGATATGGGACAAAAGGGAGAAAGTAGTAACCCTTGTTGAAGTCAGTGTTCCTAATGATGCCGGCTTAAACAGAGCTGAGCTGGAGAAGATAACGAAATACCAAAGTCTTACGTACGACATGAGAAGAAACTGGAATCTTAGGAAGATCTCCATCATCCCAGTAATTATAGGAGCAACCGGACTCATGGAAAAGAATTTCAAAAACTACCTGGCAAATAAACCCGGTGAACTAAGTGCAAGAGCGATACAAACAATTGCGCTTAAAAGGACGGTTAGAATCTGAAAAAGATCTCTCGGCTGGAGTCTCTGAAATAGTAGGTGAATGTTTGGCCTCTGGTAGGATGCCCCATCTCCAGCAAAAACAAAAAGATAAGAAAATCTTTTTTAAAAATTGTCTATTGTTTTAAAAGGTAAATAAAATTATTTGTTGAGTGATTAGATATTTTATTTTACGGAAAGCAAATGCAATTGTTAAGAATATTTAAGACTTTAATAGAACCGTTAATAAAATATTTACTCAATTCTGGGCACCAAAAGATGCATAATAAATTGGAGGTAGGTATTAAATTAATATCAAGTTAAAGATCAATGTTTGAGTTTCTACACAAAGAGTATTTTGTTCACTTAGTTCATGGACGGCGGCACCGGGGGGGTGGGGGGGGGAGGCTCAAGCCCCCCCCCCCACTTTTTGACTTAGCCCCCCCACTTTACGGTCATCAATAATGAAGTTATATATGCATGTGTTTAACCAGGCCCCCCCCCACACACACACACTTTTTAGGAGAGCCCCCCCCCCCACTTTTATAACTGTGCCGCCGGTCCTGTAGTAAATGCAATATTTGTAAAATTGTTTATTTCCTTAAGGCTTGTTTTCTATATATTTTAATGACATGAAATACATGCTAAAATATTACTCAGTTTTGGGATTGAGTTATATCTTAAAAGAAAACTTCCAGTTTAATTGTTCTAATTAGCCGCAATTTTAAATTAACTCACCCTGTGACCCATCTCTAAATAAGTTTCTGTCTCTCACTCTCACCCTCTCTCTTCTCTTTTCTTGCTTCTCTAACTCTAACATGTTTGACTTACCCCCCCCCCGTTTTTATTTTATACACTCTCTCTCTCTCTCTCTCTCTCTCTCTCTCTCTCTCTCTCTCTCTCTCTCTCTCTCTCTCTTTATTTACACTCAAAGGTAATAAAAAAAGGAAAAAATACAAATATTTGAATAGTTCATTATAAACAAAAGGGAATAACACCACCGGTAGCAATACAATTTAACCAGTAGCTGAGAGGGAAAGAGAGAGGGGAGAGATATGGTGAGCATAGAGCGACTAATTTAGGATTTTTATTTTTTAACAGGTTTCACAAACTCACCTTTTTCGTGATTCAAGCAATCTAATCCGAGCTGAATAGGTGACCTAACTAGTCACATTTTTTTAGTATTGTTAAAAATTCATTATTCAAATATTATAATACTAGTTTATCCATGACGCCAATAATGATATCATATAGTTTGTGACAGCCGAGTAAGTTTACATAAAAAATAATATTAAATTGTTCTAGCTCCAATAATAAAGTAAACTTTACCATTAAACAATATTCGACTCAAATTTTTATACATATGTAAATAATTTTTATACATATGTAAATAATTTTTATACATATGTAAATAATTTGTATACAAATGTAAATAATTTTTATACATATGTAAATAATTTTTATACAAATGTAAATAATTTTTATACATATGTAAATAATTTGTATACAAATGTAAATAATTTTTATACATATGTAAATAATTTTTATACATATGTAAATAATTTTTATACATATATAAATAATTTGTATACAAATGTAAATAATTTTTATACATATGTAAATATTTTTTTTAATTTAAATAATCGATTCAGTTACTGTGTATTGGTTTACTATTGCAAACATTTTACACTAACTGCTGTGGATACAAATCATTATCATCATCATCATTATTATTATTATTATTATTATTATTATTATTATCTGTTATGTTTCTAGGATAATTCCATCTGTTTATTATTATTTTTACTATATTAATAGGTTTTCTTCAAAACCCACAGAGAAACAAAACCTAATATCACTTAAATTTAATCGATAAATAAACGAAAATACAGTCCAAATTACATTTTAATTACGTTAATTAATTTCCAAACACACGAAGATTTTTTTGTAATAAGTCACCACTTATCAAGGCCAGAAGCCACTCGAGGATAAGAGTTAATGAGATTAATAGATTTTCAGTTGAAATTATGGGAGGATTGAAAATGATAAATGGACAAAATGTGAATACTTATGAGGATGGTTTACGACAAATATTTGCTGATATTGGATTTGAAGACAACCATGTTGTAGTCTGCAGGGAAGCAGTTCCACGGATACTTAGTTCTTGGAAAGAAACTCTGTTTGTGAAAATTCCATTCCATGCTAAACACACAGAGGAAGAAGAGGAAAGTTATTTTCAGTTGTGGTAATAAGACGAGTTCTTGCTGTGAATGTCTTACAAGGAGGAACCAGAGAGTGAAGCTAAGTCTGAGCAGCTTTGATTGGAATACCAATAGAGCAGAGAAAGACTAGCAACGACTCTTCTGTGAGAACGGGGCGGTAGAGAACAGAAGAGATCATCCCTCCACTAGATTGCCAAGTCGATTTTGTACTCTGTCAAAATAAGAAAAAGTTCTCTGAACAGCACCTCCCCACATGTGGCAACAGCACCTCCCCATATGTGGCAACAGCACCTCCCCATATGTGGAAGCAGTACCTCCCCATCTTAGGACGTATCTTGACTTTTATACAGGTAGAGGATTACATTTCTGGAGCAGTAGAATGATCCAACCATTTTTCCAGTGACAGATTAAGAAAGAAGAGGAAAAAAAGGAAAATTTATTTTTCTCTCTCGAATTTTATTCTCTTTCTATTTCACATTGCATCATAGAATATTTTTTACTTTTATGCATAAAAGAAACATTGGTGCTGGTATACTTGTGCAGTCCCCAATCTCTGGCCTCGCTCACACGCCCCTGTATGTGGCCAACATTCATAAACAACGTTTTAAGTGAAATTTAGACGGTTTATTCGAATTATTTGATTTTTTTTTTCACTAATCAAGTAAAAATTCCATTTTTGATTAATATTTAATTTTCATTAAAAAAATTATTCCAGCAAATTGTAATAAATTTTAGTTATAAAGTTTTTCAATCGAACCTTTTTACATGTAATCAATACTAAAGGTTATTAAAAGCTGATGTCAAAGTTCAAATTTGATCATAAATAAAAAGGAAACCAAAGTTGTCCATAATATTTAATAATGAAATTTTTCCTGAAAAAGATTTTAAATGTGACTTAATAAACTTTAGTATTGATTACATGTAAAAAGGTTCAATTGAAAAATGTTATATTAAGTATATTCAGCACAAAACATTTGTAAAAACAGACACACAATGAGCATTATATTAATAAATTATATAATTTCAACTCATGCTGCAAATGAGATGGAATTTTATTCACTTTTTCCCACCATGACAAGTTTGACACAAGGTCAAGTTTATTTAAGCACTCAGTATGCAAGGCAGGCTTAGATCTGGTGACCTCAGATGAAGATTAAATCTGGACAGTAGGGGGGATGTGTGCAAAACAGGAGACTTCATCGGTTTGGTCACATTGAAAAAATTGATGAAAATGCTTGGGTTGGTAGATATAGAACAGTTTAGGGTCAGTTGGCAGTAAAGTGGGCCTAGGGTTGAGGGGATGCCACCAAACTAGGCTGTCATCTTATCTCAGAGCATTGACATGTTGAGTAGACTGGTGGTGTTGAATCGTCTTCACTGGTCAGTTCCGAACTCCTCCCACGTTGTGATTAAGATCAAAAGCCCGGAGACCGATGCGGTCAATAGGATTGGTATCAACCGAAAGAAGGGAAGCACACTTCATATGGGTATAAAATCAAGTCAACTCGGCTCTTTTTTAGTAGAAAAAGGAAATATATATATGTCTTATCGGAAGAAGAACTCAGCTGTACATGAATACATCAACTTCGTATTTCAGATCACTGTGTCTTTAGACGGACACTCTGAGTTAACCTGAGGATTTCCGTTAACTCTAGTTGAAACTTTGAAAGACCTGTTATGCGGCAGAGGACTTATTCGGCAACTCAGAGACTATCTCGAATTTCTATCATCTTCCAAACTGATGTGAATTCCCCGGCAGGCAGAAGGGAGTCTCTCAGTTACAAAATACAGCTGATTATATTGAGATGAGAATCTAGCAAGGTAATCTAACGCTGCCTGGCTTCCCAGACTCGTTCTTCCTCAATTCTTCACTTTGCCCGCTTCTCCGAGGAGGTAATGCTCAGCACTCCCCCCAACACTCATATATTTACCATTGCTCACCGGTCCATTCAACCGTCTGTCACACGCCAAGCTGGTCTTATCTTGCTAAAGATACGCCCAAATTTGTCATAAGAATGACAAATTTGAGCGTATCTTTAGCAATTTGTTTTCTATACTTTTTTAAATAAAAAAAAAACGAATTCGTTAAATTGTGTGTATCATCATTTTCGATTCACTTCGGTAAAGTTTTTCCCCACAGTGGTACTTCTATCGAACATGAACCAGTTTCCGTGAACTTTGCGTCGGTAACGTTTGGGCATGCTACGTAAACACCCGAGAGATGCTGAGCGATTAGCCAATCAGCTGCCAGCTACCAGACGACAATTATCTAACCAGTATTAAAATTGATTAAAGCCAGTGCATGTTTATTTCCTGTTAAATCTCCCCCCCCCCCCCAAAAAAAAAAAATGAATTACTAAAAGCTGTGTAGTAGTGTCGAATCTTCCGAAGGAGTCATTTCTTTCTGTCAGGAAAGAAAGCTGTTGTCAAAAAAAAAAAAACATGTCAGAAATGTTATTAGATGTGCCGGGTTGATAGAAAGAAAAGGAACAACGGACAAGTATTCATGAAGGTGTACAAACAAATGTAGAGCTTGGAATTCCGTAAGAAGTGGCACGTTTTTTTTTATTTGCTATTTTTCTTGAAAATAAAACTGAAAAAAAAACGATGCAACAACATATCGAAGTTATCATCTGCCACCATTCGCCTCGTCATCTCTCAGGTGATTACGTAGTATGCCCAAACGCTGCCGACGCGAAGTTCACGGAAACTGGTTCGTGTTCGATAGAAGTACCCCAACAGCTGTTCATATTTTAACACTGTTACCTGACCTTCCGACCTCAGCCTTTTCCCCATAACTGTGTACGAACAAGCACAAGTGCAAACTGGTTTTGGCTGTGATAATGGTGTTCATAGTTTATGTGGGTTGGTTTCCGCATTCGAAGATTTTCCTTAAGATTTTTGGCTGCTTTCATCATTCCTGTTCATTGTATGGTCTCAGCTATCCGTCTTGATTCCAATTTCTCCTAGTGTTTTTTTCATGTTTTTCGAGATTATTCCTAGTGCTCCTACAATTATTGCTATTATATTGACTTTCTTCATGTTCCATATTCCTTTCGGTTCTCTGGCAAGTTCCTTTGTTTTTGTTTCATTTTCTGTCTCCTTGATCTTCACCCTGTGATCTGCTGGGATGGTGAAATCTACGATATGGCAAGTTTTTCCTTCCTGTTGACTATTATGAAATCCGGTCTCCTTGCTTGGATGAGTTTGTTTGTAATTCCATTTCTCAGAGAATCTTGTGCTTTCCGTTTTCTAGTACTGTCTCCGGTTTGTGTCTGTACCATTTATTTGCATGCTCAAAATGCAGCTCTTTGCATAGTTCCCAGTGGACTGCCTTTTCTCGCAATCGTGTCTGTTTTTATCTTCTTTTTGAACTAGTTGTCTGCATTCATTTATGTGACTTAGCGTTTCATCTCTTTGCACACAAAGTCAACATTTACTGTTTTTATAGGTTTTGTCTATTTTAGCTTTCATATAGTTTGTTCTGATCGCATTGTTTTGTACAGTTTTTTGTTGTTTGTTTTAACTTTCTTCTACCCTAAACAAGGTTCATTGCCACTGAGACATAAGGGGCTACTGTGAATTAGGGACTATAACTAAAAGGACATCCTAAGCAGGGAGTTGAGCAGCGAGATGTCTGTTCACATTCTATTTAAATTTCTGCATGTTAGTACAGTCAGGGAAGCAGGAAACAGGAAGTGAATTCCAAAGGCTAGCAGTTCGAGGGAAGAAACTATTAGAGTAAAAAGCTTTCCAGCATCTGGAGACCTATACAGTGAAGGGGGGGGGGTGCTTGTTGAATTGGTCGGGAGTATTTACGTCGAGGTGGCGCCAGTGCTGCAAGTTCATCGGAGCACATTCTATTGAAGTACTTGTAAAACAAGCACAGGGATGCAACATTGTGGCGATGGGACAGAGGTTGGAGCTTGGTTGACAGTGCAGAATCTATTAGATTGGACACCCTTTTTGGAACTCTGTCTCATAAGGAGAGACTAGTGGCTGATACTTCGGCTCAGAAGTGGCAACAATACTCCATGCATGGGCAAATGGTGGCTTTGTAGAGATATAGGATACTGGCAGGTGTGAGAAGTTTTCTAGCACAGTAGAGGGATCCCACCTGCTTTGCAGCAGCCTTGGCAATGTCTTCTGTGTATTTGTTCCAATTCATGTTATCTGTGAAGGATAGGACGAGGAGTTTGAATGATGAACTCTCGGGTAGGGTGCTATGAGCCATGGCAATCGGTGGTTGAAAAGGTTTCTTGTGATCGTTAAAGGAAAGGAGTTTTGTCTTAGTAGCATTACATGTTACCATCCATTTACATCCCGATTTCACTACAGACTGGAGTTTCTTTTTCTAAGGATTCAGACATTGTGTTGGATATGTGTGTGTTTGTTCTGCCCACATGTCTAGAATAGAGCGTGGTGTCATCAGCAAATAAACCCATCTCGGATACAATTTCATCAAGAATGTCGTTTATGAATATCAGGAATAATAAAGGTCTAAGGATTGATTTCTGGGGCACACTCACATTTATGTCATGTTGTTTGGATGTACGGTCATCGAGGACAACCTGGATTTTTATTTTAGCTGAGAAAGATCTGATTATATTAAATATTCGTCCAGTAATGCTGTATGATTTAATTTTCATCAGAAGACTTTCATGCCAGACCTTGTCAAAGGCGACTTTGGATATATCAAGGGCTACCGCCCTGGCTTCCCCAGTGCATGGTATACGTTAGAATATCCAGAGTAGAATGGGCTTGCCTAAATTCATACTGTCGGTCAAAAAAGTTTAGCATTTAAGAGGTGGTGGACTATTGTTAGATTAATTAGCGATTCAAATATTTTAGCGAAGAAAGGGAGGTAACTGACGTTGCAGTAATTAAGTGAGTCAGTTCTTTTACCAGAGTTCTTGAACACTGGTACCTCAGAGGCAATTTTCCAGTTATCGGGGAAGCAAGATTCGGCAAGGCATTTGTTATAAAGTTTAGAGAGAACAGGGGCTAGCTCAGTAGAGCATTTCTTTATTAGTATAGAAGAGATAATATCAGGTCCACACACCTTGAATGTGTCTAGGATTTTTATGATATCCCTTACATGGGAAGGGCTGATGATCAGAACATCGAGTTTGGCTTTTGTCTGCAGTGGGAAATTTGTGAGGGAGTGGTTGGTAGCATTTAAGGTGGAGTTATAAACGAACCACTAGGCAAGCAGTTCAGCCTTCTCAGTTGCCGTGTGAGCGACATCATGGTGGTTGTATAGTAGAGGAATTGTTGATTGCCTATTATGAACCACACTATTAGAATTAATAGTGGTATTCAACGGGTCACGGGTATGGCTATTATATATATGAATACAGGATAAAACTCAAAACATACCAGATAATAAATTTATTTTGACTTTCCTCGGACTTCTCAAATCTGGAGTGGTTTGGATTACAACTTTTACTGTAAACGGGGAAAATTTAAACTGTAAATCTGAAAGTTTAAAACGAACACCCTTATTGTGTACGTTTTCAACCTTATTGTGTACGTTTTCGACCTTATCGTGTACGTTTTCAACCTTATTGTGTACGTTTTCAGCACAATTGGAAATTTTCTCTAAACTTTTTAATGATATCTATTTTATCAAGCTCGAAAGTAAGCACTTTTCCTTTATTGTCTTTAATTGCTACTCAGATGATAAGGTGTAAAATAATATTAGTAAGTCTTTGGAGAAGATACTTGTGTATCTTACTAAATAAATGAACCCAGTGTAATTGTGTTAGGTGGGGGGGGGCAAAATACATGTTAATGAGAGGGTGAAAACTCTGCCAACTTTCTCTTAATAAGACGGGAAATAATGAGATATCAACCTAAATAATTAAATTGATAAATATAAGTCAAAAGATATTTTTATGTTTCATGACACGGACCAATTTACAAAGAAAATTAATTATGAAATAGTTTGTTTGTTTTTTATCACATAGGAAATTTGTCTGACGTTCTTACACCCATCCATACAAAAAAGACTTTTTAAGCTAATTTCAATCTATTTCTATGTTGTGTCTGCAGTTGAAAATTTATTCTCATCCCTAAATCTGATTATCTCAATCTTTTCCTGAAGACACAGGTTACATCTGCCTTTAAAATTTTATCCGGATAATTTTCCAATGTAATTTTGGGTGTAGGTTCCTACTCTTTAATTTCTAAAAATGTTTTGAGAGGATTGTTTGATTTTTGTTAGTTCTTCATTGGAGAAAGAGTATTTATACACGTAATATGTTTATTTCCTATTTGTGGAAATCCCAAAATGCACTTTGTCCATGTTGTAATTGTTATTCAAAGAACGCTTATCTCTTTACAGAGGCAAGGTACTTTATTTGGGGTTCTTTCTTTGTTGTGTGTTCATTGCATTATTTTAGTGTTATATGCTCTAATGATAATGTTTAAGTTCTTTGCTAATGACGATTTTAGTTATCTCCATTGAAATGTTTATATATTCATTTTAAGAAAGTTTTTCGGTACTCTTATATGGAACGCAGCATGTTTACGTGACTTCACGTCGTCAACGTTCGGGCAGGTCTCGGAAGCGCCCGAGAGTTGACGAGACGATAACGAGGCGAAAACTGTCAAACGCAAAATTGAACACTGGCAGACGATAATAACAAACCATAGCTAAACAACTATTATTAATTAGATGTTTATTTATTTTTTGGTCAAAGGAAACATTGTTAATGAAATGTTTTTAAATATATAAGATGATTTTGTTTGATATTTTAAGAAAACGTTTCTGGGTTTTTTCAATGATTTAAAAAAAAAAATTTCAATGTTTCTTTTTTACATTTTTTGTCAACGTTTTTTTTTCTTGTTAACATAAACACCGAAACAACTGTTTCTAAGCATTTTTTTTACATTTTTTACATTTTTTTACGTTTTTACATTTTTTACATTTTTTACATTTTTTTTACATTTTTTGTTAGTTTGTTTCTAAGCATTTTTTTTCTTAACAAACGAACTGTTTTAAAGCGAATGGTTTATTTTTTCCAATCTATTTTCTATGTATTTTTTTCTTCCCTTTATGACAGTTTCTGGGTTAGGGTTTAGGGTTAGGGTTAGGGTTGCAGCTGGTCTAAAATTGTTCTTGTGTTCTGGTTCTGTTACTGGCTGAACTCAATTAGTCCTTCGGGAGATTCAACGAGCTGACAGCGATGATAGAAATTAATTTTTGTTATTTAACGCGATTGATTTCTTCCAAAAGTTATCGGATGCTTGACATAGCCTGATTGTCTAATGCCTGCTACAACCTGATTGGTTAATAGTTTCGTCAACTTTCAGGTGCTTCTTAGACCTGCCCGAACGTTGACGATGCGTAGTCACGGACACATGGTGCGTTCTCTATAAGAGTACCAGTTTTTCTTATGTTTAGGGTGGGTAGTTTTCAATCGGGTACATTCAATCATGTTAATTTTTACTTCCTGTGTCTTCTCTCCTTTTTATATGTTCCTGCGTGTATGACTCATGTGTGAACCCATTATACTTCAATGCTAAATTGTATATTTATTTTGTTTTCATTGCAAACTTTTTTTTCAAGATGATATTCTATTAATCCTACATTAGGTATTTGATTTATGAATGATTTTGGATGGTTAGTGTAAACATTTCTGTGGGTAGGTATTTGGTTGCCTTTGTAAAACGGCTTAAAAGTATTATTTGAAAAGGTTGAATGTAATATATAGGAAATTAATGATTTTAAATTTATTTCAATTTCTATTTTTGATTCTAAATAATTGAAAACTCTCGATATTCGTTTTTGATCTTCGATACCATTGAGTCATTACCATTGAGCCATTTCATTAATCAATCATCTCTGTATAGTCCAATAAACTTCGATACCATTGAGCCATTTCATTAATCAATCATCTCTGTATAGTCCAATAAATGTGAGATCAGTGATTTGGGCTAAAATACTCAAAATATACAGTCTAACTAGGTTTGAAATCCGTAGAATTTGGTATATTCGGACTACTGTTCTCATCTTGGGAGTTTTTATCACAACGTTTCGGCCGAGATAACCTCCGACCTTCTTCAGGTGTAGTTTGTCGAACTCGGGAATCTGGACGGAATTTCGAATGCAAGGACTCGTGGTGCAGTAGATATAGTACTAAGTATAATTCAGTTCTAAGTGACGGTCATCTGAAGGTTGAAGGTTCAATCCTCAGTGCGGACGATACGAAGAATTGCAGATGGAACGAGAGCATGCTACTCCCGTGGATTAAATAAAGGGTTCCGTTCGAAATTCTGTCCAGATTCCCGAGTTCGATAAACTACACCTGAAGAAGGTCGGAGGTTACATCGGCCGAAAAATTGTGATAAAAACACCCAAGATGAGAACAGTAGTCCGAATATACCAAATTCTACGAATTATCAACCCTCATCTCAAAAATTCCGAAGCATAGGTTTGCAATATTCTCTGAGTCATAAGAGCCTATGAGTACATCGAAATTGTTGTCAGTTTTTTATTCATGTTATTAATTAAGATTGGTCTGGAGATAATACAGACAAAATGAAGAAAAAAATTTAAAAAGTCTTGCTTGAAAATGATATATTTATCGAAAGTCTTGTCTAAAAAAAAACATAAAAATAAATGATTTTATTCATTTTATATTGCATCATGTTTTGGGTTTCAAATTTGATATAAAAGATATTGATCTGTTAATATGAGATCGTTTACTCTGATCTTGTGTAAATTCGAACGCATAAACATGATTTTTGTGATTTTATTTTCTGTTACGTTATGATATTTTATAATCGAAACAATTACACAACAGTAGAAAAGCCGGCCAATGAAAGTTAAACCTTCTCATCTTAGATGAGAGAAGTTTAAGAGATGATATCATTGAGATATATAAAAAGTAAAAATAATTCATAACATCTATGACTCTGGCTGCGGAGACACAGATGAGGCGGATCTTTGAACTTTGGATCGGAATTCTTGCCAACACCAGCGGCCACTCTCACACCAGATTAAAGAGCAGCATACAACAACAGGTCAAAACAAATCATGCACATATTGAAGAATTGACCTTTAACCTTTAGCTGGCATTATTAAATGCCATTTCAGTTAGAAGTTGATATCTAAAGATCTTATTATTTACTAACGGGGACTGTGTCCCGGCGCTACCCGGGAAAATTGAAGAACCCCAAAAATAAATCGTGCTCCCACCCCTGAAACCCATATTACATTTTTTATTCTTATTGCTTTACTTTCTATAATAATATATTGTCAAATTATAAATGAAAGCAAGTAAAACATTTTTATTACCGTTTATGGATCTCCGGTACAACGGCATAACACCCAAGAATTGTCATTTAGGCTAAGAATGTGTTCAGCAGAAAGCGATGAAGTGCGAAAAGCAGTCCCCAGCTATATTACGTTCTCGCCAAGGGCTTTGTTAACTTTTCTTATTTTATGACAAAAACACATTTTCTTTTATTTATTAAATTTTTAAGTGAAAGTACAGAATAGTTAACAAAGCTCCCCCTCTCTATGTTAAGAATGGCTTTCTAAATAACAACGTTATTATTTAGAAAGCCACTCTTAACATGGGGAGAGGGAGCTTTGTTAAAAATATTTCCTTTCAGTATTTGTAAAAGAAAATACAATAAATGAATTTGTAATAGAAATAAAACTAAACATTTCCAATGAAAGAAATCACTTTTCACAGTTTCTTATGTGTTGACCTAGATTTTCGTATGTGTAACATACACAGGGGACTGATTTTCGCACTTCACCGCTTTCTGCTGAACACATTCTTAGCCGGAAGTGACAATTATCGGGCGTTATGCCAATACCTCAGTGTATTATTATATTGCTGTAAAATCACAATGGGGGGAAAAATTAAACTGTGAATCTGAAAGTTTAAAAGCGAACAACCTTAATATGTACATTTTCAACATTGTGTACGTTTTCAACCTTATTGTGTACGTTTTCAGCACAATTGTGTACGTTTTCAACATTATTGTGTACGTTTTCAGCACAATTGTGTACGTTTTCAACCTTATTGTGTACGTTTTCATCCCAATTGAACATTTTCTCTAAACTTTTTAATGATATCTATTTTATCAAGCTCGAAAATAAGCACTTTTTCTTTATTGTCTTTAATTGCTACTTAGATGATAAGGTTTAAAATAATATTAGTAAGTCCTGGGAGTAGATACTTGTGTATCTTACTAAATAAATGAACGCAGTGTAATTGTGTGTGAGCGGGGGGGGGGGGGGGCAAAATAATACATGTTGATGAGAGGGTGAAAACTCTGTCAACTTTCTCTTAATAAGACGGGAAATAATGAGATATCAACCTAAATAATTAAATTGATAAATATAAGTCAAAAGATATTTTTAGGTTTCATGACACGGACCAATTTGCAGAGAAAATGAATTATGAAATAATTTGTTTTTTATATCTAGCCTTTGTTTATTAAGCTATTCCGATAAATGCAACCGGGGAAAAATCTCACTTTACTTTATATATATGCCTAGCTGAAGTACCCGTCAACGCTGAAACCTTTCTCTTCTGCACGTCAATCAAATAAAAAAAATATTTAAAATTATTTATTTGGCTTTCTACATTTCTATATTGTAATTTGTTGCGGGATCGACCGGGGAGGGGGGGGGGGTGATCGGCCTCACAACTAAGAAAGGAGACACAGGCAAGTTACGGCAATGGCAAAGAAGAGAAGACAAACACTGGTGAACAGTTCAAGGAAAGGTATGTTTATTTACCATATGAAATGGTACTAACAATGAGTGATGGGATTTGTAATGACGTCACTGGAACAGGAGAGACTGGAAAACGGGAGTGGCGTCTCTGGTGACAGCAAACTGGAACGACAGGAGTGGTGTCGTTGGAGAGAAAGTGGTGAGTAATTGTTGACGGATGTCGACAAGGTACCCTTGCTGTCGCTGGCTTGCAAAAAAAAATATTGCAGTAGTTTGAGTGAGTAGTAGCCCTGATAAGGGCTGTTGGAAAAAAGGAAAAGGAGTTGGAGCCGCTGGTGCAGGAACTCAGGACTGCAGGGTGCTGGTGCAGTTGAAGCAGGAGAGTGCTGGTGCAGGAGCTCAGGACTGCAGGGTGCAGGAGCTCAAGATTGCAGGGTGCTGGTGCAGGAGCTCAAAACTGCAGGGTGCAGGAGCTCAGGACTGCAGGATGCTGGTGCAGGAGTCGGGACTGCAGGATGCTGGTGCAGGAGAGGAGCAGGAACTGGAGATGCAGGCTGAGGCAAGTGTTGACTTCAGGCAGGTAGCAAAGAGAGTAAATCGCATTAGTAGCCCTGAGAAGGGCTGTTTGTATCTTTGCTGCTGCTGCTTTCTACATTTCTATATTGTAATTCAAATTTAAAACGATGTTTCCAAGTGCCAATATTTTATTTCATTAAAATTGGTTGATTTCCTGAATTTTGATTAATTTTTAAGTGAAAGGAGGGGTCTAAATAGCCATAGTCTGACTGTTCCACAGAGCTCGTTTGTTACTTTAGAGCATGACGTCATTTTCCAGTGCACTGGCCTGGTTTTATTACGATGGTCATGGTGTGGCACATGACATTTAAACCAACCGCGAATAACATCTCAACGGACAGCTAACAAAGAGGGATTTTTATAACTCCAACGGAAAGATGATTTACAAAAAAAGAAGAAAAAAAAGAAAATGTCTAAACTTTTAAAAGTCGAAAGCTTGTTCAATCTCTAAGGTAAATAAATAATTTATTTTAGAGAAAAAAACAACACATCGTTATTTGGTTTTCTACATTTCTATATTGTAATTGAAACATTTTTTTCCTTAAAAAAAAAAATTTTTTAAATAAAATAAAAAAAATAAATAAATGAAATGAAATGAAATGAAATGAAATAAAATAAAATAAAATAAAATAAAAATAAAAATAATAATAATAATAATAATAATAATAATAATTGCTTATTGCCACCCAAATCCCAGAGAAGACCAATTGTCCTTACCAGCGAGAAATCAATGGTAAGAGACTGTTGCGATACCGCATCGTTATCGAAAAGAGGTGAAAAATACTGGAAATCTGGGGAGACTTGTTGTCACTCAGACTTCAGGAAATACCACTGGTTGTTGTCGGTGAGCAATCACTGACGATGATCTGTGTGAGAATTCCTAGTGAGTACAAAAAATAATAATAATAATAATAATAATAATAATAATAATAATTTGGATTGGTTTGGTTTGAATTGATTTGGTTTAGTTTGGGTTGGTTTGAATTGATTTTGTTTAATTTAGTTTGGTTTGGGTTGGATTGATTTGGTTTAGTTTGGGTTGGTTTGGATTGATTTTGTTTAGTTTAGTTTGGTTTGGGTTAGTTTGGTTTAGATTAGTTTAGTTTGGCTGTTTGGGGTCAAATGAACCTTTTTAGGGTTATTTAATGCTGTGTGCCTAATATCAAACAGGATTTACATTAACAGAGTTTCTTTCCAGGAAGTTCCCATCTGTGGAACACATTACCATGGGACTGCTTCCATGCAGGCTACAACAGGGTGGTTTTCGAATCTAATGTCAATAAACACTTGTCATAAACCGTCCTCAGTAATCAAATTTTATTCATACCATTCATCATTTTCAATCCTCTCATAGTATTCATCCTAATCAAACCGTCAATCCATCCATCTCGTCAACATTTATCCTCGAGTGGCTTTTAGCCTTGATAAGCGGTGACTCATTATTAATAATAAAAAAAAGCACAACACAATTTATTTTATACGATTAATTGAATACAAGTTACTATTTCCTCCATAGCTGGAGGATATTATGGGTGCTGTGTCATTATGAAATGATGATTTTTAAAATACATTTCAGTAAATTGGAAAAACGTGCGTATTACGAACACAATTCTAATTGTTTCTTTTTCTATTCAACAAATGATTAAGAAATATTCTCACGATATAAATATGCTTGAAAATTGCATCTTCTGTAATTGCCAGTTTTTTTTTTAAATTTCTTTTTCTTCTTCTTCGTTTCCCATAGCTGATTTGCTCATCATAAATTATTTATTTTAAAAATTAATGCCTTAAAATTAATGCAATTCTATCAGTTGTATCAGAATCAGGCAAAACAAAAAAAAAAAACATGTGCAAAGCAATTAATTAGTAATTGAAAACCCAAGTGAGAATTGAGGAACGAAACAATTCTAATTTAGTCAAAATTATCAAGTGGAAAGAAAAAGCAATAACAAGTCATGTTATCATTAACAGAATAAATTGGGGTCCTCGTTTCGAATCTTGCTAGGTTCAGCCACGCTGATGAGTCGTATAACGACGAAACACGTGTTCGTCCATAATTATATATATATATAATATTAGTACTTCATGGATCCACATAAAATATTATAAGGGGATATAATTTTTTATGTATCAGTTTTCAGTATTTACTTCAACAGTGCTCGATACGTAAGTAGAGCTAGGTAGTAAGCAATGAAAATATATATGGCAATCAAGCTACACAGAGGCTCCCGTGTTTCATCCCCGGGGGGAATCGTCAGGCTAATATATATATATATATATATATATATATATATATATATATAGTGAGCCCCCGCTATTCGCAGAGTTTACGTTTCAGATAGATCTGCGAATAGCAAAAAATCTGTGAATAGATTTCGATACCTCAAAGTTCACTAATAATCAGGTTTTTGTAGATTAGCCCTTTCTGCTTGCAAGTTGGTTGATATGTTTTTATATTTCAGTTTCTTATAAAATTCGTGAAAATTGGGAATACCAATGCATTCGTATGAGCTGCATTTAATATGAATCCTACTAAATAATTAGCGTTTTTAATTGCGTTTTTTTTTGTCATATTGGCCTTAGTTAGACTTAAATGATTATCATATTTGTACGTTCTACCGAATTTATGAAGAAAATGTTAAGTCAATCTAATTTAGGAGCTGCACAGCGAGATGTCTGTTTAAATTAGTTTTAAATTTCTGCATATCAGTAACGTCAGGAAAGCAGGGAGGAAGTTCCAGAGTCCAGCAGCACGAGGAAAGAAGCTTTTGGAGTAGAAAGCTCTTCGGCATCTGGGGACCTCCACAGTGTATGGATGAGATTTGGCCGATTGTCGAGTTGGTCTAGTGAATTTACATCGTGGGGGTACCAGAGCATATATATATATATAAATAAGACAGATTCATTTTATATTCCAATAACCATGGTTTTTAATATTTTATTTTTATTTTTTCACATTTTCAAAAAACATAACATTCCTGTGAGATGTATATTTACGACTCGTTTCTCTGGAGGTGAGCCAACCAACATTATTATATAAATATCGGCTCTGCTACACCTCCAGATCATCAGAAAAATCCACAAAGAAAAGTTCTTAAATTGAAAAGTCTTCAAATATATATATATATATATATATATATATATATATATATATATATATATATATATATAATGCAAGTTTCGTCCTGTTGAACACTGTTATGACAGCTGACTATAATTATCCACCTCCTCAACACATTTATAGGGTTTATTTCTCATCTTGGCAGTAGCCAACTATGGTAGCCTCATTGATTGGATCGCTTGGAATTGGAGTTAAATGGCACTCTTGTTCCGGGATTTGGATCATGCGACTGGTTTACACTGATGATTCCGTAAGTATGAAATGTATACGTATGTAGATAATAATTAAAGATATTTATTATTAAATAATTACATTTATACATATATATATATATATATATATATATATATATATATATATATATATATATATATATAAAACTTAATTTGAATCAATAGCTCAAATATAGATCACTATAAGAATAAACAGGTTTATTTCAGAAAAAAATTGTAAAAAATGAATTTACATGGAAAACCTTTAGGAGGTATATATGATAAATACTAATGAGAATGTGATCTTGTGTAAGATTTTAGAGAAAAAATTTATTAAAAATTGAAATGAGATTTTTGATTAAATACGAGATTCCCAAACTATAGAGAGAAAGAAATGTCATTTATTAGGAATAAATAAAATCATGTCGATCAGCTTGGATGCTGAAGGTTATTTTTCTGATAAATGTGATCAGAAAAATCTTCTGATAAGACATTTCCCAAACATTAATCTAATTCGTCTGAATATATATATATGTATAAATATATATGTATAAATATAGATATGTGTATATAAATATATATGTATATAAATATATATATATATATATATGTATATAAATATATATATATATATATATATGTATATAAATATATATATATAAATATATATATAAATATATATATAAATATATATATATGTATATAAATATATATATATAAATATATGTATATAAATATATATATATAAATATATGTATATAAATATATAAATATATGTATATAAATATATATATATATAAATATATATATATGTATATAAATATATATATATATATATAAATATATATATATGTATATAAATATATATATATGTATATAAATATATATATATATGTATATAAATATATATATATATATGTATATAAATATATATATATATGTATATAAATATATATATATATATGTATATAAATATATATATATATGTATATATATATATATATATATATGTATATAAATATATATATATATGTATATATATATATATGTATATATATATATATATGTATATATATATATATGTATATATATATATATATGTATATATATATATATATATATGTATATATATATATATATATGTATATATATATATATATATGTATATATATATATATATATATGTATATATATGTATATAAATATATATATATATGTATATAAATATATATATATATAAATATAGATATATGTATATAAATATATATATATATAAATATAGATATATGTGTATATATATAAATATAAATATATATCGAGAGAGAGAAAGAGAGAGAGAGAGAGAAAGAGAGAGAGAGAGAAAGAGAGAGTGAATTATGGATATTTTTAAATAATGTTAATAGGAAAAAATATTTTAAATAGATAAAAAAGCAGCTTCATTTTAATAAAGTGTCTCCCAAGAATTCTGCGAAATCTGCAGATAACGTGTCAGTATAGACATGAGCCACATCATTAAGGCAAAGCCTTTAGAGCTTAGTTCGAATCCCAGTCCAGCTGTTACGTCACTTTTGCTAAAACCCTTTAGGAAAGGTATGAATCCAGGCCTTCTCCTCCTAGCTATCAAATGGTAGGCTTGTGAAATAGTGGGGTAGACTATGTTTAGTTATCTCCCTTGCATTGAGATATAAAAGTTCTATTCTTTGGGACTAGGACCACTACGTACAGCGAAACAACTACATTGCCTACGACAACTTGCGCATGACAAGGCCAGATGGCCTGGGACTAGCATGGAGGACTGATTGCAGCTACGGGATGTCATTTGACTACCGTTGCCGCAGAACACAGTTTTTAGAAGAAGAAGAAGCTTTTTAGAGTGATCTCCCTTGCATGTTTTTGATGTGATTCTTGGCTCGGAAAACAAAGATGGCGTTTTGGACAAACGGACGTGTGTCAATGACTGGATTTATGTAATAAGTAAACTAACGTTGGTAGTGTTAGGATCGAGGGTCGTGTTCCCCCGATTATGGACGTGTTCAGTAAATCAAGCAATGTTGCATGCAAAAGACAGAGTAATAATTAATAAACAAAAATGAAGTAGTTCAAATAACGTTTATTGAACGTGTGTGTACGTGGAATGATGAAGTGTGTGATGTATGCATGTGTGTCGATGGAAAAACAGTTCTTGAAAAGGTATAAGAAGAAATGAGTCCGGCGTAGGAAAAGTCTTTGAAAGCCGTAACACAAAGAAAACGAGTTGAGAACTCTTACCGTTGTTTGCCCACGTGTGTTGGTAGTTGTTATGCTGGTTGAGAAGAAAAGCGTGAGACGAAACGCTAGAGTATTAGCGTCGTTCTGTCGACCAGAGAAGAGTGAAATGGAACGCTAGTGTCAGCGTCTGCCTGCCGAGGCCAAAAAGGCGAGTGAAACGGAGTGCTGGTGCCAGCGTTGTTCTCCGATGCTGGTCTGTGAAGGAGAGAGAGAATTTCCGTATTGCCCCGGCTTTTATAGTCCGAAGGGCAGATAACTCTGGTGTCGCTTTACAGCGCCACCTGTTGGCGATAAAGCGCCACCTACCGGCAAACCGGTGTAGTTATGTTTTGAAAGGAGGAGGTAACTGCTACAAGGACTCCCCCCCAGATTGAAAAATATGAAAATATTATTCAATATGTACAGTTGTAGATGAAAAGCATTCTTTGTGGGTATGTCTGTTTTGCTGTTGAAGATTAGAAAAAGTAGTGTGCACGCTACTTATTTCTGTTTCTGCATCTGTATTGAATGATTGATCGCAAGTGCGTCTGCGGAATTGAGTGTTTGTAACGCATGTGGATCTGCGTGTTGTTTGGGTCTGCATCAAGTTTGAGTGCAAGTGAATTTGCGGTCGAAAAATGTTGAATGCAAGTGAATTTGCACTTGTTGGTGGCGTTGTTCATGTTGATTTGTCTGCGTGATGCGGAGCTGATGAACGAACGTTGAATTGTCAGTGTTGTCCGGGAATGTTTGGTGCTTGGGTCTGCGTGGTTGTTGATGAGTGAGCACAAGTGGGTCTGTGCGGTGTTGATGAGCGAGCACAAGTGAGTCTGTGCAGTGTTGATGAGCGAACACAAGTGAGTCTGTGCAGTGTTGATGAGCGAGCACAAGTGAGTCTGTGCAGTGTTGATGAGTGAGCACAAGTGAGTCTGTGCAGTTGTTGATGAATGAGCACAAGTGAGTCTGTGCAGTGTTGATGAGTGAGCACAAGTGAGTCTGTGCAGTGTTGATGAGTGAGCACAAGTGAGTCTGTGCAGTTGTTGATGAATGAGCACAAGTGAGTCTGTGCAGTGTTGATGAGTGAGCACAAGTGAGTCTGTGCAGGTGTTGGTGTTGTTCATGTTAATTAGTCCGTGTTGTGGAGCTGATGAACAAACATCTAGTTGTTGAGATTGGTGGTACACTATGGTAAAAATCAGATGCACAAATGTCTGCAAGTGAGTTAGCAGGTCCAGGTACAAGTGGGTCTGTACTGGTGCGCGTCGTTCGAGTTGATGTGTCCCCAGTTGATCAACGAACGTCCAGTTGTTGAGTATTTAGTCGTGCTTGTGCAGTTGTACTCATTTTGAACTGGTGTGATTTCTTCCATAGTGTCGTCAGTGATGTCCGGAAATGTTTCGTGCTTGATGAATGTCCGGGAAAATGTGGTTGTTCAAGTTGTGTTGAAGATTGTTGGTAGGCCTTGAAGGGTGATGTTGGTCGTGTTTGTCATCGTGTGTCGGTCGTTTTGTAGTTTTCTTTTCCTTTATATATATATTACTAACACGTGGGTAGAAAGGAAAAAGAAAAAAAAAAATGGAGTCGTAATTTGTTTCACACATGGTATTTGTTTCACACGAGGAATGACGTTTTTTGTTTTCGTTTTAGTTTGTTTGAATGTTCGTTTCCACGTAGAGAAAGAATTGGCGGCTTCTCTTTTCTTTGTTGTCGAAAAGAAAGAAAAAAAAATTCGTATTTTTTTTTTTTTTTTGAATTTTCATTTCCGCGTGGTCCGAGAGATAAAAATGGCGTTTTTTTTTTTTTTTTCATTTTTTTTTTTATCAACACGTGGTCATGGCAAAGAGTGGCGGCATTCTTTTTTGTTTGTTTCTTTTTTTTTTTTTGTCAACACGTGGTTATGAGAAAGATGGGCAGCGTGAGCGTTCGTTTTCTTTTGTTTTCTTTTTATCTCCACGTGTTCAAAACAAAGGAAGTGGCGTCTTGTAAGGTCCTTTTGTTCGTCAAAAAAGAAAAAAAAGGATTGGCAAAAGTTTGTCTTTTTCTTTGTGTATATTTTTCCGACACGTATGTGGAGAAAGAGAAGAAGAAAAAATGAAATTGTAACTTGTTTTATATTCGGAGAGATGTTTTTGTTTTTCTTTGTTTGGGGTTTTCCCGTGGCCAGGAAAAAATCGCGGCCTCTTTTCTTTTGTTTGTTTGTATATTTCTACCACGTGGGTAGAAAAAAAAAAGGAAAAAGATGGATGCGTAATTCGTTTCACCACGGAAGAAAAAAACGAGAAATGATATCTTTTTTTTTTTTTTTTTGTTTTAGTACGAAATTAATTACTCTGCCCCCATAAAACAAAGCTTGCACGTCGGGTCACCAATTGTTAGGATCGTGGGTCGTGTTCCCCCGATTATGGACGTGTTCAGTAAATCAAGCAATGTTGCATGCAAAAGACAGAGTAATAATTAATAAACAAAAATGAAGTAGTTCAAATAACGTTTATTGAACGTGTGTGTACGTGGAATGATGAAGTGTGTGATGTATGCATGTGTGTCGATGGAAAAACAGTTCTTGAAAAGGTATAAGAAGAAATGAGTCCGGCGTAGGAAAAGTCTTTGAAAGCCGTAACACAAAGAAAACGAGTTGAGAACTCTTACCGTTGTTTGCCCACGTGTGTTGGTAGTTGTTATGCTGGTTGAGAAGAAAAGCGTGTGACGAAACGCTAGAGTATTAGCGTCGTTCTGTCGACCAGAGAAGAGTGAAATGGAACGCTAGTGTCAGCGTCTGCCTGCCGAGGCCAAAAAGGCGAGTGAAACGGAGTGCTGGTGCCAGCGTTGTTCTCCGATGCTGGTCTGTGAAGGAGAGAGAGAATTTCCGTATTGCCCCGGCTTTTATAGTCCGAAGGGCAGATAACTCTGGTGTCGCTTTACAGCGCCACCTGTTGGCGATAAAGCGCCACCTACCGGCAAACCGGTGTAGTTATGTTTTGAAAGGAGGAGGTAACTGCTACAGTAGCAGAAGCTGTCTTCTTTCGTGTGATGCGAAATTATCTTGTTCAGCAAACGCTGAAACACATTTCAAAGAAAGCTGTCTTCTTTCGTGTGATGCGAAATTATCTTGTTCAGCAAACGCTGAAACACATTTCAAAGAAAGCTGTCTTCTTTCGTGTGATGCGAAATTATCTTGTTCAGCAAACGCTGAAACACATTTCAAAGAAAGCTGTCTTCTTTCGTGTGATGCGAAATTATCTTGTTCAGCAAACGCTGAAACACATTTCAAAGAAAGCTGTCTTCTTTCGTGTGATGCGAAATTATCTTGTTCAGCAAACGCTGAAACACATTTCAAAGAAAGCTGTCTTCTTTCGTGTGATGCGAAATTATCTTGTTCAGCAAACGCTGAAACACATTTCAAAGAAAGCTGTCTTCTTTCGTGTGATGCGAAATTATCTTGTTCAGCAAACGCTGAAACACATTTCAAAGAAAGCTGTCTTCTTTCGTGTGATGCGAAATTATCTTGTTCAGCAAACGCTGAAACACATTTCAAAGAAAGCTGTCTTCTTTCGTGTGATGCGAAATTATCTTGTTCAGCAAACGCTGAAACACATTTCAAAGAAAGATGGCTTCTTTCGTGTGATGCGAAATTATCTTGTTCAGCAAACGCTGAAACACATTTCAAAGAAAGATGGCTTCTTTCGTGTGATGCGAAATTATCTTGTTCAGCAAACGCTGAAACACATTTCAAAGAAAGATGGCTTCTTTCGTGTGATGCGAAATTATCTTGTTCAGCAAACGCTGAAACACATTTCAAAGAAAGATGTCTTCTTTCGTGTGATGCGAAATTATCTTGTTCAGCAAACGCTGAAACACATTTCAAAGAAAGATGTCTTCTTTCGTGTGATGCGAAATTATCTTGTTCAGCAAACGCTGAAACACATTTCAAAGAAAGATGTCTTCTTTCGTGTGATGCGAAATTATCTTGTTCAGCAAACGCTGAAACACATTTCAAAGAAAGATGGCTTCTTTCGTGTGATGCGAAATTATCTTGTTCAGCAAACGCTGAAACACATTTCAAAGAAAGATGGCTTCTTTCGTGTGATGCGAAATTATCTTGTTCAGCAAACGCTGAAACACATTTCAAAGAAAGATGGCTTCTTTCGTGTGATGCGAAATTATCTTGTTCAGCAAACGCTGAAACACATTTCAAAGAAAGATGGCTTCTTTCGTGTGATGCGAAATTATCTTGTTCAGCAAACGCTGAAACACATTTCAAAGAAAGATGGCTTCTTTCGTGTGATGCGAAATTATCTTGTTCAGCAAACGCTGAAACACATTTCAAAGAAAGATGGCTTCTTTTACAAAACACCCACCTATTTTACTAAATAAAGAATCATATGCTGAACGGAACAAGATATAGGCATATGGTCTAGATTTACAGATTTATTTAAAGAGAAACAGGGCCCAGCAGTATTTTTGTCACTACCACACGATATAAGAGAATGTGTTCAACATTTGGCGATTACGGATATCGATAGAACAAATGGATTGAATATAATTATAGACAAATTAGACATTAGGATGAAGACATGATGACATGTATGTCATTTAAGGAGTTTTATTCCTACAAAGGGACGGCCGGAGTGAATATAAATTATTTTTGGGGTACAGTATGAATTCTTGTATCAAAAAATTAAGAAAATTTGGAATTACTCTGCCAGAAGAAGTTCAGGTCTTTTTTGTTCTGAATGCAGAAAATGTATCGGAGGAAAACGAAAAATTAGCAAGAACCACGTGTTCAGGCTTCACATATGAAACAACGAAAGATACATTGAAGAAAGTGTTTTCTGGAAAATGAAACTATAGAATACAGGGAATCTCGCCGGAAGTTATATTACAGATTAAGTTTAATATCAGGAACAAAATCTGACCAGACATCGTTTGCTGCAGGCTTTTTAGTTGAGGATCCTTCTGATTTGCCCACAATGTTTTAAATGCTTCTGCTGCTGAATAAAACTATATTTACATCATTCAATCAAAACCCTTGTTGCTATGGTGACTGACTAGACAGATGACTGTTTATGGGTTGACCAATTATTTACATTATTCATTTATATCATGTTTTTACTCTCCTCTTATTCTGTTGCTGCTACTACTCCTACCACATAAAAGATTCAGTGTGCAAACTAACAATAATATCGGAGTTTAAGATAACTACCCGGAACCGTATTCCGGTGTTGAGGAAACCAAGAATCGCAACCATCATAACTAAATTGACTTTTGAACACAAATTCTAAGCATTTCTTTACGAAAAAAAAAAGTATTCATAAAAAAAAGTATGTGTTATATTAATATAAAAACAATCAATGAATTTAAAAGTGTGACAATAAAGAGGAACACTTACCAGCTGGAAAGAGAATGAGATGCTTCGCATGTCGTGACTGTCCATCTGCCAGAGTATAAAAAGGCTATCAACTGAAATAAATGAAAGGGCTGGTGGAAAGCAAGGAGTTGATTTTCAGAGAGCAGAGAGAGAGTGGTGGTGCTGGAAATCTGGATTGCCTTTGTAACCTTTTTTTCTTTTCTTACGGTTAGGTAAGGTAAGACATTGCTTAATGGCACATCAACCCTTTTCAGGTCATTTCATGCCATGAATGCAGAAGGAAATATCCTTCATTTGAGTCTTAAGTCAGTGGGTCATTTATAGTCATTAGTTAAGAGCTTTGGTATTTTGAATTGTTGTCATTTTGGTGAAGGTTTTTATGCTTCAAGTTCTTTATATCTTCAAATGTTTAATCATGGTTTTTGGTTTGGTTGTTTTGTTTTACAACATATCGACCCTTTTCGAGTTATTTAATGCCGAATCTGGTCATTTTGGTGAAAGTTTTTATGCTTCAAGTTCTTTATATGTTCAGATGTTTAATCATGGTTTTTGATTTGGTCATTTTTGTTTCACAGCATCTCGACCCTTTTCAGGTTATTTTGGTGAAGGTTTTTATGCTTCAAGTTCTTTATATGTTTAAGTATTTATTTATACTGTTTGGTTGAGTGAAAGGGGGAAGAAAGAGTGGAGAGGGAAGAAGATGGGAGTGAGGGAAATTGTTGTTTTTGTTTTGGATTTTGCAGAACATAATTGAGTTTTAAAAATTAAAAAAAACACAATAAAACATCAATGTTTGGTGCATTTTGAGTCAGGAAGTCAATAACTTCAGACAGCCTGATTTGGTAGCGCCAGTAGGTTCTATTTGATCAATAGATGGCCCCTTACAGGTACTACCACTCCGGGCCAGAGTGGACCTTGGAGCAATGGCAACTAAGGGGCAACTCTACATTCCCCCCAGCTCCCAAATGGAGGCCTCACCACTAGATGTCTTTTAAGGTCATACCCAGGACCCTTGCGATTAGACTACAAAAAATAAAAAGAATAGTTGATAAATGAGATGTCCTTTTGCAACTCAATATGTAAATTAGTATATCTAAGAAAGATGTTTGTTTCTGTTGTATGAATCTGAAAAGAGCATTTTAATGCAACTGTTAGTGTAAATATGCACTAGGTTGCATGTTTTGGCGGTGCATATGAATGGCCGACGTTGCAGATGATAGATGTTCGGCCAAAGGAAAAAAAGGGGGGGGGGGGACACAGAGGAAATTGAAAATATCTTCGATTTTATATTGAGCCACCCAGAATCTTATTGGGCCATTGAAATTTAATCCGAAATAATTCTTCATTGCATTTTTTGTTTATGGACAGCTGCTTTATAATAAATTTTTTTTTTTTTAAATGGTGAATATTGAAACTTTACAAAAATGAATAGAATGTAAGTTTGTTCTATAATTTTAGTCATTCGCTCTATTTTTTTTTAACATTGTTCCAAGAATTCAAAACCAACTATTATTAGGTGTACGATCGTTTCCAAGACTTTTTGAAAATATTTTAGTTTATAGCATTACATACAGAAGTCTCTTGAGAAAAAACCCATCAGATTTCAGTATTAAAAGTCAACACAAGTGAAAGGACTTCGGAAATAGCAAAAAGGCAGCAAATTGAATAACAAATCAAACATTTAAAACATTCAGAGCATTCACCATATAGGTTGAATCGAGAAGAAGAAATTACATAAGAGAAAAAATACACATTAATAAATAAATAAAAAATAAAAATATAAACAGCCACTTTTCCCCCCATTGCACGGCGTTAAACATTTAAAAAGTGTCCTTGGAGTTACTTTGCGAGATAGACTAAGAAATTCAAATATCAGAAAGAGGCTTAATATTAAGAGATCCATCAACGATATGATTCGAGAAAAATAAACAGAGATTAACGTGGTTTGGACATGTTTCCCGGCTACCAGACTCCAGCTATGTAAATAAATCATATCAATAAGAGTTAATTCAAGAAAAATCAAGGGGACGACCCAAAGAGATGGGCCGAACAGATAAGCGTTGCGACTGGCATGCTGCTCCTGACAGCTGAAACACTCACCCAAGACCATGATTTTGTTTTCAAGCATGTGGTGAAGTTCACTGAAGTATGCAAATAAGTTATGTTACTTACAGAAGCCATATAAATAAAAAATAGGATTATTTAATAAACTTGTGACTTTTGTTTTGATTTATTTTATCGTCGAATGACAACATGCGAGGTGCTTTGTCTGTAAGCGTTCAATTCTCTATATTTTTTATCTGCAAGTTCGAGTTGCGCTCTTCGCGATTTCCGTTGCTTAGAGACTTGGATAATACTAGCAAGTATTCATTCTCGACAATCAGTCCGGCAGAAACTGTGCCGTTTCGGTGGCCTTTTATCTGTCGGACTGATGCATTTGTCCTTGGTAGTCCTAGGAGGAAGTCCACCCTCCTAGGTCTTGCCTCTCCTCTTTGGGGAGGAGTTAGTTTATTGCTAACTGCTTGGGGCGCCCCGACCGGGGAATGCCAGGCTATTTTTCGGAGGCGCTCGGTTTGTTTTTCATTACATTCCGGCCTTGTGCCACATCTTCCTGCGGTGGGAACAAAGTAAATGCCAAAACGACTGAGTTATGAATTTAAAATTAAGACTGCAAGGATTATCTCCCTTACACCATAAAGAAATCTATAGTACAACTTCGATGAGTTTTTGATCTGTCGCAAATTATTTACAATGAAATGGGTTTCGGCAAGGTTCATTGCTCTCAAACATACTAACATAACTTGTGGGTGTAGCTTGCTTGTTTGCTATTTGTTACCGTGCACATTGGATGAGCTTACAAAAGGCGAATGACGTAAATAAAATGCGTTGTGTCGATTAAACTTGCTATAACTTATTGTTTTTAATGTTTAATGTTATTTGTTTTTTTTTCTTTACTAAAACGTGGTTTTAAATAAATAAATAAATAAGCTATTTGGAAGGAATGGAGAACCCCTGTCAAATCCCATTTCAGTAGAAATAATTTTAGACTAATCATTAATATATGATCGGCTGTGTGTGTGTGTGTTTTTTTTATTGATTGTATTTTGAGAATTGTTCGTAAAAACGACGGCGATTTATTACTATGTCAAACAGAGCAAACAGGGGGGGGGGAACAAAACAAATATGCAACAAATAAATGTTACCAAAGGCAAGATAAGTTACTCTTTTACCTACCTGGATAAGTTTTTTGTGTGTTTTAATCTATTTTAAAGTGTGTTTTTTTCATTTCAATACAAAAGTAGGGTCAAGTCTGTTAAGTTAAAACGAAAAAATATGCGACCTAATGACAGCGACGCGTAGCCTCGATAATCGCTCAAAATCGATAATTAAACAAAAATACTGGTAATAAAAAGATACAGTTCGGTTGGATATTAAATTTTACCCCGATTGGTTACAGTTATTAGCTGTGATTTTGTTTCATTTTCGCTTTTTGAGCGATTATCTAGGCTCTGCGTAGCTGTCATTGGACAGCCATTTTTTTTCGTTCATACTTAACAAACTTGACACAACTTTTGTATTGAAGTAAAAATAAAAAAAACGCTTTTAAAAAAGTTAAAACAAAAAAATAGGTTATCCAGGTAAGTAGAAGAGTAACTTATCTTGCCTTTGGTAACATTTATTTGTTACCTATTTGTTTTGTTTTTCGACCCTTTTTTGTTTTGTTGACTTGTTAAAAATGCCCAATGAGAGGTGATATGATTGAGACTTTCAACATAATTAATGTCATTTTTAACTATGGTGGGCATTTTTTTAATATTTCTCCTAGATTTGGAAGGTTATTGTCAAGGCAGTTTTCAAAAACTAGATCTGTTAACCAGTTAAGTTTTTTGTTCACAGAGTAATATGTTTCTGGAATAAGTTGCCAGATCGGATTAAGAACAGCAATAGCGTGGATTAGTTTAAGATGAAGTTGGATGAATTCAGAGAAAGTGGTAGGAGGAAGAAATTGAGGAGGCACTTTTGGGAGTTGTCAAATTAAATATTTGACAGAATTTGATCTGAATATCGATACTGTACTAAGAGTTTAATTTTTATTATTTTTTTGTTTTTTTTAAACAGTTGAATTGAGAAGATAGTTAAAGGGGAGATACCCAAGGAGGCATAACAAACAAAACAAAACAAAAAAAAAAAAAAAAAAAAAAAAAAAAAAAAATTATTATTATTATTATTATTATTATTATTATTATTATTATTATTATTATTATTATTATTATTATTATTATTATTATTATTATTATTATTATTATTATTAATAATAATAATAATAATAATAATAATAATAATAATAATAATAATAATAATAATAATAATAATAATAATAATAATAACAACAACAACAACAACAACAACAACAATAACGACTTCTAGTATTCGCTATTCAAATTGAATGAACAATACAATAATAAACAAAACGAGGCGGTTTGTTCGTTTGGGTTTGTTTGAAATGTTACTCATGTGTGTAATATTTGTTTGTTAATTAAAACCTTACAAATTACTCATGTGTGTAATATTTGTTTGTTAATTAAAACCTTACAAATTACTCATGTGTGTAATATTTGTTTGTTAATTAAAACCTTACAAATTACTCATGTGTGTAATATTTGTTTGTTAATTAAAACCTTACAAATTACTCATGTGTGTAATATTTGTTTGTTAATTAAAACCTTACAAATTACTCATGTGTGTAATATTTGTTTGTTAATTAAAACCTTACAAATTACTCATGTGTGTAATATTTGTTTGTTAATTAAAACCTTACAAATTACTCATGTGTGTAATATTTGTTTGTTAATTAAAACTTTACAAATTACTCATGTGTGTAATATTTGTTTGTTAATTAAAACCTTACAAATTACTCATGTGTGTAATATTTGTTTGTTAATTAAAACCTTACAAATTACTCATGTGTGTAATATTTGTTTGTTAATTAAAACCTTACAAATTACTCATGTGTGTAATATTTGTTTGTTAATTAAAACCTCACAAATTACTCATGTGTGTAATATTTGTTTGTTAATTAAAACCTTACAAATTACTCATGTGTGTAATATTTGTTTGTTAATTAAAACCTTACAAATTACTCATGTGTGTAATATTTGTTTGTTAATTAAAACCTTACAAATTACTCATGTGTGTAATATTTGTTTGTTAATTAAAACCTTACAAATTACTCATGTGTGTAATATTTGTTTGTTAATTAAAACTTTACAAATTACTCATGTGTGTAATATTTGTTTGTTAATTAAAACCTTACAAATTACTCATGTGTGTAATATTTGTTTGTTAATTAAAACCTTACAAATTACTCATGTGTGTAATATTTGTTTGTTAATTAAAACCTTACAAATTACTCATGTGTGTAATATTTGTTTGTTAATTAAAACCTTACAAATTACTCATGTGTGTAATATTTGTTTGTTAATTAAAACCTTACAAATTACTCATGTGTGTAATATTTGTTTGTTAATTAAAACCTTACAAATTACTCATGTGTGTAATATTTGTTTGTTAATTAAAACTTTACAAATTACTCATGTGTGTAATATTTGTTTGTTAATTAAAACCTTACAAATTACTCATGTGTGTAATATTTGTTTGTTAATTAAAACCTTACAAATTACTCATGTGTGTAATATTGGTTTGTTAATTAAAACCTTACAAATTACTCATGTGTGTAATATTTGTTTGTTAATTAAAACCTTACAAATTACTCATGTGTGTAATATTTGTTTGTTAATTAAAACCTTACAAATTACTCATGTGTGTAATATTTGTTTGTTAATTAAAACCTTACAAATTACTCATGTGTGTAATATTTGTTTGTTAATTAAAACCTTACAAATTACTCATGTGTGTAATATTTGTTTGTTAATTAAAACCTTACAAATTACTCATGTGTGTAATATTTGTTTGTTAATTAAAACCTTACAAATTACTCATGTGTGTAATATTTGTTTGTTAATTAAAACCTTACAAATTACTCATGTGTGTAATATTTGTTTGTTAATTAAAACCTTACAAATTACTCATGTGTGTAATATTTGTTTGTTAATTAAAACCTTACAAATTACTCATGTGTGTAATATTTGTTTGTTAATTAAAACCTTAAAAATTACTCATGTGTGTAATATTTGTTTGTTAATTAAAACCTTACAAATTACTCATGTGTGTAATATTTGTTTGTTAATTAAAACCTTACAAATTACTCATGTGTGTAATATTTGTTTGTTAATTAAAACTTTACAAATTACTCATGTGTGTAATATTTGTTTGTTAATTAAAACCTTACAAATTACTCATGTGTGTAATATTTGTTTGTTAATTAAAACCTTACAAATTACTCATGTGTGTAATATTTGTTTGTTAATTAAAACCTTACAAATTACTCATGTGTGTAATATTTGTTTGTTAATTAAAACCTTACAAATTACTCATGTGTGTAATATTTGTTTGTTAATTAAAACCTTACAAATTACTCATGTGTGTAATATTTGTTTGTTAATTAAAACCTTACAAATTACTCATGTGTGTAATATTTGTTTGTTAATTAAAACCTTACAAATTACTCATGTGTGTAATATTTGTTTGTTAATTAAAACCTTACAAATTACTCATGTGTGTAATATTTGTTTGTTAATTAAAACCTTACAAATTACTCATGTGTGTAATATTTGTTTGTTAATTAAAACCTTACAAATTACTCATGTGTGTAATATTTGTTTGTTAATTAAAACCTTACAAATTACTCATGTGTGTAATATTTGTTTGT
This sequence comes from Sepiola atlantica, assembly GCA_963556195.1. Taxonomy (NCBI): domain Eukaryota; kingdom Metazoa; phylum Mollusca; class Cephalopoda; order Sepiida; family Sepiolidae; genus Sepiola; species Sepiola atlantica. The sequence goes on from OY744541.1 coordinate 84,895,182, forward strand.
TAATTAAAACCTTACAAATTACTCATGTGTGTAATATTTGTTTGTTAATTAAAACCTTACAAATTACTCATGTGTGTAATATTTGTTTGTTAATTAAAACCTTACAAATTACTCATGTGTGTAATATTTGTTTGTTAATTAAAACCTTACAAATTACTCATGTGTGTAATATTTGTTTGTTAATTAAAACCTTACAAATTACTCATGTGTGTAATATTTGTTTGTTAATTAAAACCTTACAAATTACTCATGTGTGTAATATTTGTTTGTTAATTAAAACCTTACAAATTACTCATGTGTGTAATATTTGTTTGTTAATTAAAACCTTACAAATTACTCATGTGTGTAATATTTGTTTGTTAATTAAAACCTTACAAATTACTCATGTGTGTAATATTTGTTTGTTAATTAAAACCTTACAAATTACTCATGTGTGTAATATTTGTTTGTTAATTAAAACCTTACAAATTACTCATGTGTGTAATATTTGTTTGTTAATTAAAACCTTACAAATTACTCATGTGTGTAATATTTGTTTGTTAATTAAAACCTTACAAATTACTCATGTGTGTAATATTTGTTTGTTAATTAAAACCTTACAAATTACTCATGTGTGTAATATTTGTTTGTTAATTAAAACCTTACAAATTACTCATGTGTGTAATATTTGTTTGTTAATTAAAACCTTACAAATTACTCATGTGTGTAATATTTGTTTGTTAATTAAAACCTTACAAATTACTCATGTGTGTAATATTTGTTTGTTAATTAAAACCTTACAAATTACTCATGTGTGTAATATTTGTTTGTTAATTAAAACCTTACAAATTACTCATGTGTGTAATATTTGTTTGTTAATTAAAACCTTACAAATTACTCATGTGTGTAATATTTGTTTGTTAATTAAAACCTTAAAAATTACTCATGTGTGTAATATTTGTTTGTTAATTAAAACCTTACAAATTACTCATGTGTGTAATATTTGTTTGTTAATTAAAACTTTACAAATTACTCATGTGTGTAATATTTGTTTGTTAATTAAAACCTTACAAATTACTCATGTGTGTAATATTTGTTTGTTAATTAAAACCTTACAAATTACTCATGTGTGTAATATTTGTTTGTTAATTAAAACCTTACAAATTACTCATGTGTGTAATATTTGTTTGTTAATTAAAACCTTACAAATTACTCATGTGTGTAATATTTGTTTGTTAATTAAAACCTTACAAATTACTCATGTGTGTAATATTTGTTTGTTAATTAAAACCTTACAAATTACTCATGTGTGTAATATTTGTTTGTTAATTAAAACCTTACAAATTACTCATGTGTGTAATATTTGTTTGTTAATTAAAACTTTACAAATTACTCATGTGTGTAATATTTGTTTGTTAATTAAAACCTTACAAATTACTCATGTGTGTAATATTTGTTTGTTAATTAAAACCTTACAAATTACTCATGTGTGTAATATTTGTTTGTTAATTAAAACCTTACAAATTACTCATGTGTGTAATATTTGTTTGTTAATTAAAACCTTACAAATTACTCATGTGTGTAATATTTGTTTGTTAATTAAAACCTTACAAATTACTCATGTGTGTAATATTTGTTTGTTAATTAAAACCTTACAAATTACTCATGTGTGTAATATTTGTTTGTTAATTAAAACCTTACAAATTACTCATGTGTGTAATATTTGTTTGTTAATTAAAACCTTACAAATTACTCATGTGTGTAATATTTGTTTGTTAATTAAAACCTTACAAATTACTCATGTGTGTAATATTAGTTTGTTAATTAAAACCTTACAAATTACTCATGTGTGTAATATTTGTTTGTTAATTAAAACCTTACAAATTACTCATGTGTGTAATATTTGTTTGTTAATTAAAACCTTACAAATTACTCATGTGTGTAATATTTGTTTGTTAATTAAAACCTTACAAATTACTCATGTGTGTAATATTTGTTTGTTAATTAAAACCTTACAAATTACTCATGTGTGTAATATTTGTTTGTTAATTAAAACCTTACAAATTACTCATGTGTGTAATATTTGTTTGTTAATTAAAACCTTACAAATTACTCATGTGTGTAATATTTGTTTGTTAATTAAAACCTTACAAATTACTCATGTGTGTAATATTTGTTTGTTAATTTAAACCTTACAAATTACTCATGTGTGTAATATTTGTTTGTTAATTAAAACCTTACAAATTACTCATGTGTGTAATATTTGTTTGTTAATTAAAACCTTACAAATTACTCATGTGTGTAATATTTGTTTGTTAATTAAAACCTTACAAATTACTCATGTGTGTAATATTTGTTTGTTAATTAAAACCTTACAAATTACTCATGTGTGTAATATTTGTTTGTTAATTAAAACCTTAAAAATTACTCATGTGTGTAATATTTGTTTGTTAATTAAAACCTTACAAATTACTCATGTGTGTAATATTTGTTTGTTAATTAAAACCTTACAAATTACTCATGTGTGTAATATTTGTTTGTTAATTAAAACCTTACAAATTACTCATGTGTGTAATATTTGTTTGTTAATTAAAACCTTACAAATTACTCATGTGTGTAATATTTGTTTGTTAATTAAAACCTTACAAATTACTCATGTGTGTAATATTTGTTTGTTAATTAAAACCTTACAAATTACTCATGTGTGCAATATTTGTTTGTTAATTAAAACCTTACAAATTACTCATGTGTGCAATATTTGTTTGTTAATTAAAACCTTACAAATTACTCATGTGTGTAATATTTGTTTGTTAATTAAAACCTTACAAATTACTCATGTGTGTAATATTTGTTTGTTAATTAAAACCTTACAAATTACTCATGTGTGTAATATTTGTTTGTTAATTAAAACCTTACAAATTACTCATGTGTGTAATATTTGTTTGTTAATTAAAACCTTACAAATTACTCATGTGTGTAATATTTGTTTGTTAATTAAAACCTTACAAATTACTCATGTGTGTAATATTTGTTTGTTAATTAAAACCTTACAAATTACTCATGTGTGTAATATTTGTTTGTTAATTAAAACCTTACAAATTACTCATGTGTGTAATATTTGTTTGTTAATTAAAACCTTACAAATTACTCATGTGTGTAATATTTGTTTGTTAATTAAAACCTTACAAATTACTCATGTGTGTAATATTTGTTTGTTAATTAAAACCTTACAAATTACTCATGTGTGTAATATTTGTTTGTTAATTAAAACCTTACAAATTACTCATGTGTGTAATATTTGTTTGTTAATTAAAACCTTACAAATTACTCATGTGTGTAATATTTGTTTGTTAATTAAAACCTTACAAATTACTCATGTGTGTAATATTTGTTTGTTAATTAAAACCTTACAAATTACTCATGTGTGTAATATTTGTTTGTTAATTAAAACCTTACAAATTACTCATGTGTGTAATATTTGTTTGTTAATTAAAACCTTACAAATTACTCATGTGTGTAATATTTGTTTGTTAATTAAAACCTTACAAATTACTCATGTGTGTAATATTTGTTTGTTAATTAAAACCTTACAAATTACTCATGTGTGTAATATTTGTTTGTTAATTAAAACCTTACAAATTACTCATGTGTGTAATATTTGTTTGTTAATTAAAACCTTACAAATTACTCATGTGTGTAATATTTGTTTGTTAATTAAAACCTTACAAATTACTCATGTGTGTAATATTTGTTTGTTAATTAAAACCTTACAAATTACTCATGTGTGTAATATTTGTTTGTTAATTAAAACCTTACAAATTACTCATGTGTGTAATATTTGTTTGTTAATTAAAACCTTACAAATTACTCATGTGTGTAATATTTGTTTGTTAATTAAAACCTTACAAATTACTCATGTGTGTAATATTTGTTTGTTAATTAAAACCTTACAAATTACTCATGTGTGTAATATTTGTTTGTTAATTAAAACCTTTCTTTACGGTTCATCTATCTCAGTCGTTATCTGTTAACAACAAGTTTAATAACAAACAATTGCACACATGAAATCACGTTGAATATGGCGGTATTTCTGATTCTCCACCTAACGGGAAGGGGAGATAATTAGGTGCCCTCGTGGCCCCTCTAAACGTCGGGGGGTGCCAATATGGGAAAGGTACTGCTAGGAAATCATGGCGAAGGGTTAACTTAACATGTGAATAGTTTTGAATGAATGAACAATGAAATAAAACATGATTAATCAACAAAACATTTATAAAACCACAATTTTGCAAGAATATAAAGGTTAGTTTTAATGAAGACATGTTCTTTGTAAAGTTTATTCAACTCGTGTTCTTTGCTAGAAAATGTTCAGTGAATAAGCATGACACGAGGGCTAAAGATATGTATGTCTCTATTTGTTAGTACGTGAGTCATAGACCGTGTATGTGCTTAAGTGGCAATGTTATACTGTGCATGTGAGGGGGTATGTGCGCATGAGGCAAGGAAAGCTTGTACGTACTTCTGAAGTTTGTAAATGGCTACCATTTTGACTACCTTAACGATCTGCACATGAATTTAGGGTTTAGATTTTTTTTTATTTATGAAAATCGCTCCAGACAAGACATGAAACCATTTGATGTCAGGAGCTAAAAAATTTCTCCTTCAAGGTCAATCTAGCCAACAATAAGTGTTAGATGGATAGATTCCGACCCAGAAAACAGCAATTCTTCCTCCTTTGTCAGAAACATCGCTCATGGAATGTGGGGATTAAAGGACAAAATAAGGGAAGCGAGAAAATTCAATGTCAATTTCTACTCTCCTTTGCTAAGTGTCAAGTATTACGGTTCTTTGCGCGGTGCTTCTTTACATTAACAATTCTCACTGAAAATGTATAGACATTCTAATATTATATCATGCAAACTTGTTATTTGTATAGACAAGTAGCCATCAAAGTTTAAGTAAAAACAAACAAGTTATTAGTATTTTTATTTAGGATTTTAAATTTCTTTTAAATTATATATTTTTGCTTTAAAAAAGCGAAAATATATAATTTTTTAAGAGTCCAAGAGGAGATAACTCATATATGACTAAATCGTCGTGATTTAGTCATATATGAGTTATCTTCTCTTGCCTCTATTTACTTTGCTTCAAAGGTTTCTGGAATTTACCTGACGACAACGAACACAAACCATTCAATTAATAACACTAAACCTAAGTCCAAGATGATGGTCGAGAATACCAATTTTTAGGGCTCTAAGTTGGGGCTCGCCTTATAATTCAGTGGCGGTCAACACCCTAAATGCAGCTTCGTTTCATTATAAACAAATCGATGTATTTCCGAAAGATAAAATTTGAAAATCTTAAACAAAACGAGATTGTTAGTTCGTTTGGGTTTGTTTAAAGATTACTCGCACTTTTCATTTTATCTTGAAAGATTACTTTTCTACAAAATAATAAGTTTCAGGGCGCTTTTGCAGAAAACGTCACCGATGCAAGGGAAATAACTCAGTTTGATTCATCATTTTTTTTTTTTTTCAAAAGATAAATTGGGACGTTGAAACTTACGCAACTTTTATAAGTTGCGTAAGTTTCAGTGTCCCAAATTAGGCATAATAAAGGGAAATAACTCAATTTGACTAAATAAAATGTTATGGTCTTTTTTTAACATTAAAAAGAATGAAAATACGACGATAGTTGCAGATGAGTTGGAATTTTTATTAAAAGAAAACTGCGACGACCGTTTTTTTAGTGCAATTTTAGTATAAGGGCGATGCAGTTAATTATTTTCATGTAAAAGCATTATTTTGTACTTACTCAGTCATAGTTTATCTCTCACGGCACGAAAAAGAATTTAAAAATATCAAGCAGAACTTTAATTAGAACGATTTTTCCATTTCGATGTACAACCTGTATTCACGGCCGAGCCGACATTTTGGGTGTGAGCGGTCGATAGAATAGCCAAGGGCATTAACTCCGTTTTTATTGTTAGGATTTTAAAAAGAAAGAAACACATAAGCAATAATAATAAAATATATATTTATTAAATTAAAAAATAGAAAATTACATAATTATTTTTACTTTGTTCACCGGGATACTTTCCACGATATAATTTTTGTTTTTCATATTTACATGGTAACTGGGTATTTCGCGACACTTATCTGCCCTTAGTTAGCTATTCCAAGCTATTCCATCAACCGGCCACTCCCAAAATGGCAGCGAGTCGACGTTTCATATCGCCCTTATGGAAATGGAAAAATCGTTCTAATTAAAGTTCTGCTTGATATTTTTAAATTCTTTTTCGTGCCGTGAGAGATAAACTATAAATGAGTAAGTACAAAATAATGCTTTTACATGAAAATAATTAACTGCATCGGCCTTATACTAAAATTGCACCGTTTTTTTTTTGTAATGAAACATTATATAACATTAATAAAAAAAATGAAAATTGTAATTTTATTAAAAAAATGTTATGGTAGTTAACATTTTAAAAAGAATGAAATGGATTTTTTATTAAAGAAAACTGCGATGACTTTTTTTATTGGTGCTTCTGTATTACAGGGCCGAAAAATAAAAAATGTCTATCTTTAACTTTGAAGAGTCAAATGACAAAGGAAGATAATTCAAAGTATTCTCTCAGGATTTATCTAAAAATGGAGTGTAACGCTCTGAGCTTGGAAGATGTTTTATTTTGAGTTCATGTGAAAACAAAAATTCGGAAAGGACACTGAACTGGGAACTATTTTTGCACAGATTGCTGTATTTTACCCAGTGTAAACCTTTCATTCATTTCAAAAACTGTTTCATGTAATTTTTCCTTTTTTTTTACGTATTTTTTTCTTTTTTTCTTTCTGTGATGCTTAATTTATTTCAATAAATCTTTTAAATTTTTATTGGCACCGAATAACATAAAGCGTTGTGATTGGTTGATTCATAAATAATCCTTTTACGTATATATTTTTTTAACTTTACTTTAACTTAATAAAAATACATATCGGTAAAATCCATTTTTAGATAAATCCTGGGGGGTGGGGGAGACACTTTGAATTATCTCCCCCTGTCATTTGGCTCTTCAAAATTAAAGATAGAAAAAAATTTCGGCCCTGTAATACAGAAGCGCTCTTTTTTAATGTAGCAGTGTTTATAACATATCAATAAAAAGAAAATATTACGGCCTTTAACATTACAAAAAAAAAATGAAAATGCGACGATAGTTGTAAAGGAATTGTAATTTTTAATAAAGAAACTGCATTTTTAACAATTTATATCAGGTATTGTTTGCTGATACAAAGAATTATTCTAGGGAATACTTACCCCATTTCCCTTCTCCTCCACAAGAACTCCATCAAATGAAGGTAAAATATGTCATCTGTACCCAACAATTTCCGTACATTCCTATTTTCATTTTTTTAATGTTATAAACTTTGTTAAATTTAAAAAATAAATAAAACAGTCGTTTCAGTTTTCTTTAATAAAAATTCAAATTTCTCTGCATTTCGTCGCATTTTCATTCTTTTTTATGTTAAAGACCGTAACATTTTTTTATTAATATGTTATAAACTTTGGGTACTTATGTAGTATATGGACCGCGTTATAGTCGGCACATTCTGGCAGTTTACGTAAACCGTCGGAAGGTGCCTAACGAAAACTTTGTGTTTTTTGGCGAAAACGCTGGCCAATGTTAAACCGCTAGCAATCAGTAATAATTAAGGGAAAAACATTAAAAAAAAACATAAAAAAAAAACATTTAAAAAAACATTTTAAAAAATCATTAAATAAACATGTTTTTTTGTTACGAAGAAAATACAATGAAAAATGAATGGAAAAATATGTAATTTTGTGAGAAACTTTAAAAATTAACGAAAAGGAGTTCAAATCAAGGAGAGAAAAGAACATTCATCTTAAGGTAAGGTTCATGAATAAATATTTATCTTTTAATGAAGAAAATATAGTGCAACAACTGATAGAAAACGCCAAACAGTTTGTTTTTAAATATTTTTTTTCTCTTGCCAATTCTTTTCCAACTCTATCGACTAGGTTAGGGTTAGGTAGCTTTCCTGTTATGGTTAGAGTTAGGGTTAAGATGATTTTCAAGGAGTAGATCGGGTTAGGGTGTTTTATGGAAGTTTTGTTAGCAGATTTTCTGTGGACTTGAGCGCAGAAGAAGAAGAAGAAGAAGAAGAAGAAGAAGACAGAAGAAGAAGACAGAAGAAGAAAAAGAAGAAGAAGAAGAAGAAGAAGAAGAAAAAGAAGAAGAAAAAGAAAAAGAAGAAGAAGAAGAAGGGATAGAATGAGTTGAAGGAAGCTGTGCACCTCCAATAATACTTGTCCTTTAAATTATGTTTTCTTTTCAATTTGCACACGTTCGCCAACTCTCCTAACAGTTTCCTTTTTTTTTTTTTGACAAAAGTCAATAATTGCTTCAGGAAACCGAAGCGTCTGTCCCAACCCGATTAGATTCATGCTGACTTGAACCAATTTTCAAAAATTGTTGACTTTTCCACATTATTTTTTTTATCGCGTTTTCCAATTGTCGGCTGCTTCGATTTCACTGGCTAAGCGTTTCGGCACCTTCCGGCAGTTTACGTAACCTGCCAGAATATGCCGACGCATCGTCGGTGTTAATGCGGTTTGTAAACTGCATAAGTATCAAACTTTGTTACATATTTTATTTTGAACACGAAAAGGGCCTTTATGTTTTTTATTAATATATTATAAACTTTGTTAGATTAAAAAAAAAAAGTCGTTGCAGTTTTCTTTAATAAAAATTCCAATTCCTCTGCAGCTATGGTCGCATTTTCAACATTTTACAATCCCTCTAAGTTGTCTTGGTTTTAGCGCCTCAAAATTATTCTGAAAAAAAAATTATGAATCTCTTAGTAAACGAGAGTTATTTCCCTTGCATCAGCGCTTTTCTCTCTAGAAGAGCGTCAAATACGAGAGGTTTTCTCTACGTTGAGTATGAAAATATAATCTAAGGGAGATAACTGTTACTGACTATTTAACATCGGCTTTTTTAAAAATCATGTTGTTTTATTCTAAACATTCTTTAACAATGAAAATTAACTGTTTTAATTCTTAAATATTAATGTTAACAGATAAAAAAAAGAACATTTTATTAATTAACTATTATTTGTTGTAATTTGGAATTAATTTACATTCTACAATTTTCTCTATTCTACAATTTTCTCTAAATACGACCAAAAAGTTACAGGCGTGACGTAGGCATGACGTAGTTAAAACGAATGCTACGAAAACGAACGGAACTAGACGAAAGAAGGTACGCCGTTCCGAATGTTACCCCCTCCTTTCTCCATGTTAAGAATGACTTCTGAAACTTGTCTTTTTTTTTAGAATCAGACGACTTCAATGATATCAAATCGTAAACTAACACTAGTAACGACGACCTTTTTACGCAATTAAAACGGAAAAAAAGCAATTTTATTTATTTTCTTTTAACTTTTTTTGTTTTTCGAAGCAGATGACTTTAATTAAATCAAATTTTAAACTTAACTTTTTTTTTCGAAGCAGATGACTTATAATTAAAAAAGAGCATTTTTATTTTATTTTTTCCGAATTTTTATTTTTTGAATACAAGAAATTTAGTGTCTGTTTTTTTTTTTTTGTGTCTTTTTTTTTTTAGGGTTAATGAATTTTGTGTGGGGGGTCCGAGTTTTAGGATAAGGAAATTAGGGTTAGGGTTAGGGTTAGGGTTAGTGCTTGAATTAGGGATTTTTTCTTTAATGCTGATATTTTTTTGTTTAATGCCGAGTTGTAGGGTAAGTGTTATGGAATTAGGGTTATTGTTGGAATTAAAGTTAGGGATTTTTACGGTTAGGATTGGAATTAGGGTTAGGGTTTTTTGTGAGAGTTTTTTTTTTTTTTAATACAAGAAACTTTTTACTTTGTGTCTCTTTTTTTCTTCTGTAAACGTTGAAAGTGGAAGAAGGAAAATTCACGAAATATTAGAAAAAGGCAAAAAGTAGAAGGAAGAGATTTAGCTGAAGAAGAAGAAGATTGTTTTTTTTTTGTTTTTCTGCAACCGGGTACAAGCACGAGGAACAAGAAAATAGTATAGGCATGAGGTGCAAACGTTTCCAATCTGAGTAACTTCTAGGGTTACTGTCATATGGTAACTAATAAAACTTGCCATGAAAGAAAAGAAAAAAAAATTTACGGGGGGGGGGGGGCATTCGGAACGGCGTATCTTATTCCGTTCGTTTTCGTAGCATTCGTTGTACATACGTCATGCCTGTAAAGTTTTGGTTGTATTTCCCGAAACTGTACCTAAATGTATTTCAAGCAAAAACAAAAAGTATAACAAATAGATTAACGATTCTTTTTTTTTGCAAAAATATATCTAAATAAAGAAAAACTCTTTTTTCTTTAATTTTTAATGAAGGTTTGTCGTCACACGCAAAGAGTAATATACAGAAACTGTTAGGAACTCGACGGGAAATGTTTCCGTTACATTTGATCGAATTCATGTGGAGGCGACGAGAAAAGGGTAAAGTATTTCTTCGAATCTGTAGAAAAAAATGTTGTCTTGGCAGGAAACGGTTATCGAACAGTGGGCTCTGATGAGTTAATTTGCATACGTGCAACGGATTAGTGCCCGTATGTAGTGGGAGGGGTGGCTAGGGTTAGTGCCCGTATGTAGTGGGAGGCGTGGTTAGGGTTAGTGCCCGTATGTAGTGGGAGGGGTGGCTAGGGTTAGTGCCCGTATGTAGTGGGAGGGGTGGCTAGGGTTAGTGCCCGTATGTAGTGGGAGGGGTGATTAGGGTTAGTGCCCGTATGTAGTAGGGGGGTGGTTAGGGTTAGTGCCCGTATGTAGTGGGAGGGGTGGTTAGGGTTAGTGCCCGTATGTAGTTGGAGGGGGGGTTAGGGTTAGTGCCCGTATGTAGTTGGAGGGGTGGTTAGGGTTAGTGCCCGTATGCAGTGGGAGGGGTGGTTAGGGTTAGTGCCCGTATGTAGTTGGAGGGGGGGTTAGGGTTAGTGCCCGTATGTAGTTGGAGGGGTGGTTAGGGTTAGTGCCCGTATGCAGTGGGAGGGGTGGTTAGGGTTAGTGCCCGTATGTAGTGGGAGGGGTGGTTAGGGTTAGTGCCCGTATGTAGTGGGAGGGGTGGTTAGGGTTAGTGCCCGTATGTAGTGGGAGGGGTGGTTAGGGTTAGTGCCCGTATGTAGTGGGAGGGGTGGTTAGGGTTAGTGCCCGTATGTAGTGGGAGGGGTGGTTAGGGTTAGTGCCCGTATGTAGTGGGAGGGGTTGTTAGGGTTAGTGCCCGTATGTAGTGGGAGGGGTGGTTAGGGTTAGTGCCCGTATGTAGTGGGACGGGTGGTTAGGGTTAGTGGTTAGGGTTAGTATGTAGTGAGAGGGGGTGGTTATAAAAACGACCACCACCTTCCTCTCATTCTTTTCAGTCAATTTTATTACTAAGTGAAACACGTAAGTGTTGGTCATAATTCCAGTTATTTAAAAGAAACAGACGTTCGTTACAGCTACGATTAAAGGAAATAGACACCCTCAATGCATGTTACCAGTGGCGGCGTCTCGTCTTTTCAGTCAGTTCTATGCTATTTGACACTTGACAGGTGTCGAGGTCGCGAAAGTCAGTATTTCGCAAAACACTGCCGGGCCCCGACTCAACTGTTCTCAGTCGTGAATATTGTCCAGATAATTAACATCTATGCTGATGATACCACTCTCTATTCTGGTGTTGCTTCTCGCCCATCTTCTTCGGGTGAGTCGAAATATGCAACTGATTTAGAAGTTGACCTGAGTTCAGTTGTGGATTGGATTACAAAATGTCTTTTTTCAGTTAATCCAGTTAAGACTCAGCTCGTGTCTTTCAATCGTAGGCGTGCCCCTTTTCTTCCTGAGATTCTCATGGATGGCTCTGCTCTTGAGGAGAAATCGACTCTGAAACTTCTTGGTCTTTCTCTCATCAAATCTTTCTCTTTCTGCTTCTCGTAAAGTCGGTTCTCTCTATTGCTCCAAACACTTTCTCATACCTGAGGTTATTCTCTATCTCTACAAATATACTATCAGACCATGTACGGAGTACTGTTATATTTGGACTGGTGTATCTGTCCCATTTGAGAGTCCTTGATAAGGTGCAGAAACGTGTCTGTAATCTGATTGGCCCTACCCTTTCTTCTTCTCTACATACCCTCTCTCACAGACGTGATGTTGCTAGTCTTAGTCCTTTCTATAAATACTATTATGGCATGTCTTCTTCAGAATTATGTGAGCTAATTCCCACTTATTTTGTTCCAGATCGTTTGACTCGTTGGTCTAGTGGTCTCCATCAATTCGATGTTTTGATACCTCATTATAATACAGCTTCCTATTCCAGTAGCTTCTTTCCAAGAACTACAGGCTTGTGGAACTCTATTCCTGCTGACTGTTTTCCTCCTACCTATAGCCTTGGTCTTTTCAAGACTAAGGCCAATAGTCATCTCCTGTCTTTGCAATAATCATCTGCCTTACTTTGTCAGCATTAAACAAAATGAACTGAAGAAAGTCCTTAACAATTGTGAAAATCAGTTCCTGTGTATTTTCACACATAAGAAAATCTAGGCCAACACATAAGAAATTGTGAAAAGTGATTTTTTTTCATTTGAAATTTTGAATTTTATTTTTATTACAAATTTATTTATTATAATTGCAATGTTTTCTTTTTCACAAATACTCAAAGGAAATATTTTTTATAAAGTCCCCCCTCCTCATGTTAAGAATGGCTTTCTAAATAATAACGATATTATTTAGAAAGCGCCCACCCTCTCCCACAAAATATTGAGATTGTACTTTTTGTAAGCGATTACGAGTGAGCACCTTTAAAAAGTTGTTGGAATGAAAAAAAAAAGCTTTAATTTAGAGTGGGGGATCAGTTTCGCCTATAAATTTAACATAAACTGGTAAGCGGCTGATGCGATAACGTAAAATCATTTGCAAAGGTTATCAAAAGAGATGAAGAATACTGCAAATCTGGGGAGATTTGTTGTTACACGGATTCCAGGGAACACAACCGGTTATTGTCAGTGAGCAATCACAGATGATGTCCTGTGTGAGAACTCCAAGTGAGTTAATAATAATAATAATAATAATAATAATAATAATAATAATAATAATAATAATAATAATAATAATAATAATAATAATAATAATAGGGAGGATTTAGACCAAACAACGCATGAAAAACAGCCGAAATCTTAAAGAAAATCCTTGAATGGGGAAACCAACCTGCATAACCAACGCACGCCAATCAGCCACAGGTAAGTTAATAAAATAAAAATAGAACAAAAAATACAGCAGGAACATTATGAGAACCGAAGGAACTGAAACTGTCAAAATGGTTATAAAGGGTCCAGGAGGATGGAAAGTCCAAGGAGAGAGAGCATCGACTGGAAACTCCACTGGAAACTTGGGGAGGCTTATTGAAACTCAAATTCCAGAGAAAAGCAACAGTCGTTATGAACAAGAAATCAGTGGTAAACGGCTGTTACGATAACGCAAAATGATTTGCAATGATTATCAAAAGAGGTGGAGAGTGATAGAAAATCTGGGGAGACTTGTTGTCACTCAGACTCCAGGGAATACCAATTGTTTTTGCTAGTGAGCAATCACTGATGATGACTCAAGTGAGTAAATAAATAAACATATTTTTGTAAGTTTTAAACAACACAACAACCATCAGCAGCAGCAACATCATCAGTAACAGCAGTAATAGTAGTAATAGTAGTAATAGTAGTAATAATGATGATAGTAATAATGATAATAGTAATAATAACGATTAATTAACGATTAAGATAACTCTAAGGAAAAAAGAAAACTGGAAAGCACCAGGCCACGATGGAATACATGAATACTGGTTTTAAAAATTCACGACCTTACATGAAAGGCTAGTGCAGAAACCGAGAGGATGTGTCCACAAAACATACCAGAGTAGATGACCAAACGAAGGACAACGCTAATGCAAAAAGATGCCAAAAAATGAACAATCACAAGCAACTACAGACCAATAACCTGTTTACCAACAATGTGGAAAATCCTAACAGCACAACGGAGAGAACAAATCTACCAATCCCTGAACAATCGTGGACTGCTCTCCGAGGAACAAAAAGGATGCTGGAACGGGAAAAGAGGGACGATGATCTGCTATACATAGATCAAAAAATCCTGAAGGAGGTAAGAAGCAGAAAAAGAACATATCCATGGCATGGATTGACGACAAGAAAGCGTACGATAGAATCCCACAAGCATGGATAATTGAATGTTTGAAAATGTACAAGATACCCGACAAGATTATTAATCTCATTAAGAAAGCAATGGGAACATGGAGACTAGAACTGACAGATGGAGGACAACACCTGAATGAGATAAAAATACAGAGAGACATCTTCCAAGGAGACTCCCTATCACTACTATTTATCATAGCCATGATGCCACTCAACTACATACTCAGGAAATGTGATGCCGGATACAAGTTTACAGACGCAGAACAAAGAATAAATCACCTCATGTACATGGACGACCTAAAGCTATTTGCAAAAAGGAAAAAGGAACTGGAACAGTTGATAAATCCGACCAGAATCTTCAGCCAGGACATTCAAATGGAAATCAGAATGGAAAAAGTGTGCACTGCTAGAGATGAAAAGGGGAAAACTGGAGACAGTAGAAGGTATGGAACTGCCCAACCAAGAGGAGATTAGGGAACTAGGCGAACAGGATAGCTATAAATATTTGAGAGTTCTGGAAGCAGACACCATCAAATCTACAGAAATCAAATAGAAGATTGGAAAAGTATACATGAGAAGAACAAGGAAACTCTTAGAAATGAAATTATATTGTGGAAATCTAGTAACAGGAATAAACACCTGGGCAGTATAACTAATAAGGATACTCTGGACCATTCATAGGCTGGACTAAACAAGAACTTAGGCACCTTTACCAGAAGACTAGAAAATTAATGACCATACACAACGCACTACACCCAAAAGACGATACGGACAGACTCTAGGTGAAAAGAAACGAAAGGGGGAAAGTACTGGTAAGTATAGAAAAGCCAGAACACAGAAAGGCTGATCATCGCAGCAATTGACACCGTCCCAATGAACAAATCGGGAAGCACCGAAACCAGAAACAAAAAGACAAGAAAAGAAAAGTGGGAAGAAAAACAGTTACATAGACGTTTCATAAAAATGACAAGAGAAGAGACCTACCAACATTCCTGGGCATGGCTAAGAAAAGGACACTTGAACAGAGAAATGGAATCTCTACTGACAGTGGTATAGAACAAGGCGAGCAGGACTAACTACATTAAAGCTAAATAGATAAAACTAGGTAAACAATAAATGCAGATTGTGTGGACAAAGAGACAAAACAGTAAATCACATAATAAGTGAATGCAGCAAACTAGACCAAAAAGAATACAAGAATAGACACGACTGCATGGGGAAAGCAGTGCACTGGGAACTATGCAAACAACTGCATGTCGAACATGCGGACAAATGGTACAAACATAAACCAGAAACAGTACTGGAAAACAAAAATCATGAAATCTTCTAGGATATGGATGTACAAACAGATAAACTCATACGAGACTGGATGTCATAATAATCAGCAAGAAGAAGAAAAAATCCTGCCAGGTTGTAGATTTTGCCGTTCCAGCAGATCACAGTGTGAAGATCAAGGAGACAGAAAAACGAAGTAAATACACGGAATATGCCAGAGAATTGAAAGGGATATGGAGTATGAAGAAAGTCAATATAATACCAATAATCGTAGGAGCACTAGGAACAGTCACAAAAAACCTGGAAAAAAGACTGGGAGAAATTGGAATCGAAGGAATCACTGAAACCATACAAAGGACGACAATGATGGAAACAGTTTCAATCTAAAGGAAAATCCTAGAATGCAGAAACCAACCCGGATGTTACAAGAGGAAGCAAACAAAACCACAAGAATAACACCACCAAATGAACCCAAGGAAGAGAAACTGCAAGAAACTTCATAAACTGCACCCCCCCACACACACACACACCCACCTTAAAAAAAAAAGTGATTGCACCAGCCTCGGCTGATACCTCACAAAATAGTCGTGAAGGGTCAAGGAGGATGGAAAGACCGAGGAGGGGGAGTACTAACCAGACCTCCACTGGAAGAGTGCGGAGAGTGCTGAGACTTTCGTGAGGCTTATTGCCACCCGGATCCCAGAGGAGACCAATGATAGCTGCCAGTGAGAAATCGATGGTAAGCGGCTATTGCGATATCACAAAGTCATTTGCAATAGTTATTGAAAGAGGTGGAGAGTACTGGAAATCTGGGAGGCTTGTTGTCACTCAGACTCCAGGAAACACCACCGATTATTATCAGTGAGCCATCACATACGATGACTTGTGTGAGAACTCCTAGTTAGTACATAATAATAATAATAATAATAATAATAATAATAATAATAATAATAATAACAACTTAAGGAAAATCCTCGAATGCGGAAACCAACCCGCATAGGCTATGAATGGTAACCAATCACATGGAATTTACAACAGGAAGAAAACAAAACCAGAGGAAGAACAGAACCGAAACTGCAAGAAACAATCACATCATAAGCTGCCCCCCCCCCCCAAAAAAAATGAATTATACCGGCCTCAGCTGACACCACACCAAAATGAACCAATGAACAGAAATTGCAAGAAACATCATAAGCTGCCCCCCCCCCCCCCCCAAAAAAAAAAAAATGGTGCCGCCCGAGACTGACACCACACAAAATATTTGTAGAGGGTCAAGGAGGATGAGAAAACCGAGGAAGGACAGCACAAACCAGACCTCCACTGGAAGAGTCTGGAGAGTGCTGGGAAGGGAGGCTTATTGCCACCCAAATCCTAGAGAAGACCAATGGTCCTTACCAGCGAGAAATCAATGGTAAACGGCTGTTGCGATACCGCAAGGTTATTTGCGGTGGTTATCGAAAAGAGGTGGAGAGTACTGGAAGTCTGGGGAGGCTTGTTGTCACTCAGACTCCAGGGAACACCACCGGTTCTTGTCGGTGAGCAATCACTGACGATTACCTGTGTGATAACTTTTAGTGAGTAATAATAATAATGATAATAAAAGTCATTTTGGTTTTGACCTTTTAATTTTGTATTTCGATGGAATTTAATGAAATATCTCATGTTACAATCTGAGACTTTTTCATGGCAGCGTTTTAGTTTGATAATATCAGTTGCAGCGATTAATGATAAATAAATAAATAAATCTCTCTTTTAAAGAAAACATTGACCTCTACAGTTTCCAACGCTTTGTATTATTAATCCCTCGGGACGATTCTTATTGAAAGATTTGTTCTCGGTTTAAATTTCAAAGTTTGACCGCCTCAGTTAGTTACACATAATACTCCCCCCCCACACCCCCCACTCTCAGTCAATTTCTTTTTTCTAAAGTCAAAGGGAAATTTAGTCTTTCATTAATTTCTTTCGTATTTGGAAAAGTATTTTTTTATTTCTATATTTTTTGGGTCTAGTATTAATTTATGTCCCTGAACTGTCAAATTGAAAGCTAACACTTTCAAAGTCCTTCGGGTCAATTTGTTAAATTGTTTTTGCTTTTCTGTTTAGGGTCGCTATCTGTTATTGGCCTTTTGGCTAAGATCAAAGTGTAGTATCTGTTCCGATGGATACTGCACCCTATAGACCGGTATTGTCTTGGCCTTCGGGGCTTGATTTACGCCGGTCTATGGGATTGTCCTGTGCAGTTCTAGGAGGTGCACCCTCCCAGGCTTCGCCTCCCCTCTTTGGGGAGGAGTAAGTTAATTGCTTACTGCTTGAGGCGCCCCTACCGGGGAATGCCGACGGGGCTTCCCAGGCAATTTTTAAAGGCCAGAGTGCTCACTT